>OZ038505.1:8531938-8546938 GCA_964036315.1 Acanthosepion esculentum | reverse complement strand
AAATGTGAAGAAAGGAAAAATCTCTAGAATGACACAGTAGTCAGGTAGTGATTTAAAAATCTAATAATTTATCATTAATACTCAAAAACAGAAGCATTAGAGGGATAGAGTCGAATTAGACTTTAGAATTAACTGGAAACCCAATCTTAAACAAGGGATAAAGGTGAGTGGGTGTGCCAAAGGAATGCTCACCTGAGTTTTGGATCTTTCGACTCTATCGCTGCCAGCTTTCATTTTGTACCTGGAATGTAAACACAGTAATTTTCAAATTGATATATTTTTTAATCTGACTTTACTTTCTGACCTGGGGATAATATACAACGCTACTAAATTTATTCTGTTTTTAATATTAGAATCTTAAAACATATTCAAAATAGGAAAATAGATTTGTTTTCGACTAATGAACGTTAATCAACGACAACATAAATAAATCCTCACTCGACGGTTTTATGCTTCAAGACAAATTTGTTTCTGTTTTAATATACTGGTCTATTTTGATAACCACAAGGCTTAGACATGTGGCAAATTACGCCAATCTGGTCATCGGGTGATTTTTTTTTCTTCTTTTGGAAGTTCATGGTAATTTGAAAAACTTGCGAGCATTTATTGAGAAAAATAGATTTACACAGAATATTTTAAACTATTAATATTTATCTAATTACATTTGCATCCTATTTAAGTGTGTCTGTATTGGGAGAACATTTCACACAAGTGAAAAGAAACAGAAAAATTGTTTCAAACTTTTTGTACACTATGAGAGATAATTCAATAATAATTGCGATTTTTGTAACAAATCTCGAACAGTTCTGGAAACTGAGATAGATAGATAGATAGATAGATAGATAGATAGATAGATAGATAGATAGATAGATAGATAGATATGTACAGACTGAGATATGAACAGGCTGAGATAGATCGATAGATAGATAGATAGATAGATAGATAGATAGATAGATAGATAGATAGATAGATAGATAGATATGAACAGGTTGAGATAGATAGATAGATATGAACAGACTGAGATAAATATGAACAGGCTGAGATAGCTAGCTAGCTAGCTAGCTAGCTAGATAGATAGATATGAACAGACAGATATGAACAAGCTGAGATAGATAGATAGATAGATAGATACATAGATAGATATGAACAGACAGATATGAACAACCTGAGATAGATAGATAGATAGATAGATATGTACAGACTGAGATATGAACAGGCTGAGATAGATCGATAGATAGATAGATAGATAGATAGATATGAACAGGTTGAGATAGATAGATAGATAGATAGATAGATAGATAGATAGATAGATAGATATGAACAGACTGAGATAAATATGAACAGGCTGGGATAGCTAGCTAGCTAGCTAGCTAGATAGATATATATATGAACAGACAGATATGAACAAGCTGAGATAGATAGATAGATAGATAGATAGATAGATAGATAGATATGAGCTGATAGATAGATAGATAGATAGATAAGCGCAAAAAAACCCAAAAAACAAAATTAATTCTCATTTCTATTTTCAATTCAGGTCTGTTCACCTATAGTAGTAGTAGTAGTAGTAGTAGTAGTACTAGTAGTAGTACTAGTAGCAGTAGTAGACATTATTTTATCTCGTGAGATAATGACAGCGCCTTGTTTGATCAAAATGCCGTCCTTGCAAAATGAGACTATAGTGATTCCTCCAGGGCGTGTTACCTGCGCTATGGGATATGGAGGCCGTGCACTGTCCAGATCACAGGGCCCCCAATATCGGTCGTACATTTGCGCCGGCTTGTCTGCAAGAATTTCCGGATGGTTGTCACTGTTGACAGACAACCGCGTTCGGGGTTCCTCTTCGGATTTTCTGTCTGGATTTACTTCCACGTCCCTTTACCGTGTTTGCATATGACCGCAAACCAGCGGACATTTAAAATCAGGGTTTTCCTTCCCTAAGATGAACGGCATTCCCGGCTGAAGAGCTCTATCTACCCGAATATTAATTTATACCCTCATTGATTACGTCTCTTATTAAAAATGCGCGCATGTGCGTGAATCAACATTTTTAGCCAATGATGCAGAATTGAATTAATATCGAGAAGCACCCTTTCCGATATACAGTGCTTCATTAAAAATCCTTCAGGATTTTGCCGATCATGTCTCTCCACATCTTTCTCACATTCCTAGTTCTTATTAAGTTGTGTATTTTCACTCTCCCTCCAAATCCCTGTTCTGACATCCATTTATAAAACCTCGTTAGATAGATTACTCTCCTCTGTCTCATTTGCCCGCCATATGTCTTGTAAGTCTCTAATTCTCCAAGAACACTTTCCTCTTTTCACATTTTCCCTCCATGGTATTCTCAGAAGCCGTCTGTAGAAATATATTTCTGTTGCCTCAGGACTTTCCTTCATCTGGGGGGAAATTGTCCAGCACTCACTGCCGTGTAGAGGAGAGGGAACGATCAGATGGGAGTTCATAACACTAATCTTTGATTCTACCGAAATGTTCCTGTTCCTGAATAGTTTATCTTTTGAAAGACATCTTTCGATATTCCAAAGCGCCCTCGGAGTTCGATGCCACATTTTTCCACCCTTCCAAGTGCATTTATATTATCTACATTGTTCGGGCTGTTTTCCTCATCTTTACTCTCATATTAACGATGTTTCGGCGGTCGTACGCTCCGGCTTTCTTCAGGTGATTGGAATTTCGAACTGAAACCTTTATTTCGTTCACCGGGGTAAGATTGTTCGCGTTTCCACGTGCAATGACTATTCCGGATATCCCAGTACAATATAACGGATGAAACGTCTTGAACATGACAACAAATATGACGACAAAAGTCCGAACAATATAAATATTGTAAATAAAAAGATCTTTGTCAAAAATGCTTCTGAGCCCTTTCTGAAGATTAATGGCTTGCGAAAAGCATTCTCTTTTAGAATTAAATATTGCCATTTCAGGCTCGCGTTCTTTGACTCTGATTTTAAATATATTCATTATTAAATGTAAAATGTTGAATAAATTTAATTGCCTTATTTCGTTTCTGTCTTGTGGAACTTATCCGCAGAGTGAATAAATAGAGGAGAAAAAATGCCTTATCTATTTCCAGATATGGATGTCTTCATTGTATAGACACAATCCTTTACTGTCAGATACACGTGTCATTCAGAAAATATACACGAGTTCTTTTCTTTCTGTTTCACTAAAGTATTCTAATATTCATTAAACACTTTCATTGTAATTTACAAAATAAACTATCATGGCAAAACAAAATAAATAGAAAAGATGTTTTGTTTTCCCATTCTCTTTCCATTATGCGAACGCTGTTTTAAAACAGGGAAAAGTTATACGTAATATAAAAATTTTATCTTGTTTTCTGTCGATGGTATTGAGAATTTTTGCTAATCACTGTACATAATGTAAGAATAAGATATTCTTTTTACTTGAATAATTGATGAAAAATGTTATTATTTAAAACTATTGCAAATTGCGAGTTTTCAACGAGATTTTAAGCTTAAAAAAACGATGAATAGCATTTCAATAAAGTCATTATTTATCCATATTGTCTCACTTGGTAATTCTCTGTCAGTGCTTACCATTCCAATTCTTACCGATTCTGTTTTTTTTCTTTCTTTTTTTTAATTCTCTTTTATGTTTATCTATAGTTATTTTCTATTTTATTTTCTTTCTGTGGTTCTCCATCTTCGCAATGGGATCTTGTTTTAATCTATTTGCAATTTTTTTATCAATGTGCAAAATTTCGTTTTGTATTTTTATTGTTTTTTTTTAGACTTTTCCATTCGTATTCCTCTGAATATTGATTCCTTTGTTCTCTTATTCTGTTATTCGATTATTCTAAATCTGTCATTTTATTCTTCATTCAGTGTTTCTTTTTTTACTCTATTCTTCTAATCTTCATTATTAGCTTTCTTAATGTCATTCACACTCAGTCTCTTTCAATTAATTTTGCCTTTGTCGCTTTCTTTCTTTCTTTATTCTTTCTTTCTTTTTTTTCTTTCTTTCTCACAGGCACGCGCACAATCTCTTTCAGATTTTCGTGAGCATTGTTCCTTGTCTTTATTCCTCCTCCCTCTCCCTCTCTCCCCCTCTCTCTCTCTCTATTTCTTTCTCCTCCCTCTCTCACACAAACACACACTTTATTTCTCTTTATGTGACAAGCACACACATTTTATATCACATTTTCACACATACACGCGCGCACTTTCAGCTTCCCTTTTCTTTTTCAGACAAATACTTCTCTTTTATTATTCATTTATTTTCAAACTTTTTCACACACGGGATTTGTTCTTTTTTTTTCTTTTCCCTTTTTTTTTACTCTTGTAAACTTATTTGTTTCACACCAATACAGTTTTTCTTTCTTTCATTCTGTCTTCATATTTTTCATACGGTTTCTTTTTCGTTCTTTCTGTTTTTCCTCGTGTACCTTCATTTCCTTATAAACATTCACATTGTAGCGGGATCCGCAACGAATAACGGGTCAGCAATATGAATGTGAAGGATTGCCAACCAGATGTAACAGACTCCACCACAATTATTTAACTTTGATTAACTCAATTATTTAACTTTGATTAGGAATGACGTGGAAAAGGACAAGCAAAAACGCTGGAGGTCACCATCAAATGTGGCGGTCAAAGGCAATTTATATTTGACGTAAAATAGCACAAAGCATAAATACAAGAAAGAACGTAATGGTTCAAAACATAACATTTGATTGGATTTGTTTTGATGTACATGCATATAAGCTGAAAGTTTGATAGAGTTAAGTCTCTTAGATTTGAGAAATATTTGTACCGGAGCACACAAAGTTGAATTAATTATTAAACTGTAGTTTTAGAGGAATAAATTTCCTGTTGCATGTTAAGAAATGTGAGTTGGAAAAGTTGGTAGAGCTCAGAAGAGTTCGTACTTGCGTGAATGTTGGTAATCTTCTTTAACGTCTGGCCGCAAGGCCAAGACGAGAGTTCTTGAAGGTCACATCTTGGCAGTAAGGAAGGAGACGAAAGAGAAAACGAAGCGAGATTGGAGAGAGAAGGCCCACTCGTGTTTTGTTTATATAAAGTGGTGTATCACGCGATCGGCTCCTAGCGGTATGCGCGGGAAATCACATTCATCGCGTGCAGGCGATCTGATTGGTCGGCATTGACCAATCAGCGAGCTAGTTTTGAGGAGATTTTCTGACGTGCACTCTCTTTCTTTCCCTTTTACACCTATGTATAACCTTTCGTTCTTTCTTTCTCACTCTCTCTCTCTCTTCTTTTTCTTTCTATCGCTCTCTATCATTTTCTTTAATATTTGATTTTTTTATTTCTCTGTCTTTCCCTTTCACAACCGTACGTTCCGTTTTTCTTCTTTAACAACGTTCAATTTCAACATTTTCAATATCTCTCATTATCTAACCTTTTTCCCATGCCTTGTGCCAAACCATTTTTTTTCTCTCTGTTCCTCTGTCTCCCTGTCACAAAAGTAGGCATTTTTCTTTTCTCTTTCCTTTTTCCTCATCCCTGACATACTCTTTTTTTCTCTCTCTCACACAAAATTCTCTCTCTTCTCTCTCTCTTCCACACACGCACACACACACACACACATTGGCTACATCTATTTCGTACTTTCTCATAAACAAATGCGTCATTTTCCTACATTCTGTCTTTTACCCTTTTTACACCACTACTTTGTTATTCCTTTTTTTGTTTCTTTCTTTATATGTCACCTACATCTACTCTTTCTATCTCACACTCGCTCTATATTTCTCTCTCTCTCTCTCTCTCTCTCTCTCTCTCTCTCTCTCTCTCTCGTGCAAATGTTGTATTTTCATTTTTTCTCGCTCTATTACTTACGAAACTTATTTCCCCCCCCCCACTTCCCTCTCACTCTTCATTTCTCTTATTTTCTCATTCTCTTCGGATTTTCCTCCGTAATCTAATTTCTATACTCGCCTGATGTATGCACTGATATGATTACATGTAAAACTACTTACTTAGATAGACACACAGATATTACAAATAACTTGCGTCATCTTCCTTCGTCCCTGAGACAGACAGATACGGAACCGCCATGATTGATTACTCCCATCGTTTGTCCTTTCTCGTAGATGAATATTACAAATAACTGATACGACTAAATTTGGAGTTCTCTGTTTCGGTACGGACAGGTAGAATACGATAAGTCTAATAACATTCGCTTCAAAAACAGCCAGTTATTGATATACAGATAATTTTTTTTCGTTTTGTTTTCTTATTCGTGTACACATATTAGAATTAGTACTAGCTAACGTACACGGCTCAGTTAAGAAAACACGCCATTTGCTAGGTGCGTCGAGAAAATGAATTGAAGCGAATTAATAAAATTGATTAACGCAGATGAAATCTCAAGTTACGTCAGGGGGGGTAAGCATTCTAATGCCGAACAAAGTACAGTTGTAAGGGGCAAATTAAATACAACTTTTTCCTGTGTTAAGGATTAGACAGCTTTTACGGTGGCTTGACAAAAGCTTTAAGAAGTCATACAAACTTGCTAAAATATCTGCTCAGTTTAGTATCCTAATATATATATATATATATATATATATATATATATATATATATATATATATATATAATTTAAATAAAAACAGTCCACTTCAAGGTTCCATATAATAAATTATTTCACCACAGCCCTTTTAAAGGACCGCGGATCATCAGACTTTACTTACAAAGATTGAAACGGTCCTTTAAAAGGGCTGTGGTGAAATAATTTATTATATGGAACCTTAAAGTGGTCTGTTTTTATTTAAATTATTAGCTCTGATTTATATTGAGCTCTCTGGATTTTATCCTCCTTGGGTCTACCCATACGGATTACCTAGTTTTTCGTTATATATATATATATATATATATATATATATATATATATATATATATATATATATGAATATACTGTTTAATAAATAAACACAGCGTACACTCAGATACGATATCCACTGAAAATAACGTTAAAAGAGATAGAATCTGTCAGACTAGTAGATAAATAAACCGTTATTTCTTTAGAAATTGTTTCCTTTGCGTTTGTAAATGAAACTGAACAGGTGTGAAATTTGGAGAATCTATGACGAGAAGGATTTTGATTAAAGACACTGTTCAGTCATGCTTGATCGATCAATTACATTGTGGCTGATTTTGTGTAGGTACCTCGGATTTCGACCGTTTCCTCGGCCCAGGAAACACAGATGCTTTTTTTTTTTTTTTTTTTTAAGCGTATCAACCCAAGCAAGGCCGGTGGCCACTATCACGCATGGGGTTACAGAAGGGTTGGAGGAAGAGCAGATAGGAGTGGTAAAGGAAGGGATGTGGAGAAAGAGAAGGACGGAAGGTCGATCGAGGCAGGGTGATTACGGAAGATATAGGGCGAGAGCAGATAGGAATGAAAGATGTCAGGAAGTGGATAGATCAAGGCAATTGGAGATGATGATTGACGCTACACTTAAACTGTTGGAGATTGTATTTGTCAGGGAAACAGTAATAGGGAAGGGAGTTCCATAGGCGAGATGTGCGAGACATGAAGCTATTGGAGTAGAAAAGACGTCTACATCTAACAGTTTCAACGGTGAAGGGGTGGGAACGGGATGCCAGCCTCGTAGGACGCTTAAATTCACGAGGCTTAGGGACAAGCGAAAGCAACTCCTCAGAGCAATTACCGTGGAAGTACTTGTAGAAAAGGCAGAGCGATGGAACATCGCGTCTGTGAGAGAGCGACTGCAGACGAGATGACAGATCAGGGCCAATCACATTGCATATCCGTCTCTGGATCTTATCAAGAACCCTGAGGCAACACGCAGGGGCCCCAGACCATAAATGGCAGCAATACTCCATGCAAGGTCGAATGGTAGACTTATAGACTTGGAGGATCGATTCCGGGGAGAAGAATTTCCTGGCTCGGCACAGGGAACCAACTTAAGCTTTCTCGAATATTTAGGCCGGTAGAAGAAAATAAATAAATATACTGTTTAATAAATAATAAGTAATAAGTATCTACTAACAATAACGTTTAACAAAATGGAATGCGTGCTATTAGTAGGCAAAAAATTTGTTTACAATAATTTTTTAGCACAGATGAAATATCAAGTTACGTTAGACAGTGTAAACATTCTAACGGCAAACAAAGTACAGTTGTAAGGGAAAAAATAATGCAACTTTTTTGTGTGTTATGGAATAGACAGCTTTTACGGTGGCTTGACAAAAAGTTAATGAATCATAAAACTTGCTAAAATGTTATATACACTCAAACAAAATCAATATCATTCGTATAAGTTTGAGTCATAAATAATATCCGTTTTTGTTCAGCTATTCTTAAAAATTAAAGCACAGTTACATTATTTATATTTTTCAGAATATTGTTCTCATTGTGTTGCCATATTTATCACAACGTTTCGGCCATTGTACGCTCCGGCCCTCTTCTGGTGGTTGGAATGTCGAACTGAACCCTTTATTTCGCTCGCTGGGGTAGGCTCTTCTAGTTCCACGTGCAATGTCTAATGGATATCAGTTATCAGTTATCTCCTGTTAATTCACCTCTCCAAGTTCTCCACTGCTTTAACCAGGAATTGAACTCACAACCCTTTGGGTCCTGTCACCTGATTTAACCAACGCGTTTATCCACTGTGCCATGTGTCCTCATCTTTGTTTCTATAGTTATCACAACGTTTCGGCCGTTGTACGCTCTAGCCTTCTTCAGGTGGTTGGAATGTCGAACTGAAGCCTTTATTTCGCTGTGTTATGTGTCCTTACGTCGAATAATGTAAATAGTGTACATAATACCTCATCACAAAAATGTAAACAGACACTAAAGTTATGTTTTATTCAAGCAAGAAAGAATCACTCATCAGTTCTGGCAAGAGCAATACCAGTTAGTGGAGTTGATAAACTACTTTTCATTGAAAATTGCTTTAGGAGAACGACTTTAATTTATTTCCACCGACACCAGTACCGGTTCCTTGGATAATGACTGCCGAATATTTCCATATAAGTAAATGGCTAATATCACCTTTTTTCCAAATAGAGATAAGCAAATAAATGACCTTAGAAGAAAATGGGCTGCATTAGATTAAATTTCACCCAATAGCATAAATTGCTATAAAAACAAAGAATTAACCTTCCATGTAGTTAGTGTATGTAGTTAATTGTTATATAGTGCTTATCCATATTATAATCATCATCATCATCATCATCATCATCATCATCATCATCATCATCATCATCATCCTTCGATCTCGCTATGGTTGCACGGAACACCACTGAAAATCCCTTTCCGCACTGTTCGGTCCTGCATTGCTGTCCCCAGATCACCAACGTCCAACCTTGAGTCCCGAGCTATAATGATTGGGAATGTCAATTTTCGTGAGACGACACTTCCCGAAGAATCCCATAGGAGTAAGGATGAAACGAGCGTGGCCAGCAAAATGTAATCACTTTTGCTTGAGTTTAAGTGAGAATGGTCTCAGTTCTCTATAAGTTGTGTCATGTTATCTATATAATCATTTGCTACCGTTTCATTTACGCTTATTGATCGAAACAATTTCGACTGTCACCCTCTAACTTGAGTGTCCCTCAAATCTTGTATTGATTGAAAAATAATATATAAACCGTTTTTTTTTTCTTTTGGTCAATGTGGCAGGTACCGGGGTCTTCTTGAGGGAGTTCTTATAACGCTTCTTTAAAAAGAAAGAAGAAAAAATTGCTCGAATCAATTTTGACTGTCAACTTCCAACTTGAATGGGCCCTCAAATCTTGTATTGACTGAACAATAATATATAAACTATAAAATAAAATATATCATAATATAAGAATAATAGTTGTTCCATAGACGGAAATCTCATGTGGAATATACTAATTCTTAGTCGAATTGTTTGTCGTTTGCATTAACAGGTTACCATTGATGTTCCTCAAGTATTTATATTAGCTTATTCAGGTAGAATAATTTGAAGCGCAAATTATATCACTTTTTCACCACATTAAAATTGTATTTTTTTTTCAAACCAGCCGCTGGTAAGAGATTATGATGGGAGAAGAGAAGCCAATTGGCAGAAATACTAAACGAAATTGCAAGAAGCACGAATTGACAAATAATGAATGTAGTGCTATGTTGCAAGCACTGCTGGAAAGATCCACAGATCGTGTCCTGAAGCGTGGTGCAATAAAACAGGTTGCAGATTAATTAAACGTACCTGCAGAACGTCTGGGTTTGCAAATTGAATTAGTTTGCCAGCCTCCAAATAGTCCTGATCTCAATGTCCTTGATCTGGGTTATTTTAATGCAATTCAATCAATTCAGCACCAGCAAGCTCCAAATAATGTTGACCAGCTCATTGAAGCAGTGGAAGAAAGCTTCAATAAACTTCAGAAGTCGAAGCTTAACAATACCTTTCTAAGTTTCCAGTTAGCAATGAAACAAGTTATTTTAGTTGACGGCGATGACAACTATAAACTCCGGCACATGTCTAAAAGAAGGAAAACTTGAAGTATCCATTTCTATTTCTGACGAGTTGCAACAAAAACTGCTTTTGTTAAAGTAAACCTTCCCCAGTTATTTTTGTTATTAATTTAACTGTTTATGTATATCAGTTTCGATATATTTCACACTTATTTATATGACAATTCACTAATATTACTCATTTACTGTTGAGTATGGGAATAAATGATATTTTTTGTTCGTTTTGGTGTTTTTTTATCTACTGGAACAATTATTTTGGAGCAACATGAAAATTCTTTTGGTACAACTATTTCGGAACGGAGGGAGTATAATATAACATAAAATGTAATACATCATAATATAATAATAATATACTATAATATAATATAAAATGTAATATATAAATACATGTTGACTTTTGAACCCAAAAGAAGGTCCGTCGTTTTTTGGTGATAACCTATAACGGAAATATTGAATTAGCTGACATTTTATTTTGTCTAGCTTGTAGATTGTCCAGTTTTAAAAAAAAAGGCCAATATCACCTGACACCTGCCTAGTCATTATATATACATATCCCAGTCTCGTTGTTTTCTTTTCTTTTCTGAATTCAATCTCTTACCTCAAGTCATTTTTTTCTTTACGCTTCCTCTACCACATACGTCTACTCTTTCGTCCAAGCGTCACTTTGAAAGGTGCTTGCAGTATCAGGTTTTTAGTGTTTATATACAAATGACAACGATCAACACATTTGTCATTTGGGGTTAGTTGAAACTGTCCTTTCGTTATTTCGGAAGCGAATAAAGGTGAGTTCACACCTGTCCATCTGGCAGTAACATCTGCCTTGACCTTCTACTTTCTTCTATATCCGTGGTTCTATCAGATTACCTATGACAAATAAAACGCAGCGCAAGACGGGAAGTTTAAAAGGGTGCGTATTATTTCCTGACGATATTTGTAAAAAAGTCATGAAGTTAGTCATAAAGTTTTCCGAGCTTTCAAAAAAGTCCAACCATGTACAAAAAACAATTTTAATAGAAATAGAATAACATTTTCATGCAATTTGTCGTTTGTTGGTGCAAAGAATTACTAAGATTTTATTCCAATAAAATTATTTGGATACGCTGTGGAAGAGACTCCCAATCGCTACAATTTTAACCTCTTCAAGTCTAGGATAGATCGTTAACATTCTCCTCATAATCAGCAATGATAAGATTCTTCTCTTATGTTCATGCAACACACTAGTTCAGTAATCCTATACCTTGAAAGGCTCTTTGGTTTGATTTGGTTTTGTTTTGTTTTACGGCATATCAACCTCAATGGGTTATTTAATGCCGGCAAGATTTTTATTGCTGGTAATATTTTTGGTTTGGTTTACGGCATATCAACCTCAATGGGTCATTTAATGCAAACAACATTTTTTTTTCTGGTAATATTTTTGTTTTGTCAAAAATCTATTTCTGTTAATATTTTTTTCCTCAAAAATGTATAGCTGGTAATATTTTTTCAAAAACGTATTGCTGGTAATATTTTTTCAAAAACGTATTTCTGGTAATAGTTTTTTTCTTCAAAAATTTATTTCTGGTAAGAATTTTTTACAAAGTATTTCTGGTATTAAAACCGTTTTTTACACTTTTATAATGCTTTTTACCTCAGTTTCGGGGTTAATTACTTACCCATAGCTAGGACCCTAACAGGTGCTACCACCGCGGGTCAGGGCGGACCTGGGAACATCAGCAATTAAGAGGTGGTTCCACGCTCCTCAAAACCTCCTGATCAGAGGCCTTGCAGTTGGACGTAGTTTATCGTCTTACCCAGGACGCGGATGAAGTTTATCGTCATACCAAGGACGGAAAGGCTCTTTGGCCTTGAATTGGGTTAACAATTAGTTAAAAAAAATGTAGCATGAATCGAAAACTTTTGCTATAGACATCGCTCATGTTTGATGCTCGAAGATGATTTTTTTTTATTCCAAGGATCTCAATGGTAATGAAACAAAAACTCATCGGATTTAACAATGTTTCCTCCTACCAAGGTGAACGCAGGTTCGAATTCTGCCGTAGGGCGTATCTTTTTCTTTAATAAGGTTTATCGAACATTCGGGCCGGTGGATGAAAATAAACAAATATACTGTTGAATAAATCGGGCATTCACTCAAATATAGTAACGTTTCCGTAATAAAATTATAGACAATGGATCCTAAACAGGTCTTTTTTTTGTTGAAAATGCTTTCTTATTTTGCTTATGCTTTGTTTATTCTATGCAACCTTAGAATATCTAATATTAATTTTTCTTTCTTTATTTTCAGGTGAGTACTCGAAGCTATTATTGCATATTCTTTCGCCAGAGTAAGGTAATGTGAACCATTTTTATACGAATATTGAGTTACTGAGCCTGTGCCGAAAGTCGCAAGTCCAGTAAAATAGTGGAGACACATTTATCCAATAATAAATTATAATCAAATTCTAAATAAAGAAAATCTTCGAGACTGTGCGATACAAAAATGAAAGAAATACATAAAGTGAAATCTTGAACAAATTTCTATGCATAGATTTAATTTTAACTTGCGTCCCTACGAGATGAGTGAGTTTTTTGTTTGTTTCTTTCTTCCGTTTTTATACATGTTTTCGAAATTGCATCTCCGTGTGTAAAGCTCGTAAAGACACCATCTTAGTTTATTCAGCTTGTATTTCATTTCGATTATGAGGCCTTTCGAATACTACTACTACTACTACTACTACTAATACTACTACTACTACTACTACTAATAATAATAATAATAATAATAATAATAAAAATAATAATAATTATGATGATGATGATGATAATAATAATAAGACGATGATGATGATGAAGAAGAAGAAAAAGATGATGATGATGAAAAAGATGAAGAAGATGATGATGAAGAAGAAGATGATGACCATGAAGAAGAAGATGATGACCATGAAGAAGATGAATAATAATAATAATACTAATAAGATGATGATGAAGATGATGATGATGAAGAAGAAGATGATGATGGTGATGATGATGAAAAAGAAGATGAAGAAGATGATGATGAAGAAGAAGATGATGATGACCATGAAGAAGATGAATAATAATAATAATAATAATAATGAGATGATGATGATGATGATGAAGAAGAAGATGATGAAGAAGAAGATGATGATGATGATGATGATGAAGAAGATGATGATGATGAAAAAGAAGATGATGATGATGATGATGATGATGAAGAAGATGATGATGTTGATGAAGAAGATGATGATGATGATGAAAAAGAAGATGATGATGATGTTGATGATGATGATGATGATGATGATGGCATGACTGGACAGGATGGCGATCTATTTAAGACTGGGGTAAAGATTTGGATTTGTCAAAATGATTTCTTTGATTATATATATATATATATATATATATATATATATATATATATATATATATATATATATATATATATATATATATATACATATATATATATATATATATCATTTTACCTCATATGGGCAATAGGCTATTTCGGCAGAAAAAGAAAGTAGTCGTCTATTTTTTAACCCCGGTTCTGAATGATGGTTAGAAGATGGATCAGTTAACTCTGAGAAGTTATATTGGAAGATAAAGTTTCAACTTAAAACTTAACTTGCCGAAAACGACTAATACAGAATTAACTGCTACACCCCCATTCTTCTAACATTACAGACATGAAATTTTCCACAACGAGGTTGAGAAGCCATACGACTACTTTCGTCATCTACCGAAATAGCCTATACCCCATACGAAGTAAAATGATTTCTTTGATTACTAATTATATTGCTATCTATAAATAAAAGTCATCGAGATCTTTTTGTGGATCACTTCTAATATTTTCATATTACTAGTATTCATTTGGATTATATACCAATGGATTTTTTTACCTTAGTATATATATATATATATATATATATATATATATATATATATATATATATATATATATAATATGTCATTCACAGACAGAGTGCTTCGCTGTATCACAGCTCATCAAGCTGGCTAGACATCCGATTGCTTCAAGCCGGGATCGAAACATGTCGGAGAATCTAACCCTAAGCTATAGGCGCACGGCGGTGAGGAAGGTGAATTTTAGCGTATTTATTCTTTAAATAAACACGCCATTGACCGAGAGAACTCAATTCAATAGAATAGTCTTGCATTAGTAGTAACAGTATTCACTGTTTACTAATTCTCCACAGCAAACAATTTTCAGGAGCATATATATATATATATATATATATATATATAATATATATATATATATATATATATATTAGCACAAACATTAAAATCGTTTCAATTATTTTGAATGTCTTTTCGAAAGAATTCAGCTTACCATTACTATGAGTAATCGAAATAAATCCATACATCGGCAAATTAAATCATAACATTTCACATTTGAGCATGCGTATTGCTCATTCTGTCTATATCGGAAGATTGGTTTTACCCAAGTTATTTCGTTGTATGTCAAACTATATTTTTCTAGTTAATTTCCGTTTTCTCTGTTCTTGTCGTAAA
>OZ038505.1:8519457-8531738 GCA_964036315.1 Acanthosepion esculentum | reverse complement strand
ACAAAATCCCTCTAACCCCAAACCAAGCGAAAGGGCTCCAGTGCTCCGTCTACTTGTGAGAAACTGACTAGTGGTTTGAAAAGGCTTTGCCTGATGAGATGCCAACGGACAGAATAATGAGAATAGAGAATTGAGAGGAAGAGACGATCTGGTCTTGTGTGTCAAACTGTGTGCGGGCCTGAAGATTACATGGTGGTTGGCAGACATCATCAATTTTATATCCGTCTTCTTCAGTACATCTGTTCTTGTCAAAATAAGGAACGCTGACGGAACTGCCAGTGCGAGTGTCTGGTGGTTGGAAGTGTTTAATGGGAATACAAACCCGTTGACAAAGCTGCTGCAACTATTTAAGATATCGCTGGTGATGACAGAAGAACCCATGAGGATTATTGGGTTTAGGGAAAGGGTTTGCGGAATGAAAGCGTGAGTGATGTCCCTTTGACAGACATGCTGTAACTTTTAAAATCAATGTCAGCAGAAGAATGTAGAGACAACTGATTTTAAGTGATGAGTTGTCAGAGCAAAATATGTCATTGTGAATCGTTAAAAAAATCCTTATGTTTATGATACAAAGCACTTCCTGTTGACTGAGCTTGATCCGGTGTGAAACCACACAGATGTCACATGTGAAGATCATGTGGTTCTTCTTCTATGTGCCGTGTCACTTCCGGATGCTGGCGATCATGGTGCATACCAAAATATTAATCATTATTTATTTACTAGATTTTGTTTATTTTAAAAATAATTTTATATTTAAAACATTTTAAATTCAATACAATTAAAACTAATGCGGTGCAATATTCATCATTTGACAATTTATAGAGAAATAAATATGAAAATTATTGTTATTCATAAATTTACAAGCATACAAAACTATTAAAATTTGTTAACCAATTATAAGGAAATCCTTATTATTTACCATTAACTGGCAATTCACCAAAGTTTCCGCAACAAATCCAATAAACTGTATGACAAATAAATAATGTAAGTAAATAATCTAATAAATAAATAAGGTTTATTATTTTTGTTGTAAATTCTCAAGAACAAGAAAAATGTATATATTCACTTTCATATGTTAAAGTTTTATTACAATTCTAATCATCGTTTTAACATAATACACACTGCCGAGGAGTGAAGGTAGTTATAATAATAGCGGTGTGAAGTGAGAAAACTTTTTTTTCTTTTTTTTTTTGACAAGGACTTTTGCGAACAGGAAAATTCAAGTTCACCAACAAACGTTACAGAAAATAAACCTTTATAAAAGTACTTGTAATTTATAATAAAATATGTCATTAATTCGATTTCACGTTTGAATTAATTGTAAAGTGACACGTACTCACAAAATTCTTAAGGGATAACTGAGAGAGAGAAATAGTGTGTGTGTGTGTGTGTGTGTGTGAGAGAGAGAGAGAGAGAGAGAGAGGGAGAGGGTGATGGTCCCAAACTAATATTTCCCAACTTTATTTTAATCAGTGTCCCTTTGGCCACAGACTTTCTTGTCAACGCTCCCCTTGTCAAATTAATTTACGAATATTATACTGAACTTTCATATATAACACTTCGGTATTAGGGCAAAATTATTTAAATATTGTTTTCATTTCTATTATAAATGTTAATTATTAAAATGCTATGTTTAGTGTTTACTGGTTCAAGTTCTTTCTCTAGGTTCAGAAGTCATCATAGAAATCTTCGTTTTGTAACTTGCAAGGGGTGTCTCTTTTCGTACATTATTTCTCAACCTTTTTAAGCAATGGCACACCAAGGAGCAAATAAAAATATTACTGCACACTTAGAAATTTTTTTAAGAATATACATTTAAATGCTATGAAATAAAACCATAGATTTAAAATAAGTACGCACATAAATATGAACTTATTATATTTCAATGTTTCTATTCAACTATTTGTGCAGCTTATTTAGAGTGAAACCTGTGACTGGTGTTTCCGCGATTTCTTCCATGCTTTGCGGCAGACTTAAGAGGATCTAGTGTGCCGAGGCAAGTCAGGTGAGGATCCCTGGTTACTATAAAGCTGTGTAACTACGTTGAAATCACATTCAGCCATATAGAAAGATGGAAAAGCAATGAAGAAAATTTTGATAGCTTCCCACAGATTTAAATACCTATCAGAAATTTCTTTTTGTAGTCAATATTGTGTACTTTTTGAAAATTAAAAAAAATGTTAATACCTACCACCGCCATGAGGTATATTCCCCTCCCCAAATGAAGTAAAAACTACAAGTGTTTTCTTTTCAACAAAACAGAGTCGACAAGGGG
Organism: Acanthosepion esculentum; assembly: GCA_964036315.1. Classification (NCBI taxonomy): domain Eukaryota; kingdom Metazoa; phylum Mollusca; class Cephalopoda; order Sepiida; family Sepiidae; genus Acanthosepion; species Acanthosepion esculentum. Next base: position 8,529,463 of record OZ038505.1, on the reverse strand, counting down.
GTGCTAGCCTCAAGGTTGGGAAACTCTCCTAAAGGGACCTGTAGCAGAAAAGTTGGTTTAAAAGTGATACCAATCCGTTGACACAGCTACTGTCACTATCAAAGTACCAGACGATAATAAGGTTGTATGAAAAGAAAGAAATGTAGATAAAGCCGAGGTACAGAGATGACGACGAGGCTACATTAACTCGTACAGACACAAGTGATGGTAGAGTAACTAGCAGTTTACAAAAGAAAAGTTACCAAGAAAAACAGAGAGAACAAAAACGCGAGGAGGAAGAAAGAGAGCTCTATAATGAAGGAGAATGTTAGAACCAACAGGGCTGCTAGCGGTTGTCAGCAAGACGTGACTACAAAATAAAATGAAAAGAAGTTTCTTTAGCCGAGCTTGGTTTTGGCCGGGCAGGGTTTTTCTGTAGTAGAAAGAGTCGTATAGAAGCAAAGAAAAGTAGCGATAACAATGGCGTTTGATAAGAGTAAGCGAATTATCTTATCGTGGACAGCGGACGGGATGAATAGAACAGTGAAAGGCTGAGTGAGGAGTCATGTTAAGGGTTCCCCATAAAAAGTCAGTATAACTCGAACAGACCTGGGACGCCTAGATTGTTTTAATATGATGTTAGTGAACCGAGGGTTTATTTAGCGCCTCGAATTCTTCTAATTTTTAGCGCAACATCAAGCCACAATAAAAATAATTTTTAGCATTTGTGAGTTATCTGTCGCCACATTTTAAATTAATTTACCAGCTTTTTCACAAATACAGATGTGAATAATATATTATTTAGCAATTTGAAAGAAAAAGGAAACCAAAAATAATTAATTAAAAAGAAAATTAAATTAAAAAAACAATAAACAATATATATATATATATATATATATATATATATATATATATATATATCAATTATGTGGCGCGAGTTCAATTTATATTACGCGAATCATTCATACGAAAATTCATTATCTGCTTTTCGTATGAATGATTCGCGTAATATATATATATATATAAATATATATATATATATATATATATATATATATATATATATATATATATATATATATATATGTATGTATGTATGTATCTATGTATGCATTGTTATCGGTCTGGAGAAGGCGATCCCACCCTGTGTCAACTTTGGAAAGTGTCTGAAAACCATACGACGGTTTGATCCAAGACTTGTGTGTGAAATTGGGTAGAAAGAATCTTTGGGGTCCATCGATAGCTGTGAAAGCACGAAGTCACATATCATCGCGACCGAGGTTTTCAGTGTGCTGGCTTTGTTCAGATTGTTGATCACGCTAGATAACAAGCTCTCTCCCAGAAACTGTAACTAAGGTCTGCACAGTATAGTTGCCATATAAACTACAGGTGCGCTCTGTGGGTGTTGAACAAATATAAATGTGCCTGGGCGTGCGTCTGCAATAGGGATTGGCTATCCGCCCTATATTTGTATATATCTATACGTATGTATTTTGACCATATTAATTTATATGCACGCACCCAACTCCAAGTATGTCTTGAGACCTTTTAGTCCAGAAGCATATCCACGAATCGAGGTCTTCTATTAGTATAATTAGAGAGATTGTATCCACTGCCGGCTTGCTAGGCCTGTCACGTAGCTTACATCACGTGGTATTCTGCAGCGGTCACCCATCTGAGTACTGTACAGTATCAACGTTGCTTAATTTCAATGATCTGAACACAACAGGAGTTTTAACCTGACATGGCCGTAACAATTTTATATACATGCACATACATCCCTTACATTGGCACAACACACACACACACACGCACGCACACACGCGCACGCGCGCACACACACACACGCGCGCACGCACGCACAGACACACACACTCACACACACACGCGAGCGAGCGCACACTCTCTCTCTCTCTCTCTCTCACACACACACACACACACACACACACACACTCACACACACGCGCGAGCGAGAGCACACACTCTCTCTCTCTCTCACACACACACACACACACACACACACACACACACACACACACACACACACACAAAAGAACTCCCGCTCGTGCAATCAGACCCGCACACAGAGAGTAACACAGGCACGCACACAGACACATACTGTTAAGTTGGCGTCTTCAAGTCACAATCTAACACAGGAAGTCGAAATGCATTGTCATGAAAAAGCTTTTCCACTTCGTCTGATTTCTCCACTTTTGTTCAGAATCTATACCCTATACGCACGTACACACGCACATATATATATATATATATATATATATATATATATATATATATATATATATATATATATATATATATATTGAGAGTTACGTAGATATAAATATATGGATGTAATCTCATATTCGGAAATGGTTCAATATCCATTAGCGGGGCAAAGATATCCGTTAATATAGGCAACCATCACTTGGTTGCCATGACGACTCTTGCCTCTATGGTTACTGGACATAGGCGAGCGTCGCTTGACTTACTGCTCAATAGCCTTTAGGTTTCCCTCTGAACCAACCTCTGTACTTTCATGTCGATTAGCGGAAAACATCCTCGCTAGGTAGAACTAGTTGCTGATCACCCATCTAGCTAGAATCGTCTACTTGCACTCCAGCCCTGACGTTACCGCCCATCAACGACTTCTGTTCTCCTCTCTCTAGAGACTGAAGCTACAAAGTAATCTGGCTCGAAATCGCCGATCTCTCAACTTACACTCCTCCCTCGTTGTACTGGAAAGTCAGAAGATTCTATAGTGTCTCGAATTGTTCGAATGCAGTCAGATGCTAGCTTCTCAAATGGTTAATATATTTATCCCGGTCGATCGATCAGTATGACATGAAAATCTTGTGATCCGGGGAGACTTTATCGAATGTCTCGTTTATATTATATTCCTTTCTTTCTGTTATGTGCTATGTCTTTCAGGACTTAGGCGATCAATCTCCCTCTATACATTGCAGCTCTCAACAACTCCCTTCCCTCTGCTTCCTCTCCCTCATACCACTGCCATCCCCTTGCTTAAGTCCGTGTTGTTTTCCCCTGTCTCTCTTTCCCTCTATTCGACTTGTGAGTATCAGATTCTCCAGGCCCTCCTTTCTCATTATGCGCCCCAGAAACTTCAGCTGCCTCTTCCTGATATTACGTATGATCCTCATCCTTGGTTGCAAGCTCTCTAAGACCTCATCGTTGCTAACACGCTCGGTCCATGATATTCTCAGCATCCTTCTGCAGAACCACATCTCCGTCGCCTCGAGTCTCTTCTTCATCTTTGAGGAGACCGTCCAACATTCACTGCCGTAAGGAAAGACGGATATCACGTATCAGTTCAGTATTCTTTTCTCTGTTACCAAAGATATCACCCTGTCTCGCAGTACTCTATCCAGCTTTTAGAATATGTACTTGGCCATTCCAATACGCCTCATCTGTCCAGATTTTTTTTTCTTGAGTCACATCTCAAACGACAAATCGGTTTTCATTAACACCTGATCGTGTGTATATGTTTACGGGAATATGTCCGAGACATCCCTTATTCCCATCATATTGTATATATGACCCTGTGATATTTGTTTCTAAAAAAAGATTAATAAAATCTTGTCATTTACAAATAAAGCCCATTATTGCATTCAGTCAGTTAGTTATGTGTCATACTTAATACACATTTGGGCGATCATGTCTCTTTCGATTCGTGACTGTCTAGGCAGTAGGTTGGCATTTTTCTGCATTTTTCTGCGATAGACTGGTCGCCAACCAAAGCTGTAGGAACCAATCTGTTCTGCTATTTAACTCATAACTGGAGGGAGAAGAGATGGGTTCATTCCCTTCCAAAGTTATTTATGTTATATATATGACATAACAGTATATATTTAGATATATAAACAACAGTATTGGGAAAATTGTATTACAAAATGGAACAAGTTTACTTCTGATGCGATATTTCCAACTGGAAACCAGAACCCCTTGAAGACTGGAAATTTTATCAAGAAACTTCGAAGTCGGCATAAAATTGATATTTAAAAATTAAGTAAAACTTTCAGATAATATATATATATATATATATATATATATATATATATATATATATATGTGTGTGTGTGTGTGTGTGTGTGTGTGTGTGTGTGTGTGTGTGTGTGTGTGTGTAGTGCGAGTTGGAGAGTGATATAGCGGCTGAGACTTGTGATTTGCTTACAAAGTTACCAAATCACAAACGAAGACATCGCTTTTTACAGACAGATTACAGCCCTAGAAATTACACATTAAACGCAGTAATGTGTCATGAATTATTACATGAACAGAACATCAAATACATTGAAAAAATAAAAAGTAGTGAATAAATGTCTGTATCTGTAGTTTTCCCCGGGGTAAAATAAAGAAATCTATTCATAAAAATGTATTAGTTGGTATTGTAATTTGTCAGTCGCTTTTCAAAGTTAAATATTTTTGAAGATTTTTTTTGTCGTCATTGTCCACCTTTATGTATTTGATAACACGACAAAAAATGTGACATATTTCTATTCTTTTGACATTTATCCACATAAAGGTGTGACGTAAATAAATAATGCTTCGCCTATATTTTTATTGATTACTCTCTAATATATATATTTGTAGTTTAAGCACATTTTAGATTATTTCGCGATTTAAGGACGATTTCCAAATATCACGTAGATAGTAAAAAATGAAAAAATATATAATGGCTGGCCGCTCGTCCAAGTATACCAGTCTGTATAGGGCGGTTAGTCAATCCTTGTAGCAGACGCATGCTCAGGCCCATCCTTTTTGTTTAATACGCACAGAGTACATCTTTGCTTTATGCTACAATTTATAGAGCGACCTTAAATGAAGTTTCTGGGAAAGAGCGCATTATCTTGTGTGATCGACATTGTGAGCGAGGAGGTTACTCTCAAATCCTTGGTTTAAAAAACCACAATATAAAATTCACGATTTGTTATCCATAGTGTTGAATTTTTGTTCAACTTTTTAGCAAGAAAAATCTCAAGTTGATGTTAAAGACTTGCGTAAAACATCGTCGATTTCTTTAAGAAGGAATTATCTATTATGACATGTCTCTAATTTGTCTTTAGATACATTTTATTCATTTTCAATTTTACTAGTTTTATTGACATACACATAGAGAGACACACATACAGAGACAAACACGCATAGACAATATATATGTGAGCACACACACAAACACAGACACACACACACACACACACACACACACATATAAAACCCTTGAGCGCTTAGCCTTGGAGCGGGTAGAATGGAGATCAGCGTGTTTCAGTGGACTCAGCAGTTTTCAATCTGCTTGTCTGAATCATCTTCAAGAAGCGAGGGAAAGATCTAAAAGGTCAGCCAATCTAACAGTGATTTCATCTCATAATCCTCACACTTGCTGCATATGTGGCCTACTTTGTAAATCACTAGTGGGTCTTAATTATTTATTCGAAAATTATAACGTAAATATGTTATAAAATCACTACAAAAATAGCCATTTTGTTTCAACACTTCTGGTGTCTTATCAAGTGATGGTGTTGAATGTAGAATAAAGGACTTTAAAAGATTCAAATCCATCAAACACCCCTTGCTAAGGGGAAACGCTGTTACATAAGCTGGAATGGCCAAGCAAATTACAAGTATACGAGAATTCAAATGGCTATTTTTGTAACATTTTATAACATATCTATATTATAATTTTCGAATAAATAATTGTATTTGCTCTACTCTGTGTTGAGCACTCTTTTAAGAATAGTATTTGTTGGTTATTCGAATTTATTCCGTATACACCAATCATATACTTGGTTTTACATATATATATATATATATATATATATATATATATATATATATATATATATATATTGTGTGTGTGTCTGTGTCTGTGAGCGCGCGTAAGTGTATTCAGCTATGTAAAACATTTCATATAAAAAAGTTTTAATGATTATGGAATGTACAAGTGTATTAGCAATCATTGTAGATATAAATAAGAACTCAATTTTTTCCTTCCTGCATTGTCACAACAGCAGCATAGGATAGACACGTTTATTTTCCTTTCTGTAACAGGCGGTTTGGTTTAATATCAGATTCCTTGATAAATTTGGGAGAGTTAGCTTGAAAGAAATTTCGTGTCGGAAGGTGTCCGTGCCTTTTAGAGAATGAAATCTACAAACAGAGGTCTGTTCTTCTGCTCTTCGGTTCGCTTTTGTGTTTGAACTTACACTGCATGACCTCTGTTCCAATTTAGCCACACTACATGATACGGGATCACAAATATTTTTACAAAATTATCAAAATTGCTTTATCAGAAATGATATTAAATGTTTTCAAACTGAAGCTTGTTGACTCGTCTTGGTTTCCTCACATATAAAAATCCACACCATTCTAAAATTAATAATAATATACAATAGAACAAATATAATTCTTGGATTTTTAATGCAATCAATTTGTTGCATGTTTTCTTTAATTGCATACCGATGTTCGGTTATTGGAATCAACCTCAGGCAACATGAATCTATCTTTTCTTTCCCCTCCCCGGCTCTGAGTTAAATGGCTGAGTAGACAGAGATCTCTAGCCTTGGTTGGCAATCAGTCTAATCGAAGGTAAATCCTCTGACTTCCCAATCGTATAGGAAAAAAACAGGAAACCACTCCTCTACATTTCGCAAGAAGGCATATAAATTCACAGATAATAAAGTAAAGGAATCTGCGGAGAGCCATGATCGCCTATGTCCTGAGGGAAAATGGCATTAATTTTTTTTTTAAATCGAAATCATTGTGGTTCCCTATCTAAGGCTCTCAATACCATCGTTATAGTAAAAATACAAGGAATACATTTAAAGAAAATATAACCAACAATACATTTATTTCCCGACAAAAACCCTTTTTACAAAAATACGTCAATGAAACCTGATCATACGAACATATCCTAAAAAAACTTGGCGATATTAAATAAGTAATTGAGGTGAATATGACGTGAAACAAATTATACTGAACTGAACCAAATAAAACACGTTAAATAACTGACTAGATATTTGGATCTCCGCGTTTTGTACATTATTGAGAGTGTTAAGTTCGCTAGGCGTTTTTTTTTAATTGTGCAACCCAGAAATTTTAGCTGCGTCTTTTTGATTTTCAGTGTCAGCTTCCTGGTATTTCAAATTTTACTTAAAATTCCTCATTGATGTCTTATTTCACCGATGGTATTGAGAGCCTTCGATAGGGAACCACAATGATTGGCTAGCAAAAAAACAATTACGACTGAGTAGTGAGTTCGATCCTCACTGGGTACCCCATAATTTAGGCCTTGTGCCACATCTAAGCTACGCTTGGAAAATCTATAACAACCTCAATGGGTTATTAGAACGCTGGCAAGATTTTTAAATATGAATAGAATATTTGTAAGAAATATACTTGACCACAAGTCAAATGTATCGCGAAGGTTAATTTCTGTTTTTTTGTTGGACAAAAATCCTTCCGTAACAGAAAAATTATACTTTTGAATGTGCTACCTTTTCAAGTTTTCTTTACGATTCCTGCATTTAAACTGAATATGGTACTTTGTTTAATAATCAATGTAGTAATTAAGCGGTCAAAGTGTTTACATTTGAAATTTGATCGAATGGCCGGCAGCGAAATCATAACGGAACGGTCTTGTGTTCAATAAATCGAAGATAAAGATTATATTTATGATTTTGCGGTAGATAAAATTATGGCCGTAGCGGTTACATATTTATGCCTATCTATTGTCCGCATCTAATTGGCATTTGTGTTGACCCCCCCCCCTCCCACACTCGCCAACCAACCGGCTGTTCACGAATGATATTTCTCGCTATGTTTTATTGGCTCTAATTTTTTAAGCGCCAATATAGCAGCGACAAATCATTTCTAAGTAAATGTTTTTGAATAAACAGAAAAAAATGGGATAAATATCAATGAATAAAAATGAGTTTTTTAAAAAGGAAAATCAGCAAGTCAGATATAACTAAATAATTAAAATTATATATTAAAATGACTGCTGACCTGAGATGGTTTGGTTTAGTTTGGTTTGGTTTGTTTTATGGCATATCAACCTCAATGGGTCATTTTATGCCGACAACAATTTTTTCCTGGTAACATTTTTGTTTTGTTAAAAATCCATTTCTGTTAATATTTTTTTCCAAAAATGTATAGCAGGTAATATTATTTTTTTTCCCAAAAACGTATAGCTGGTAATATATTTTTTCAAAAACGTATTATCAGAGGCCTTGCTGTTGGACGTAGTTTATTGTCATACCCAAGACGCAGATGTAGTTTATCGTCATACCCAGGGAGCCTGGCCTGAGATGGAACAAATGCATTGAGCCAATTGTTTCATCCACCGCAAGGAAAGTTGGCTCCCTGTGCCGCGCCAGGGAATCTTTCTCCCCGGAATCGATCCTTCAAATCTACAAATCAACCATTCGCCCTTGCATGGAGTATTTCGCTCACAGCCTTTCACTGTTGAAACTATTAAATGTAGCCGTCTCTTCCACTCCAATAGCTTCATGTCTCGCACCTTTCGCCTGTGGAACTCCCTCCTCTCTTCCTGTTTCCCCGATAGCTATAATCTCCAACTATTCAAATGTAATGTCAATCGACGTCTCCAGATGCCCTTATCTATCCCCTAACCTTCTCTTCATCCTTTTCTCTATCAGTCCTATTTGCTCTCGCTCCAACTCTTTGTAACCCCTTGCGTGCTAGTGGCTTCTCACTTTGCTTGGGGTGAAACGCTTAAAAAAAAAAGGGAAAACAAAAATAATTTTTTTAAATTTTATTTAGTTTCCGTTTATATGAAGAAAAGGGTAACTTGTGAGGCTGCTCGGTCAATGAATGCCGAATGTTTCCACATGAGGAAAAAATTAATATTACCATTACTTTTCGAGAATAGGCGAACATATCAGTCAGTTATGTGCCATGCATGATACACGCTTAGGCGATCATGTGTCTTTTGATACATAACTGACGCGGCAATTTTTTCCCGCAGTAGGTTGCCATTTCTTTCTGCGGTAGACCAGTTGCCATCCAAGGCTATAGAAACAGGTCTGGGGGAGAAGAAGAGGATTCATACCTTTCCGAAGGGTATTTGCATATAAGTGAATGTAAAGGATCTAACTGGAATTCAAACTCGACTTTCTGATTTCCCAAACCAAGCCGCTATCATTACTCCACCGTCTACACTTTGATTCAAGCATTATGGCTAGAGAATTAACAAAAGCATAAATCGTGTCACACCGCTATTGCTCGGTAAATGAATGCCGAATGGTTCCACATAATGAAGCGGTTAATGTTACCATTTTAATATTAATTTTCATCTCTTATGTTGGTGTCTGTTATTGTTTTACATTTCCAAGTCTTTCACCCATGTTTTAAAACGATTAGAACGTTCAATAATTTGCTTTTACAATATAAACCAAGGTAAAAGATTTATATATATATATATACATGATATCATCATAATTCTTTTCCATGGCTCCTGGGAAACTATGTGAACTTTCAGGTGTCCCTTTGTAAGATAAAATTCTAGAAAGAATTTCGAAGTTGCTGGGAAGATCTTTCAGTGAAAATGAACAAATAAAACTGGAGCAAAAAATCCCGCAGCAAAATGTATTATTTTATTCACTTGTCATAACTCTCGGCCTGACTGGCGAAAGTTTTTTTTCCGCTCGTTTATATGTCCGTCTTTGCATCTATTCAGCGTGAAGTCTACGTATAATTTCCACACAAAAGTCTTTTCTGGACAGGTAAAAAACATGTGTTTATTTATTGAACGATCACACTGACCGATTATTTATATTTCAATGATTTGTTATTGATTTAGTTTGATTTTGTTTGGTTTACGGCACAGCAACCTGAATGGGTTATTTAATGCCGACAACATTTTTATTGCTGGCAATATTTTTTTTTTTAAATGTATTACTGCTAATATATATTTTTTTTTCTCCCAAAAATGGATTGCTGGTAATATGCTTTTAAAAAATGGATTGCTTGTAATAATGTATTACAGTTAATA
>OZ038505.1:8496957-8514457 GCA_964036315.1 Acanthosepion esculentum | reverse complement strand
TTGTCTTCACTACTACGTCGACAGTAACAATATGGGGGACCGCAAATATTGGGAAGAACGTGGGTGTAATGATGGTGGTGGTGTTATGAAGAGACAGACTTAAGGAGAAGAGGGCAGTAAATCCATGTAGAGAACCAGGCATTTTATTTTTTTTTATTTTTTTCCGCTATGGTCTGACATTAGCGTGTAAATACTGGGGTCATATACCGCGCAACCTCTTTTCCCAGCATTTTTACGGTCTTTTTATATTTTAAGTAAACTCACTTTCATCGCTGTCATTTTCTGTGTTTTTGGGGTTTATTTTAAACCCTCCTCAACCCAAAACTTCACTCCTTTATGTGAATTCACTTCTCATCTTTTTAAGACGCAGGAAATTCGCTTAAGCTCCTTAACTGGTGATAATGCCATTAATAAACGGAAAGATTCAGACAATGATGAAAATAAAAGATGCTAGGGGAAATTATGATAGTAGAGATGTTCACGAGGATGAAATTAATAAAATGATATTGAAAGCCTTGTGAATTACACACACACACACACACACACACACACACACACACACACACACACACACACATAGATAGATTGATAGTTAGAGAGAGAGAGAGAGAGACATATAAAGAAACTGAAAATATATTTATTTGATATATATATATATATATATATATATATAGATAGATAGATAGATAGATAGATAGATAGATAGAAATGAAGACATTGAAATAGGTAGATAGATAAATAGGTATGAAGACACTGAGATAGATAGATAGATAGATAGATAGATAGGAAGTAACTGAAATAGATAGGTAGATATGAAGACACTGAAATAGGTAGGTAGATAGATAAATAGATATGAAGACACGGATATATATATATATATATATATATATATATATATATATATATATATATATATATATATATATACATAGATAGATAGATAGATAGATAGATAGGAAGTCACTGAAATAGATAGGTAGATATGAAGACACTGAAATAGACACGTAGATAGATAGATAGCTAGCTAGCTAGATAGATAGATATGAAGACACTGAAATAGGTAGATAGATAAATAGATAGATATGAATAGACTGAATTAGATAGATATGAAAACTGAAATATATATATATATATATATATATATATATATATATATAGATAGATAGATACTGAAATAGGTAGATAGTTAAATAGATAGATATGAAGAGACTGAGATAGATAGATATGTTTTTTGACATATGTGAGAATCAATTGAATATTTATATTTATCGATTCTGTTATCAACGTTTTGTACAATGAACTTCATTAGAACAAGTGAAATTGTTAGTGCGATAGAAATATGCTACCGAATATAACAGCCAACCAATCATTTCTTCCGGCTACAAAGAGGTGCCTAGTAGGACTTAACATACACTGATCCCCATACTTATTAAACTAAATATTTGTGAATGAAACAAATACCTGTGATAAATTCAACGAAATTTGTACAGAGGAAATTGCTAAAATAAATGTGAAACAAAGTGATTCGATCTTCGACAATAAAACCGTTATGACAAGGAAAATAAATCACGGATATGTAAAGAAAATAATTTATATATATATATATATATATATATATATATATATATATATATATATATATATGAAACACAAAGTCGTGAGCCAATCACACTCTACGTACTTTCATTCCAAGCACTGCTATAAAAAAATGGAAATCATGTGTACACGCGACAGAATCTCCAGGTCAATTTTTGCTAAGTGGCTTCACTCTTCAGACTTTAGCTTCATTACCATAACAAAAATCCCCAAAATCTTTGATCAGATCTCATTTATAGTGTCTTATTTGATGAGTAAAGAAAATTATTTGTTTCATGTCTTTTATTCAACTTGTCTACGATTCTGAGTTTTTTTTTTATTCTGGGGAGAATTTGAACATAAATTATTCATTGTCTTCTGGCTAGTTTATATTTTATAAGTTATTATGAAAAATATTTTAGACGGTAGTGTCTCTCGGTTTGTACTGTGTGTACTTAGCTTTTTCCAGTGATGCATCTTTGTGATTAATGTCGAGATATTTTTTTAAAAGAATGGGATACTTTGTTTTTCCTTTATGTTCTTTATCCCATCAACCATGATTTTCCATATCGATCTGTAGCTCTAAGCAATGTTTTCTTCCTGTTCAATGCCAGTTGTGTGAGAAGAACAACTGGCTCAACCACAAGACAAGCCACGACTAGTGTTAGAAACAATACTACAAACAATGATTGTTCTTCTTGATACTGCTATTATACAGCTTCTTACACTTCACCATTGCCACCCTCAGTCCTTACTTTCATCATCACGACCACTACTTTTCGGTGGGAAATTGTTTAAAATGGCAATACAACGATTGGAAAACATAACAACAACTAAACAAATAATAAAATAAAATGAGAAAAAAAAAAAGTGAGACAACTCCCATCATCACCTTGGCCTGATCGCCACAAATACGAACTACCCATTCCTCTTGACCTCAATCTTTGTACCTTTCTGAGTGACTTGTCAGATCCAATAGGGTTGAAAGAACTCTAGCAATCCTCCTCCTCTTCTTATACTATTTCTGGCATCAAATCTGTCACTCCACCCACTCTTATTCTCCCTATTCCAATCTTCAGCATTCTTTGCTCTTCCAACGATTCGCCAATTCCTATCTTAGAAAAACTGCAGTGGCATTGGGGTCAGCGCGCGCTTTTTGGATAGAAAACGCGACCCGAGTGTCAACCTTGGCTATTATAATAATGGAAAAATGATTAAACACCAGTAGACTTATACATTGACATAACTTACAATTTTCTCTTTGTGTATACAGAATGTTTATATTTCGGTACCTCCAAAGATTCGCTACAAAATGAGCAGACATAATGCAAGAATTTCCCTCATAGATATTCTTTGTATATTTACTTGATAGATGAAAATATTTTGTAATTTACACAATTTTCAGTCACTCCTGTAGCTCTCTTCGTTGCTTGTGACGGAATAATTTTGAGTTTTAAAAATATAAATGTTGGTCAGAAAAAGAAAAAAAAAAGCGGTGAATTCAGAATGAAGTGAGACAACCGTTGAGAACTTGTGACGACTGAAAAATTTCGTCAATCCCCACATCGGATATTCGTTGAAAAGTACGATAAATTGACGCTCAAAACCAGTGAATTGTTTAACCATACGAGAAGGGCAGAACGAAAATTGTGGGAAAAGAACCTTTAAACGACGTGTTACAAGAACAAGCAACAATCTAGTTCCACGTTTAATGAATGTCAGTTATCTCCTGTTAATTCTCCGCTCAAAGTTCTCCACTACCTTAACCGGGTATTGAACTGACACGCTTTGGATCCTGTCACTGGATCTAACTAACGCCTTTATCCACTGTGCCATGCGTCCTTGAGGATATCTGCGTACGAATTTCTGGGTTTTATAAATCTAATGTCTTCAGCACTCGTTTTTTTACAGTGCTCATATTGCAATTTTTTTGCTGTTATCATACCTTGTTTTTACCAGAGCTCATATTACAATTTTTTTTTATTATTGCTTTTCTCTGGCACTCCTTATTATCCATGACACGTGGAACTAGAACAGTCTACTCTAGTGAGCGAAATAAAGGGTTCAGTTCGACATTCCAACCACCTGAAGAAGGCCGGAGCGTACAACGAACGAAATGTTGTAATAAATATGGCGACAAATATGAGGACCATAGTCCGAATAATGTAAATACTGTACATAATACCTCATCTCAGAAATATAGACAGAGACTTGTTTCTTGTTTCATTGTGTCTCGCCCAGCATCAGTTGTGTTGCGACCTGCGTCTGTGATACCCAGAATGGTTCTGTAGCATCTCTCATTTCTAATGCATGGATTATTCGCAGACATTCTACTGGTGACGCCCAAGATTCGTAAGTAACTGTTTAAATACTGAGAAGTTTAATGCACATTCTGATGTTTTGATATCTGGGTGATGTTCTTTTCTTTCCACATGGTTTTCAATTTTCCATATACATACTCGATCACAAATACCATTCGAAAAGCTATGAATCCCTGTGAGTTTTTACTCTCCCAAGCCTTCTTTCTTCATTATGCGTTCCAAATATTTAAATCATGTATGTCTGATTGCCTGCAATAATTTCTTTGTAGTTCCTGTTCTGCATAAAAAATTCTTCGCTTCTCGCATAGTTTTTTCGACATTGCTGGTAAAACTATATCTTCAGTTCTTCAAGGTTTTGTTAATTTTCAAACAAATTTTGCATAGAATTTCCAACATCAGTCGCAGAACTATATTCCTGGTCCTTAAAGTTATTTTCCTTCTTTTCAAAGAAATTTTGCATAGTATCTAGTGGAAGAACCAAATTTATAGTTCTTGAAGACTTTTTCTTCACAGAGCAGCAGACATTCGTCGCTTCAACTCTTTATCTGCAAAGAAATTGGCCAGTATTCACTGCGGCCATATCGAAGATTAGACATTACAGAGCAGTCCAGCACTATTCACTTTGTTTCTAAGGATATGAAAACAATTAGATGAATCGACCTGAGTGATCGGGTCAAAATAATCTGACGTTGGCTAGAAGCCGAGTTGTTTCGAAAAGCGGTGAAAAAAATTCCAGAAACATACAGAAACGTATTGAGGCAACTGTTATTAGTGTTGGTTGCAGTGAAAAGAAAACACGGTCGCCTTGAGAGTTAGCAGGGGGGGGGGCTAATGTTTCAACGCAAGAAGAGAAGGAAAAGTTGGTTTATAATGGAAAGTGAAATTGCCTTACACAAATTAAAAAGCGGTGTGCGCCAAGGCGGGCAAGGAAAGAGCCAAGTATTTTCTGAACAAGGCATAAATTAGCATATACATACATACATACATACATACATACATACATATATATATATATATATATATATATATATATATATATATATATATATATATATATATATATATATATATGTATGCGTGTGTATGCATATATATATATAGAGAGAGAGAGACAGACAGACAGACCGACAGACAGACAGACAGAGATGTCAAAGACACCATGAAGCCAAAAATGCTAACAGTCAATAGAATACTGAGAGAAATGGCATTTAAGTCAAGCAAACTTGGCAATCAAGTGATCGATATAAAATATAGAGCATTAATAGAATTAATATAAGTAAAAGTTTGTCACTTAGCTGATTGACGTTACCATCAGCATTCCGACTCCAGAGTTTCGTAGACGGGCCTCTCCGTCCACTCTTCAGGGGATATCAGCAATTGAGCCGGATGAAAGACAATCTTATCTACTAGTATTAGTAGAGGAAAAATAATAAAAATTACTAGATAAAATATTACCTATTAATTTTTAATATAGTTCAAATATCCTCTACCAAAACAAAATCGAGCAGAGAATTAATATTATTTGTATTATGACGAGATGTACGTACAAATAATTCCATATTTTGGTCAGACTGTTCAGACGAGCAAAAAAATGATTACAGGCCAAAATATACAAATACACATTTTAAAATGAATATACTTAAATAAATAAAAGTATTAAAGAAATAAACAAAACAAAATAAATTAAAAAAACTAATCTGGGTGGAGTAATGGATAGCGGCTCGGATTAAGGAATCGGTGAACCGAGTTCGAATTCCAGTCGAATCCATTACATTCACTTACGTGCTAATAAACTTGGGACAGGTATGGCGCCTCTTCTTCTCTCCCAAGGTATGGGCAAATAGCTGGACAGATCGAGTTCTATAGCCTTGGATGGCAATTGATCTACTGCAGAGAGAAATGACAACCTACTGTCATGTATTGAAAGATACATAATCTCCTAAGCGTGTATCACGTATGGCACGTAACTGACAGATTGACTTTCCTGTCGAATCCATTGCAATCACGTACGTGCTAATACCCTTGGGAAAGGCATGAATCCTCATTCTATAACTTTGTATGGCAATTGGTCTACCGCAGAGAGAAATGGCAACGTACTGCGGGGAAAAATCTGCCTCGTTAGTCATGTATTGAAAAATGCGTGTATCATGCATAGTGAGTAACTGACTGAATCTGTGCTGTCTTTCACTGAACATCGTCTGCGTTACTCGACCGCTCAGTCAAAACGAATAAATTACATTATTTTTTTTAAATTTTCAAGATATATATATATATATATATATATATATATATATATATATATATATATATATATATATATATACAGGCTCGTGGCCTGACGATTGCATCTAGCATGAAACAGACTGGCGCCTCTAAGTGTTGACTTCTATGTTCACTTTTATATTTACACACTCTCTATCTCTGATATTGAACACTTTATCCCATAAATATAGCACACTTTAAGACTATATTTCTACATATATATATGTGTGTGTGTGTGTGTGTGTGTGTGTGTGTGTGTGTGTGTGTGTGTGTGCGAAATATTTGTGAATGTGTTTGTGTGTCAGCGCCCGCGTTTCCAGATGCTTCTCAGGAAATCAGGGCCCATCTACAAAGAGTTCCGAACAAGAATTGTATGTACTGTTTACAGCTAGAAGTCGGACACGCCTTCCTCTTAACTGCATAAACATTTTGAGTTTCTGTTCGCCAGTGTTTACAACTTGTGTATCTTGCATGTGTGTATATTTGTGTCCGTGCGTGCGTTTTAAAACGGGGAAAAAGAATTTTCGCAATTATGTTTATATAGCCAAAAAATTTAGTGATATACGCGTGTTTATGAGATCATAAGACTTGTTTGAAGGAAGGACTAAACTTCAATTGTAATAAAGAATGTGTGGTTGTCAGCGATCAGAACCGCTTATGATGCAAACTACGAACTGGAGATAGCAAAATCAAAGCTTCTACGAAGATTTAAATATCTGGTGTAAGTTTTTTAACAGACGATGGATGACACCGAAATCCGAAGACGTTGTAGAATAGAGAAACATAGCTTCCAAGAACTTAGTAAATTATTAAGAAATAGGAAAATATAGTTAGGTTCTGAGAATATCATGGACTGAACATGTGAGTAATGGGAAAGCTTTAAGGAAACTGGAAACAAAAAGGGCTGTGCTTCAGAAAGAGACAGATGAGGAAATAGACTTGGAGAATTTGGAACTCACAAGGCATACTGAAGGCGAGAGAGACAGAGGAAAAAAAACTACATCAGCTTGTATAAATATCTGGCAAAAACCGGAAATGAGAAGGTTTGCGAAAAGATTAAACTTACCGAGATCTTTAAAAGATAGAAAGTTAAGGAGAGCTATGTTATCCCACGTCCAGAAGGGATATGGCTAATAAAAAAAATTCAAAGAAATGCCTGGAATGCAATTGATTCTGACTTCAGTCACTTTCACACCTACGTGTCGTGGATTTTATAAAAATATTTTCATGCAGATTGTTCTGACGACCTTTCTTCCATATTGTCTCGGCTGAATGAATTTAAGCGTGTTACATCTTTTGGCAACTTGGTCTCACAGTTTTCCTGTTGAACTAGCTGTATGCAACCGTGTGTTCTGTTCTGGTTTCCTTTCTGGAAATTCTCGCCAGTGGAATTCCTTCCTGATTTCCCGCTTCCCTGACACCTACAATCTTCAAAAAAATAAGTGTAACGTCATTCACCATCTTTATTCTTCCTGAATGCTCTTCATTTATTGTCCTTTTCCGCACTTCTCCTCACTAAAGTTTTCACAGCCCCTGTTCCTCTCTTTTGTGCGTTCAACATTCATTATCGCCTTCCTTGGTGGGAAATGTTTAAAATAATTTCAGCTCATACTGAAATCGTTAACCTCGGATGACAATCTCAGAGCACAACATTTTCCACTATCTTTTAGAACAATCACAGCGAAGATTTTATCATTTTAAAAAGAAAGGAAGCAGTGAAGGGCCGTGATTTTCTACACTTTGAAGAAATATGTCAGATCTTTCCTGTTAAATCACGCCAAAATATTAATTCACCCCAAAATAAAAAGAATTTGTATCTATTAAAATTCACACCAAAAGTCAGAAATGTCCTTTAGAATTTGTTCAAAATTCATTCATTCATTTTTATTTTATTTTATATTATATTTATATTATATTTATATTTATATTATATATATTTATATTATATTTATATTATATATTATTTATAATATATATTTATTTTATATTATATTTATATTATATTTATATTATATATTTATATTATATTATATTTATATTATATATTTATATTATATTTATATATATATTATATATATTTATATATATTTTTTTATTATATTTATATTATATTTATATTTTATATTATATTTATATTTATATTATATATTTATATTATATTTATATTTATATTATATATATTTATATTTATTTTATATTATATATATTTATATTTATTTTATATTATATTTATATTATATTATATTTATTATTATAGTGACTGTATCCTTTAATTCTAGGAATAATTAATATGATTTTATGGAAGGAAGTCGTGACCCTTGGAGAGACAATTTCCTTTCCTTAGAGGTTTTTCTTCACGGAATTCAGTGAAACGACAGCGGAATATATTTCGTCGATTTGTTAAACTCAGATTCATATAATGTCCTTTAGAGCATTTCATCCTCTAGAAAGAATATTTACTCTATGTATGAAGCGAAAACGCCACACTCCTTGTCGTTACATTATTGCATTAACTACATCAACTTCATGGCACGCTAAACAAATTTTGATTTAAAATTTCTAATTTCAAAAGAGTGCCAAAAATTTAATAAATAAATAAATAAACAATATTGGGGTGAATTAATATTTGCGATAGGTAACTTTTTACATTATTTGGAGTGAATTAACAGAAAAAGATCAAATATGGCACGTGAAAAAAAAAGAGGGAATGGTTTGAAAAGGACTCGAGACCATCTCCACACTCTAGCAATGTGTTTTAAAGCTCGTAGCCACTCTATTCTAGGGATGTGGAGCCATTACATGCGCTGCCGCAACAGTAGTGTTTCCGGAGAGAGATAACCTTAAATACTCTCCAGGTTGGAGGTGAATTCAGAAATCTTCTACCTCTTGGACCGGTTGTCACCTCAGGCAAAAACCCAGCATATCCTGGTATTTAACCATAAAAGAAGAGATATATTCATCCTTTCGCCAAGGGTATTAACCTATAACGAACTCGATTGGAATTCGTACTCGACTCTTTGATTTCTCAATACGAGCCGCTACTCATTACTCCACCTTGCCTCCTATATATACCGCCATTAAAATAGTTTTCTTTATTCTGGTAAGGGGAGGTAACTCGTGACGGAAATCTGATCTATAATTGTCAAATACATATGAAATTGGAATTTTTTTTTAAAGGAATGGAAGTTTTTGGCTTTTTTTTAAACTTTTAGAAAACTTAAATTTAAATATTTAATTTCGTTTAATGATTTTTATGAACTTCGATTTCATCTGTAAAACGATTATCTTCCACCCT
The DNA here is from genome assembly GCA_964036315.1 of Acanthosepion esculentum. NCBI lineage: Eukaryota > Metazoa > Mollusca > Cephalopoda > Sepiida > Sepiidae > Acanthosepion > Acanthosepion esculentum. The sequence continues at coordinate 8,505,004 of OZ038505.1, read as the reverse complement.
AGGTAATCCCCACCCACCCACCACAAACAACACGTTCTAGTGACATTCTCATCTTGCGGTGAAATGATTTAAAAAAGGTAGTATGTCTATACCCAGTTTTCTCTCTCGCTCCCTCTTTCTGAGGAGTTTTTCTTCTGTTGAAGGAAAGTCTATATCTTCTTCAGTTTAAGGCTGCAAGAATCTATTAGACATAATATTAATGTCCATATTATTCTGAAAGTTCAGCGTGTATTCTTTCGAAGATTTTTATATTTTGTAATTTCAAGAATGCTCTTTGCATTATGCGAAGTAATGAAGTATGTGTTTCTAAAAAGAAACGTTTTTCCCAGAAGAAAATGGTAAATGTATTCACACATCTGGAAGGACGTATAGCATGAATGTCAGATTTGCGTATGATTACAAGAAAATAAAGGACAAAGAATGTGATTAAAATAAGTTAAAGGAATTCGAACGCCCAGTGATAAAGTGCGCAGCTCCAGAGACGGTGAAAAATTCCTAAGTGAATAGATTGATTAAAAGAAGTGGAAAGGAAGGCAAGTTCGAAGATGGAGAAAGCTGCAAAAAGGACAGAGAAATGAGTTGAAAGATGCATGATGTAAAAAGGAAATCTTTTATTCCAAGCACGGAATCCTAATTTGGGAAGAAAAATCATATTTGATTGATCTATCTATCTATTTCAATATCATCATATCTATCTATCTATCTATCTATCTATCTGTCAGTGTCTTCATATCTATCTATCTATCTATCTATCTATCTATCTATCTATCTATCTATCTATCTATCTGTCTGTCTGTCTGTCAGTGTCTTCATATCTATCTATCTATCTATCTATCTATCTATCTATCTATTTCAGTGTTTTTATATCTATCTATCTATCTATCTATCTATCTATCTATCTATCTGTCAGTGTCTTCATATCTATCTATCTATCTATCTATCTATCTATCTGTCAGTGTCTTCATATCTATCTATCTATCTATCTATCTATCTATCTATCTATCTATCTATCTGTCTGTCTGTCTGTCAGTGTCTTCATATCTATCTATCTATCTATCTATCTATCTATCTATCTATTTCAGTGTTTTTATATCTATCTATCTATCTATCTATCTATCTATCTATCTATCTATCTATCTATCTATTTCAGCACATTCTTTCCTATTTCAGAATATACCGCAGCTCTCTGCACTTCTTCCTTCCAAGGTATTAAACTCAATATATTCATATCGCAGCTCATTTCTATCTATCTATCTATCTGTCTGTCTGTCTATCTATCTATCTATCTATCTATCTATCTATCTATCTATCTATCTATCTATCTATCTATCTATTCCAGTGTCTTCATATCTATCTATCTATCTATCTATCTATCTATCTATCTATCTATCTATCTATCTATCTACCACAGCATTTTATCATTATCACACTCGATTTATCGATCGATCTTTTGCCCTGTGTTGCCGTATTGAAGGCACACGCATAGAAACACTGACAGGCGCACTCTCGCATAGACTTGTCTAGTGACATAATTACACAGTGCTTATATAGGCTTTAGAAATAAAGGATAACGGCTTAAGATGAGAACTTAGAGAGCCGAGTTCGAATTCCAGTCGTCTTTGTTACATTGAGTTTACGCCCAAAAAGGCCTGGGAAATGTACGTATCCGTCTCTTCTTCTTCTATACGTAGAAAGTATGAGTAGAAGTATGAGTAGTGCGACACACCGTGGAGGATATAAATCAAGATATTTAAAAGATTCGAGTTTTTTAAAATCTCGCTCTTCCATCGATGTTCATGTGCCACTTACCCACGATATATATATATTTTTTAATTTTGGAATGTTCAAACCAAAGTACTCAATGGGAAAAGCTGTACCCTCCCAATTTCATCAGGGTCTTTCCTGATACGCGTTAAACTTTTCAGGATTTCTAACTGAACTATTTATTCATTCCACGAATATGAGGAGATATGTATGCTGAAGTATAATCGAAATTCATCCAAGGTGAAGCATTACGCCACGAAGAGGTTGAAAGAGAAGGAAAATACTTTAGAAGGAAGACTTGAAAGAACCGGAAACCCAAACCTAAACAGGAAACAAGGAAAAAAAACTCGAATCCTATTCAAAAGACCGGGAAGGAATGCAATACCACTTATATATAGGATAAAAATATAGTTTTATGCTATAATATATATATATATATATATATATATATATATATATATATATATATATATGCAAAAGTACCCAATATCAAAACATAGCGTATGCAAATATAAAAGTGGACACTGAGGTCAACATCGAGCAGCAACAGTCTGCTTCATAGATGAACGGAATCTTCGGATCATTAGGTCAGAGGATTGCATTCAAGTTTGAAACTAATTATCGATACTCGATGTTGACCTCAGTGTACACTTTATATATATATATATATATATATATATATATATATATATATATATATATATATATATATGTGTGTGTGTGTGTGAGTGTGTGCGTGTGTGTGTGTGCGTGTATATGTGTGTGTGTATATGTGTGTGTGAGTTTGTATGTGTATATGTATGTGTGCGTGCGTGTGTATGTGCGTGGGTGAGTGTGTGTCTGCTGGTTGTGTGTACACTACATATATATATATATATATATATATATATATATATATATATATAGATAGATAGATAGATAGATAGATATATATATATATATATAGAGAGAGAGAGAGATGAAGAGGGAGCGAGATTATTTTAGATTTCTAACCACAACTCCGTGATATTCAATGAAGAACTAAGCCGAGGATATTCGGTTGAAAATTACATTGTTCTTCCCATATGATTTAGAAAATGATTGGCTTTAAGAGAAAGAGTGTGGTTGAGAAAGAGATTTTTCGATTGTACATGTAAGATAAAAAATATATGAGTAAAAGTAGAAAGAGAGAGAAAGAGAGAGAAAGAATAAGATGGGGGGAAATGTGAGAGTGAGAAATAGAGAGATTTTCCTAGTATCATTTCTGTTATTTATACCAATTCGTTTCCCGCTTGTTTTTCTCTTTTCTCTCGATCTGTATTTCGCCATATTCATATGATAGCTAACATTTAGCGACAACGGTTAGCGTGTAGTACCAAGAGTAGTTCTGGATTTTCGAAGTTCAGTCCAAGTTTGACAAGTTCAATTACACCAAATTTACCTTCAGTCGATTCAACGAAACAAGAGTCGTCCATTTTGCACTTGACATCTTATAGAAAACAGAGAGGCGTATAGCGAAACATTTTCTACCAGCATCTAGCGGATTTTAAGGCAAAACTACAGTTCTGTCACATCAGATTCGAAGAAATGCGCTTTATAAGAGAAAATCAGACTCGTTTTAGCGAGGTCTGTTCGATGTCAAATATCAGTGAAAGGAATAGCAAGATTCTCAGTAAAGATTGTACTTAAGATGTTGTCTGGTGCGTTTCTGTGCATTAAAAGAATCTAGAAGATGGCCGGCATCGTCCAGGCCATTTAATTTGAAATATGAACCTTTATTCAATCTTCTTTACTTCTGCGCATGCTCCTCTCGCGCCTCTTCGCTGTTATCAACATGGCTGTCAGCAGGTCGTCAAAAGCATTTAGACTTTCCACTGCATTTTGTCGCTCGGAATTTGCTCTCTTCATCACGGTCAATCTATCTCCGGCGTTTCTTTCCTTTGTTCTCGTCATGTTGTTCATCATACCTGTCTGGAGATCATGATCCTGTTCCTCAACCTATCAACGCAGCCCTTTCTGGTAAGTTGTAAACGAAATCTATTAGGTATATACACTTAGCATTTATTCGACACCAATCCATCTCTATCCTGCTTCTTACATCTTTCATTTACTGGAAATTTCTTAACATCCAAATATATATATATTGTATATTTAGCAGCAATTCTTCGTTTATGCATGTTTCATTAAAAACGATAGTCAAGGTACTACGGTTAAGCGTTTTATTTCATTTTTCTTGTGTTCGAACAAGAGCTTTCTTTTCTGGACAAAGAGTGTGTAAAAACGGTAAAAAAAAAAACGAAAAAAAAAACGAAAAAGAAATCCAACTCTTAACAATATTAACTACGAACAAGGACACAGTGTGCTAACCGTATTCAGAAATTAAAAACATCCCTACTATACACTAAGTCACACATAATGCACGCACTCAATTAAGCTGAAAAATCGAATCATCCTTGATAATGGCTAAAGGTAAAGCCGAAAGCACTCGGAAATATAAAACATTTGGACAGTTTTTAGACACTCTTTGTCCAGAAAAGAAAGCTCTTGTTCGAACACTAGAAAAATTTAAAAAAATGCTTAACCGTAGTACCTTGTCTGTCGTTTTTAATGAAACATGCATATATATATATATATATATATATATATATATATATATATATATATATATATATATATATATATATATATATATAGTACAGGTAATGGATCCGTTGGTATATATCCAGTTGGATCTCAGTAATATCAGATATTATAACATTGGAATTTCCACGGGAGAATTAAAACAGAGAATTTATACCCATCCTAATATAAAATTCCAAACATCCTTTTTAAAGAAATGTTTGAGATTGAAGGAAAAGGGTCTAACCCCGCAGTTGGGTTCGAAAATTATAAGTTTTGCACAAACCCCTAATAGCTTTAGAGATAAATGCAGGCTATGCTTGAAGGAACAAATTATAATAATGAAATACAATGATCAATGCAAACTATTAAACTAAAGGAGAGAAGTAGTAGTAAAATGTAGGCACAGAAGAAGGTTCAAGCTTACATAAGCATTTGGATCTTACAATCACTAACTGCTCCTCAATTGATGCAACCCCCTCTTATTAATTTTTTTTTTTAATATCTACCTCTTGAATTTCGAGTAAAGCTCTGCTTTCCTAATATTATAACCGAACCTTAATGTTGGAAAGACCTTGGCCGCAAATAAACCCCCAGACTCGGACCTTCCCTTGGTCATCAAAGACTCCTCATTTTAACTGACACGCCCTCTGAAGTAGCCACATACATTTACACCAACGCTATCTAAACCAAATTAAAAAAAATACCATTTTCAGACAGTCTTGGGCTGAGTATACCTGGCACATAGCAGTGCTAGTTTGAAATAGACTCTGCCCACATAAGGTAATTTCGAAGTTTTTATTGTATAATACACACACACACACACACACACACACACACACACACACACACACATATATATATATATATATATATATATATATATATATATATATATATATAGGTAGATCTTTAAATGCTTACATGAAAAATGAAAAATTATCAGATTTTCTGCTAAAAAGTCTTTATTAAACCAAAGAAGTAAATTGACTGTAAATTGTAGGCATTGTCTGATTTTTACCTTACTGTATGTTTGAACTTTGAATTTGATAATATCTTTCTTAAAGTAATAATCAGTAGATGAATTGTTGTGCACCTTATATAACTTACTATTCCATTTGTATGATTCATTTTGATTTAATATTGTTTGTATTAATGTTTGGTTAGTATTATTAACATCTTATATGGATCTACAAGTGTTTGGTTGGTATTATTAACCTCTTACATTGATTACTTGGTATTATTAACATTTTATATGGATGTTTTTTATTTAACGGTTTCATATTAATTTGCCAAAGTAGTTCTGTATCTTTGTTCCGGGTCTATTTTTCGAACAGGTATATTGTTTGCCAGTTCCTTAAAGCGGTCTTTTATTTACCAACTACAAAATTTTATGTAAGAAGATGAACGAGCATATATACTGGCATTATGTTAAATTACTTCCTCATAACTTTCGCTTGTGATTCTCGGGAAGTTTGAGCGTCAGACTTCGATACTTCTTAAGAAATAATGTAACAACCTGTATCTGCTCATAAGGAAATTGTCTAGATTCTATATGCAGACAACTTCGTGGCATGACCTATATTCATTTTTTTCCGGTGTATTTGACATTAGCTGAGGTCACATTTCATTGGTTAATCACGACAAATTTGTTTTAATAGAAAGATTTTAGAAATTTCAACAGACAATATTACTGGCTGCTCGGTTAATAAATGTCAAATGTTTCCTTATAAGAAAACGGCTAATATTGCCATTATCCTTACCGTTGCTATATTTCGTATTGGTCAAAATGTCAAGGAAACGAAGAAGTACTTAAGTAGCCCTCAAACCTTAAGTTTGGATGGAATTATTCAAGGAATTTAACGACTAAAAGAAATGTCAATACTGTTAGAAGGTGACCGAAATTTCTTGTACCTGGATCGACGATTTCATGGTATTTGCGTTTGTCTGAAATCATTGGATGTCGTTAATTCTGTCTTCTCTGTCAGACGTGGGATGTCAGAATGAGTAACTTTAAATCGTGAACATCAAGATCAAGTTTGACAGGTCAGCCAACCGGCTTGGACATAGATGCAAGTACACACGCATGCGCTAGTATGGGTAGAGAGCGAGGTTGGTATTTCCATCTTCTGAAGTGCTAGTTGTATATTGGCGAAGTTAGAGAGGGCGATGTAGACAATGGAGGCCAACATCATAATCTTTCATCTTTCATCTTTCATTCCTCACAGAGCGATAAGGAATTGGAATTCTCGTCTATGTGTCTGTTTTTCGATTTTTCTATAGTAGTTCCATAAGTATATAATTCAATCTTCCATATTCTTATATGTATATTTCGCCACCCAAACAGATAAACCTATAAAAGCAGGCATACGCATACGCGCAATACTCATCAGAACGAGGTTATCCACCAAAAACATTATAAATGCTTGCACTAATTGACTTTGCACGTCGGCAGAAACAGATTTTCAACTGACGTGGAATCTGGATTTAGCGAACAGGGTTCGAATTCTCGCTTAGGCTGTAGCGCCCATTTTCGTACACATCCTTTTGAAAAAGGCAAGAGACTATCTTTGTAAAAACGCTTGATTCCATTGGTGAAGTTGAATAAAAATGAATAAAACTTGTAATTCCAACGGATAATTTATTGTTAAAACAGATATATTTCGGAAAGCTTTTGCAATCCTTGATCACTCTTGAAAAATAAATGAAACACTGACTAAACTACATTGCATATATTATAAATTCAAATTAACAAAAAAAAATCGATATAATTTTTCTCGTATATATGGATTAAAACGTAGGGAAGAATGGGCTGGTTAGCTTTCGATGGGAGGCAGTCTCAGCAGAAAAATATACCGAATTCAAAGCCTAGGTGAACGCAACAGGAAAATACTCCAATTTCTCTCTCCCGAATTAATGTAGTTAACACATTTTATAGAAAGGGAGCCATGGAGAGCCATGATCGTATACACTCTGGAAGGACATTGGATTTTAAAAGAAATAATAGATGGCATATCTTGTATATTAAAAGACAACATCTCGACGCTACACGTTGTTTTAAGGTGTGGTCTATCGTATTGACTACCTCTTCAATGTTTAGTGCCTTCAGCCATATTGTTAAGTGTGTCGAAATTGTTCCCAATGCGACAAATTCGGTCCGCGGTAATGTCACCTTCTGTCGTCATCCCTATCAAAGATTTTATTCGCACACTGCACTTTTTCAGCTCCTTGGTACCCGGTGCTAGCGGAGTGGCCATGTTTAAACTGTAACAACAGCAACAAAATTGTCACTCTAACTTGACGTACCAGCTATAAGCAGAATTGAGAAGAAGGCTGTGTGATGAAGCTAAAAATATGTTATGAAAAATGCGGATAATCTTTGACTTTCACTCGTATATTATTCATGTCGAATATAAACTTCTCCTCTTTCCATTCACAAGCACACACAGGCACACACACACGCACACACACACACATATATATATATTAATGCATGTTTCATTAAATAATATAGAAAAGTTTTATCTATTTATTTTAAGTAAGTTCCTTTCGTATTGTCTTATAACCTTAATCACATTATCGTTGAAAGACGAAAGGAAAAGACCATATTGACACATGTTTGAATCCAATCTAAGCTTTCGGCTTACATAAGCCATTATCAAAGATGACAATTTTAATAAATCAA
>OZ038505.1:8471957-8491957 GCA_964036315.1 Acanthosepion esculentum | reverse complement strand
CTTGTGTAAGCAATGTTTACTAAATCTCTATAGGGTGGGCTTAGCCTGTCATTGTTTTGTTTTTTTAAACGGAAAACTAAACAAAAGTCTAAATTCTTTTCTAACAATATTATCGAGTTGAGCTTTATCATATGTCGAAAATCATTTCCGCCATTAATTTTCAAAAAAATCCGAGAAATATCTTGCGATGCATTCACAGCGCTATAGAATGGCTTCGAACCCTTCGACGTCGTGTCATAGTCAGCAATCTTGTCTCGCTAGTCAATTACGTAGTGAGTTCGTGTGAGGTAACAGGAATATTGGTTGGACATTAACAAAAACCCTAGAGTCTAAGCTTGACGGAACCTACACTCGATCGCCTAGAGCGATATTTAACATCTCTTGGAAACACCTATGGACCCATCTCTGATATTCTACAAAACAAGAACTCGCGAGTTATCTACTGCTCTAGGCACCTAATCATGGATCAAGACGTGTTGGCCACCCTGAATCTGCCTACTACCAGTTATGTTATGACACAGAATGCCTCCCTAAGCACCTTCAATCTGACGCGAACGCAGAATGCGTTTTGTAGGACACAACTGGCAAGCAAAACAAAATCTCGCGAGTGACCTACTGCTCTGAACACCTTGCCATGGAACAAGATGAATTGTTCGCCTAGCAACGACCTACATTGACCAGATATATTGTGTCACAGAATGTCTCCTTAATGACCTTCAGAACTGGTTGGCGTGATAGACTCATGAATGTTGAGCTAGCTCAAATGAATAAATAAAAATATTATAAAAATATCCGAGAAGTATCCTGAGATGCATCGAGGGGGCTATAGAATGGCTTCGAACGCTTTGACGTCGTGTCATAGTCAGCAACCTTGTCTCGCTAGACAATTACGTAGTGAGTTCGTGTGAAGTAACAGGATTTCTTTGTAGGAACTGCAGAGGCGGTGTTAATCTATTGTGCTATTTGCTTGGACATTAACAAAAATCCTAGAGTCTAAGCCTGATGGAACCTACACTCGGCTGCCGATAGCTATACGTATCATCTCTTGGAGACAGCATCGAACTAAATAACAATCTCTATGGATCTATCCCTGATATTTCTACAAAACAAAAATTCGCGTGTGAAAAAAGGCTAAAAATAATGGAAGCCTTATTAATAAAAACAAAAAAAAAACAACACTCAATAATATCAACTATGAACATGGCCACATTATCTTGACCGTGTTTTGAAAATGAAAACATTATATGAATACATATATACAACAATCTATTTCTTGTTAACAGTTAATATATTTCAACCTTGAAAATGGCTAATTGTATAGCCGAAAGCGCTCGCATAAAAAGAACAAGTGGACAGTTTTTATATAATTTATCATCCGAAAAAATGCTTAGATCACATGAGAAATTCTATAAAAAACTAAATCAAAGCACCTTGTCTGTCGTATTAAATGAAATGTGCATAAAAGGAGTGCTGCCTAAATACGCAAATTATACATATATATCTTTATCTATCTATCTATCTATCTATCTATCTATCTATCTATCTACATATATATATATATATATATATATATATATATATATATATATATATATATATATATATATACTCGACTCTCCTGTCGAATTCGACGTATGAGGGTCAAGCAGATCAGTTCCTAGGAAACTGACAACCCGACGCCAGCACATCAGATTTGATTACTGTGATGAAGGTTTTGTGTAGAACCATCCACACTTTTTGAAGGGCTGAATACAGAGACTTGGTACACTACTTGCCACAGGGTCCCCAAACGACCCTTCACTGGTATTGAATTCAGAGTTGTCCTTCTCCTAGATCAGTTGCTACCCAAGGCTATAGAACCCAGTCTGCCCTACTATTTACCCATAGCTGGGGGGCAGAAGAAGCGGATTCACAACTTTCCCAAGGGTATTAGCACGTAAGTGAACTTAATGGATTCGACTGGCTCTTCGATACCACAATCCAAGTCTCTATCCATTACTCCACCCTACCTCTTTTATATATATATATATATATATATATATATATATATATATATATATATATATATATATATATATTATATATATATATATATATATATATATATATATATATATTGATATGTTTTGTTTACGGCTTATCAACATTTTACAGGTTATTTTAAGCCAGAAAATATTTTTAGATTTTGTTTGGGCGATAATGATTTTTACTTATACAAATTCTCCTAATTAACCCATAGCTGGGATGTGAAAAGGTGAATTCATACCTTACCCAAGGTTAATTATGCGTAAGTTAATATAACGAATCCGACCTGAATTGGAACTCGGCTTTTCAACCATCAATAGAAATGTCCGTTTGATTATATAACTAAATATATTTAATTTGTTATTCAATTATTTCAGATTATTTTTCACGGCAGGTAAGCGCGCACATTTTTAGTGATTTAATTTTAATGTTGATTTTTTTTAAAATTTGTCGTTACTAATTGTTTTTTTCTCAAATGTCTCATAGTAATTTTCATTCTATTTTCAGGTAAGTACAAGATCTTTTCTTCCGTCAACGTTCTCACAAATCAAGGTAAGATAATAGGTGTATAACTAATGTACAAATACTTACACACTCTCGCCAGAATTTACCTTGCTACTACCATACTTTCGTGCCTCGAATATTGCTGTCACATCAGGTCTGCCATGTTATCGGTCCGGGCATGGAGTGTAGGCCTTCACTCACTTTCTCACGTTTCTTTAACGTAGCTTTTCTGTGCATTTTTCTTTTGTTCTTATCAACTTTCTTCTTTGGTAGCTCGACTTCATGAATTGAAGCTAGATTGGCAGCTAGGTCTCATAATTTTACTACTGAAATTACTAAGAGTAAGTACTAGGCTAACGGTTTCTTTGCTTGTGCAAAAATGTTCCGGTTTGTTTTGCTTCAACTGCGATCGACGAACATTAAATGTAATGTCAGTCGTCCTCTTCTGTCTCCTTCAATCCGGGTCTTTTAATATCCTAACATTTCACAGTTTCTTTCACATTTTCTAACCCCTTGCGTGTTACTGGAGTCATTGCATTGATTGGGATGAAGCGATTGAACAAATGCATATAAATAAAGAATGACACAGACGTGTAAAAGTGTATCTGTGGTTAAAAATAAAGTCTGTGATGAAATCGAAGTTTCGCAATATGCTAGTTAATGCAATCGGAAATCACCAATCACGATTATGCGTTATTATTATCTGTCTATATTTCTGAGATGAGGTATTATGTACATTATTTACATTATTCGGACTATTGTCCTCATCTTTGTTGCCATATTTATTACAACGTTCCGGCCCTTCAGCATCTATCTATATTTCTGAGATGAGGTATTATGTACACTATTTATATTATTCGGACTATTGTCCTCATCTTTGTCACCATATTTATTACAACGTTCCGGCCCTTCAGCATCTGTCTATATTTCTGAGATGAGGTATTATGTACACTATTTCCATTATTCGGACTATTGTCCTCATCTTTGTTGCCATATTTATTACAACGTTCCGGCCCTTTAGCATCTATCTATATTTCTGAGATGAGGTATTATGTACACTATTTACATTATTCGGACTATTGTCGTCATCTTTGTCACCATATTTATTACAACGTTCCGGCCCTTCAGCATCTGTCTATATTTCTGAGATGAGGTACTATGTACACTATTTACATTATTCGGACTATTGTCCTCATATTTGTTGCCATATTTATTACAACGTTCCGGCCCTTCAGCATCTGTCTATATTTCTGATATGAGGTAGCATGCAAACTACTTACAATATTCGGACTATTTTCTTCATTAATAAATACAATAAATATAGCGACAAATTCGAGGAAAATAGCCCGAATAATGTAAATAATTTTTTATCATATCTAATTTTATCCCAGTGTAGAAGGACGTATACTTATGTTTTTATAGATTAAGCAAAAGGATTTGATAAAATAGGGCACAAATATATATTTAAACTCTTAGCAAAACTAGATTTATATTGATAGGATGTTAGAATTATCCAAAACTTATACTGGGAACAAATCGCCTTTGTATGGATAGGAAATGAATTGTGTAGGTACACAAAATTAGTATTGGGCGTAACACTGGGATGTGTCTTCTAACCGGATCTATTAAACTTCTACAGGGAGGTTATCTTAATCTAAGCAAAGTATTAAGAAGAAGCAAAAAAAAAAAAAAATCACTACTCTATAAGCCTTCGTAACAGAACTCACTCGTTCTACGAAACTCACCAATTGTCTCCAACTACCCAGATGATAACTTAATAATGTCGAAACCATGGACCATATTTCTTGTATTTTTCTTCGCAAAATGAAGCTCGGAGAAATATCTCGTAACAGCTGATGTAAATTCGGTTAAAAACGATAATTTTCAACGCAAATGCTTTGATATCTGCTTATATATTTGAGATGGGGTATTTATTTATTGATATTATTTTGATTGTTCTGACTCTTGTCCTCATCTTTATTGCCATATTCACGACGTTCCGGCCGTTGTTCGCTCCGGCCTTCCTCGGGTGATTGGCATTTCGAAATCAACCCTTTATTTCGTCAACCGGAGTAGATTGTTCTCGTTTCACGTGTCATGTTCCAGTGACTTGACCCAAAGAGTTTTGAGTTCAATTCCTGGCTACTGCAGTGGCAAATAAATACTTGGAGTGTTGAGTTAAAGAAAGATAACTGAGAAATCCGGTAGCGGCATGGCACGTGGAATTAGAACAATCTATTCCGTGGAAATAAATAAAAAGTTCAGTTTGAAATTCCAATCAACTGAAGAAGGCGTGGCGTATTATGGACGAAAGGTCGTGTATATGGCAATAAACAACAGTCCGAACGATGTAAATAGTGTAAATAGTTAGAATACCTCATCTCAGAAATATAGAGAGTTCTTTGTCTTTCAAAACATATCCGGGGAGTACAATGGCCGAATTGTGAATATAGCTATAAAGGTGAGAATAATAGTCTGAACGATATAAATATTGTAAATAGAATACCTGGTCACAGAAATAGATAGACTATGTACTCCATCTTTCAAAAGAAGGCTGGAGCGTAGAATGGCCGATATGTCGTGAATATAGCAATAAAGATGCGGATATTAGCCCGAACGATGTAAATAGTGTAAATAGAAGATCTCATCTCAGCAATATAGACAGACCATATTCTTTGTCTTTCAAATAAAGGCCGGAGCGTACAATGGGCAAAATGTCGGGACTATAGCAATAAAGATGCGGATAACAGTCTGAACGATGTAAATAGTGTAAATAGTTAGAATATCTCATCTCAGAAATATAGACAGACCATGTAATCTGTCGTTCAAAAGAACTTAGCAGTCGATGGTCAAACCTGAAACGGATCCACTTACTTCAGATGTTGACATTTTGCCCAACGTCATATTGTTTCTTAAAAGATTTTCTTCCAATATGAACTTCGGAGAAGTTTTGACGGAATCTCGTCCTTGTCTGAGAAGGATTAGTCATAATTTGAAAAAGTCGATCATTAAAATTAATCAACAGAAAATGTCTGTTGTTTTTAATAGCATTTACCTTAAAGAAGCCGTGCTGCCTAAATACGCTGTGTATTTTTAATCGGCATCTCCCCATGCAAAGCAGTAAAGCCTACTAAGACACAAAGGGTTACAGGATGTGGCAGAATTGGAAACAGAAACATCAATAAATCAATAAAGAAAGAGTAATCAATAGGACAGTAGATAGAGTGTGACATTTAAATTTTTGTAGAGTAAAATTGTCTGAAAACCATGGAGTCGGAAGGGAATTCCACAAGAGAGATGTGCGAGAAAAGTAACTGTTAGCATAGAATTTACTAGCCAGCTAAAATGTAAATTGATGAGATATCGACGCCAATCTAGTACTGCGCTTAAACAAAAAAAAGTATATATATATATGTGTGTGTGTGTGTGTGTGTATTGTTATCCATAGACAGACTGTTTCGCTTTATCCCAGCTCATCAGTGTAGTTAGATATTCGATTGCCTCAAGCCGGGATCGAAACCCGACTGATTTGGTATTTTACCTCTAGGCCATTGTCGCATACAGATATCTATTAAAATGTTTGTATCTTTGTACTGACCTTTATACGTTCTGCTCTTTCAGCTCTTTTTCGGAGCTTATGTTTCATGCTAAACAAAAAAAAAAAGTTTTCGTAGAGAAACATGTTAGTTTATTTTCTCACCTTTTTTTAAATCTTGCATCTTCTCTTTTTATCCTTACCCGCGCCATCTTTTGTTTATTTGCGCATTATATCATTGTTGCTTGTGAATGCTGCGACCAGAATTAAACCCAGCAGGAGAAAGTAAAGGCACTGTTTCCACATCTGCGTTGCGCATCTGGTCTCAGTAGAATAACAGGCAATGTTCAAATGTCTCACGTTTTACTGTCATTAGCCAGCTTGCATTGCACAGTGACTGGTTCTTCTTCTTTAAAGTGTCACTGGCAGGGATACCCGGAGTTGCCCGGAGGGATTTCTGAATAATAATTTTTTTATTGACAATTTATTGATATTTTTCAGCCATCTTATGGTGTTTTTTTTAATTTAATCTTTAAAAAGTAAACTTCATTGATTTTTTGATTTTTTTTTTTGCTTTGTTACAAAATAAATATATTTAGGAAAATAACACACTACCAATACCACGCTCGGGGGCTGGTAGGGGGCTGAGCATCCTCAAATATTTATTCAAAAAGACATTTTGTTTTTCAAATTAAATTCTAACATAAATACTATGTTAATATTGTTTATAAACAAATCAAATCGATTTATTTAAGTTCTTTAAACATTTTTTTCAAATTATTATTAATAAAAAAATAAATATACTTAAATTCAGATATATTTAAACATATTTAATTTAATCATTTTTTTTCACGCAAACACTATAGTGAGCCGTACTTCTTCGAAAAATAATTATGATAATTTTCTAGTCATGAACTTTTCAAATCTACGGTTAACTTCTATGTTTCCTGCATAACCACAGGATCTTCTCTTCTTACCATTACTTACGCTCAAACAGCACCACACTGTAGCCCTCTAGATTTAGTGACATTTGGGCGTTGTATTCGATGAGCATTATTATTAAAAAATATATTCTTATTTTAGAGTTTAGCGAAGCTATAACTTTGATATTTTTGTAATTTCCTTGAACGCCAACGAATAAACAATCAAAAAAATGAAGAGAGCAGATAGAAAGAAAGAAAATTAAGATCTACTGTTACAGTATATAACTGACGGACATGCATGTATATAACTGACGGACCAGTATGTATATAACTGACGGACATGCGTGTATATAATTGACGGACCTGCATGTATATAACTGACGGACCTGCGTGTATATAACTGACGGACCAGTATGTATATAACTGACGGACATGCATGTATATAATTGTCGGACCTGCATGTATATAACTAACGAACCTGCGTGTATATAACTGACGGACCTGTATGTATATAATTGTCTGACCAGTATGTATATAACTGTCGGACCTGCATGTATATAACTGACGAACCTGCGTGTATATAACTAACGGACCTGCATGTATATAATTGTCGGACCAGTATGTATATAACTGTCGGATATGCATGTATATAACTGACGAACCTGCGTGTGTATAACTGACGGACCTGCATGTATATAACTGACGGACCAGTATGTATCTAACTGACGGACCTGCATGTATATAATTGTCGGACCTGCATGTATATAACTGACGGACCTGCATGCATATGACTGACGAACCTGCATGTAACTACGAAAAGATTACCGCCGAGAAGGTCAATAAAACTGCAAGCTCACAATGGATGTGTTTGGTTTTAAAATTTTACGGAACAGAACTTTTATTTTCATTTTCGTAGCAATTGCAATGGTCGGTACAGAAAGTGCGTTTTAAAAATAGGCGATCAATTTTAATGGATCTTGTAACTTTCTCCCTTGATCCTGACTGAAAGCATAATGTTGTTCAACGCTGGAGGCTACACTATTTCTTCAAACAGAGATGAGGAAGATCATATTTCCCTGTGCAAAAAAGCGAAACCAAGCGAGAATAAAATGATCTGAGAATCATCTTTCTTGTGAAAGTATGACTCGTATTGCTATCTCAGCTTCCAGGCTTATAAACTTGGCGAAAATAAAACGAGATAAATAAAATAGCATAGCGCGAGTCTCGGATTGATGCGGGGGGATATGATAGACTAACGAAGGAACGGAACGGGTTCACTAGTTTAGGATAAACCAAATTAATTTTGAAGCATCTCAAATTTAAAATGCGATGTAAAACAAAGGGATCGACTTAATTAAATAACACACACACACACAAACACACACACATATACAGGAAAAACGACAACAAATAGAGATGTTTGATATGATTTTGCTTTAATATTAATATGCCAAAATAATTAAGCCACATATATATATATATATATATATATATATATATATATATATATATATATATATATATATATATATATATATATGTATATATATATATATATATATATATACTCAACTGAACCTGACGATCTGCCTAAGTGAAACCTTTGTAGGTTTGTCTGGCTCATTAGGTTTGACTAGGTCTGCTCTACGTTTGTATCGAGCTCTTTACTTAGTTGTTTACTCGTATCGGGGTTTTTTCTTTGGGCCTTGAACCTGTATCTGTGCGATCATTTTCGACAGACTTTCATGTTCCTGGCTCTTTCTTTTTTAAAACCCTTTTTTCCCCTTCGAGATTGATTTGGCTATTGTTAAATCAAGAATTCGAAGGTTTTTCGACACGAGTATATTCACCAATATATATATATATATATATATATATATATATATATATATATATATATATATATTGGTATATATATATATATATAGAGCATACCTTAAACCATATTTCTCTCGCTCTCGCTCTCTCACACACACAAACACACACAGATATATATATAGAAATATATATATATATATATATATATGTGTGTGTGTGTGTGTGTGTGTGTGTGTGTGTGTGTGTGTGTGTGTATTTATGCAGCAATCCTTCTTTCATGCACATTTCATTGAATCCGACAGATAAGGTGCTTTTATTTAGTTTTTTATACAATTTCTCATGCGATCTAATTTGTTTTTCTTTTCGGATGATAAATTATATAGAAACTGTCCGAATGTTCTTTTCTTCCGAACGCAACATGCAACAAACTACTTCTTATTTAACAGTCAAGATCTTTCATCGTTGGGAATGGCTAAACGCATTGTCAAAGGCGCTCAGAATCAAAGAACATAATACGTCGGCGAAAGACGTCGTCTATAAACATTATCCCATAATCACCATTTCTGTTTCGCCAAAACGACACAGACACAAACACAAACATATATATCCTCGAGCCTTCCAGGAATAGTGTCAATTGATTTCATCAAGACATTTTATGGTATAGAAGACATAACTTCTAGTATTCGCCTTTCTTCCAAATCTTGGTTTGGTCTAGTATATTTGGTCCATTAAACAATCCCAAAGAAAAAAAGTCACAGGGTGTTAAGTCAAGATTTCTGACTGGTCACTCATTCATAAAAATGGGAGTTACTTTACAATCACCCCATGTGTGCGTGTATGAGTATATATATATATATATATATATATATATATATATATATATATATATATATATATATATATATATATATATATATATATATATATATATATATATATATAGATAGATAGATATATATAGAGAGAGTTGGATTGATGTGAGTTTGTGATCCTGGGATTCAAGCCCTCTACGATCGTCGAACTTATTCATTTTTGAACTTTCGCATTTATTTATGGTTGCATATATCGGAGTTTTATGTTTGGGTATATCGGTGTTTTAATATATAAATGACATATATAAAAATTTGCATATATATATTATATATATATATATATATATATATATATATATATATATATATATATATATATATATATGAAATACTGTAATATGCAGTATATTTTGTATTAGTATTTGAAACCATTTTCTTTTGTGGAATGTCGACTCGCAAATTAAATCATTTGTTATCTACCAATCCCGCGTAATCTTTACCCTTTCTACCCGGATTGTACCCGGACACCGCACATACTGTCGAATGTTGGTGTGAAAAAACCCGTTGTAGATTCATCTTTCGTTTTATAGATATATCGTTCAGCGCTCTCAATATATAGTCTTCAGCGTTTTATTCTACGATGGAGGTCGTAAAAACATGTCAGCCATTATGGTGACGGGCATCTATGCTGAGTATAGAAAGTTAACATATCGCACCCACGCATGCGTCTCCGATGCTGGTGAGTTTTCAGAATGTGTCTGCAGCTCTCGAAGAAACTGCAATGCTCGCATTACATTGTGGGGAAGATAAATGAATATAAAGACGGCGAAAAACGCATCAGGTGAGAAAGAAAAAGAACCAAAATGGCTTACTGAAGGATAGAAGCGAATAGAAAAGAAAAGAAGGAAGATTAAGCTGAGAGAGAATGCCAAAATGTAAATTAAGTTACATCCTTGTGCAATTTAATTGAAACAACTGTTTTAGTTTCTTTTCTTTCATACTTTTCGGTCAGTTTTAGACCCACTGGAGTGACAGGGTGTAATCGATATCTATTTATTACTCAGATTAGGTCATTTGCAGTGGTGTGTAGTACTATGAATTTATTTTCGGGGTGTGTGATAAAATTTGTTTGGCCTTGCAAAATATTGCGTCATCCGTGATTGCATCAGATATTTTTATCACGCCGAGACACTACTGTTTCCATTGTCGGTTAGTTGTCCTACAGCCATTGTCTTCGACGACAAGTCTTATCAGTATGCAAATCAAAATACTCTAGACTAGCCTGGAAACTCTACTAATTTAAATCCAATCTGTGGTCAATCTGCAAGGAAAGAGTTCGTGGAATGGACATACGAATTACTAACATGTGCACTGCCTCATGTGCCATTGGAAATATACGAAGAATATGTAAATAACAACAGAATTATTCGTTTTGTTTCAATTAATTTGCACAAGGGTATATTTATGAAAAAGAAAGAGAAAAACCGCGTTTCGGAAGAATTAGAGTTGAAATTCAGAATTAAAATTAAGGACAATAAGAAGAAAAGGTTCTTATATGTAGGACGAATGGTTTTGTCCGTAAGAAGTAAGAATGGAAAAATCAGAAAATTATGAAGAAAAACGGGCACGAAGAGCATAACCAAAAAGAAAAGAATCAAAGAGGGAAATTCTACAAGATGGCAAGACAAGAAGAGAAAACCCATCAAAATGGATGTAAATAAAAAGCGAAAAACTGACGCGATATAAGCGAATATAAACAAAATAAAATACTTTTTAAAAATGAAAGGAAAATACAATTAATTATTAAAAAAAGAAAAAAATTCTTATTTAAAACAAATAAGCAAAAAAGAAGACCATCTTAATTGCTCCTCTCAATGCCGATGATATTAATTTGAGTCTGTGGGGAGCAACTATTATGCCGAATGCGTCATCCAAACAGTTCTTTAAATACCTCGTAACAGATGATGTAAATTAAGTATTAAGAAACAGTAAAAGAAAATCACTACTCTATTAGCCTTCGTAACAGAACTCACTCGCTCTACGAAACTCACCAATTGTCTCCAACTACCCAGATGATAACTTAATAATGTCGAAACCATGGACCATATTTCTTGTATTTTTCTTCGCAAAATGAACCTCGGAGAAATATATCTTAACAGCTGATGTAAAATCGGTTACAAACGATAATTTTCAACGCAAAAGCTTTGATATCTGCTCGTATATTTGAGATGGGGTATTTAATTATTGACATTATTATGATTGTCCTGACTCTTGTCCTCATCTTTATTGCCATATTCACGACGTTCCGGCCGTTGGTCGCTCCGGCCTTCCTCAGGTGTTTGGCATTTCGAAATCAAACCTTTATTTCGTCAACCGGAGTAGATTGTTCTCGTTTCACGTGTCACGTTCCAATGACTTGACCCAAAGAGTTGTGAGTTCAATACCTGGCTACTGCAGTGGCGAACAAAAACTTGGAATGTTGGGTTAAAGAAAGATAACTGAGAAATCTGGTAGCGGCATGGCACGTGGAATTAGAACAATCTATTCCGTGGAAATAAATAAAGAGTTCAGTTCGAAATTGCAATCAACTGAAGAAGGCTGGGGTGTAATATGGACGAAATGTCGTGCATATGGCAAAAAACAACAGTCCGAACGATGTAAATAGTGTAAATAGTTAGAATACCTCATGTCCGAAATATAGAGAGTTCTTTGTCTTTCAAAATATGTCCGGGGCGTACAATGGCCGGAATGTCGTGAATATATCAATAAAGATGAGGATAGCAATCTCAACAATGTAAAATGTGTAAATAGAATACCTGGTCACAGAAATAGAGACAGACTATGTATTCCATCTTTCAAAAGAAGGCTGGAGCGTAGAATGGCCGGCATGTCGTGAATATAGCAATAAAGATGCGGATATTAGCCCGAACGATGTAAATAGTGTAAATAGAAGATCTCATCTCAGCAATATAGACAGACCATATTCTTTGTCTTTCAAATAAAGTCCGGAGCGTACAATGGGCAAAATGTCGGGACTATAGCAATAGCGATGCGGATAACAGTCTGAACGATGTAAATAGTGTAAATAGTTAGAATATCTAATCTCAGAAATATAGACAGACCATGTACTCTGTCGTTCAAAAGAACTTAGCACTCGATGCTCAAATCTGAAGCGGATCCACTGACTTGAGATGTTGACATTTTGCCCAACTTCATATTGTTTCTTAAAAGATTACTATGAAATGTCATGTAGGAAGATACTAAATTAAGTAGTGAGGGAGAAAGGAAAAAAAGAAATACCTATGCGTCATTAACGATACAAACACTTTTAAGTCGTTTGATATTTTTAGCATCAGTCGCCTTTTGCTTTCCGCGCCACTTTTTCTCCATATCACCTTTTTCTATTGCAATAGGAAAGTGGGCGTTTTAATGTCAAACACAGGTTTTTAAAAACGAGTGTATTCAAGTAACCGTGCAATAATGGAGACAGACGAATTCGTTTCAGAATTGGCGGAAGCATTCGGGAGCTTAAAAGCTTTATTGCAATAACTAAGTCCAGGAAGACAACGTAAAGAGAAATATGCTCTTGAGACATATCACCTGCTTATATAGTAAGTGGAGGCTAAACAGAAAACGGCGTTGTTCATTCAACTAGAAACGCAAATTTAAAGAAGGATAGTGTAGAGGCTCAAGAAATACGTCAAACCAAATATATATATATATATATATATATATATATATATATATATATATATATATATATATATATATATATATAGTTCGGACTGTTTTCATCTTTATTATCATATTCATGACGTTTCGGCCGTTGTAGGCACCGGCCTTCTTCAGATGGAATTTCGAAGCGCACCAGTTATTTCGTCCACTGTGTTAGTCTGCCCTAGTTCTACTGGGGTAGATGGATTTAGTTTCAAATAAAATTACATCGGTAAACAGCCATTTCTAGATATCAAAGTTTTAGTCACTTCCTTTTAGTAACTCAACGCTTCAATGTTTTCTCCATCTCTGCTGTGGCCAGGTATTGAACCCTCAACTCTTTGGGTCAAATCACTGACATGGCTCAGCGTTGATTGAAGCAATCCAGTGACTAGATTCAAAGATATATATATGTATATGCATGTGCGTATGTGTGTCAGTGTTTATATATATATATATATATATATATATATATATATATATATATATATATATATATATATATATATATATATATACTGGAAAACGACATTTAAATTATTATATGTCGAGAAAAATTTTCGGGTAAAGTACAAAATGTTATCCTGTCTCGAGTATGGACTTTTACTTCAAGGAAGACCCAATGGAAGAAAGGCCTCACTCGAGAACGTTTACATTTTCTAATAGTTTTCCAATATATATATATATATATATATATATATATATATATGTGTGTGTGTGTGTGTGTGTGTGTGTGTGTGTGTGTGTGTGTGTGTGTGTGTGTGTGTGTGTGTAACATATTTGGGCAGCAAGAATTAATTAAAGATGTATTTATTATAGACTATAAGGTTTCTCTGGCTTCACTGCTTATTTTTTAATGTGCCTTCAAACGAAGATAACACGGGGCTGTAATCGAAATTGCAATTCAATTGCATTAACTTTTCGTAAGTTCTGTTGTTGAAGACGGCGTATAATATAAAAAAAAAACAGGCAGAAACGTTCACCGATACAGTTAATGATCTTCGTTGATCGTCATTCGAAAAGATTCAGATTGAAAGTTTACAGAGAAACCGATGTCAGAAATAAAATAACGTCCACTTTCGTTTCTTTCCCACAGTGATATATTTAGTATTCTTCCTTATTTCAATCCAAGCCCACATCGCGTGTCATGAACCCTTCATTTCTATATTACTTCGAGTAGTGCGTTGTGGCACGTATCCTTAACAATCATCTCTGGCATCCTTCCCACAAAGAAAGATGAAGTTAGCGCCTAAAGATGGCGTAGGTTTCTCGAGACGACGCCCACTGTTCAAATGACAAAATCAACAACTTCGGTATACTGCGATGTCATTTCGTTTACAGACGGTCTTCCGCCTTCCAGGAATATATTTTCCCTCTTGCTGTTATCTCTCTCTCTCTCTCTACACTCACACACACCCATATATATATATATATATATATATATATATATATATATATATATATATATATATATGCCAACACCCTGCATATAAGTTTCATTTTATTCAGGAACTACTGTACAGGATTTTCTCTATCGTTAACGGATGTTCAACCCTGAAATACTAATTGGCAAGTCGATTTTATCAAGTGCATTATTGCGCAAATAACCGGGAAAAATACGGGTCCATGTCTTCTGTTCTGAGCTATGGTTGAAATAGAAGCACTAACTGCAATTCTTGTAGGAAAACCCTGTATTCAAAACCTGCCTAACTTAGTAGACCATTTTATGTGACGGAAAACACAGAAGTCCAAACAACTTATTTTAACTTATGAACCTGTCATGTTATGAACCTTCAGTCCTAATGTGTTGCGGGCCTCGTGACGTGATGTAGATGGACTGTATTAAATGATCACAGATGCGGGTTTAAGTTTACAGTGCCCAAAGTAAAGAAAATTATCAAAAGTACACAGATGTCATGATATGTCGGTTTATCGCAACATGAATAAGAAATAACTCACCCACCTCTACACTCTGACCTTATTTTTCTATTTAGCGTAGATCTGCCATTTAATTGGTTAATCTAAACATACACACACATCTATTTTTCATTTCTGACCTTATGTACCCCACTTTATCTTTAGAAAAAGAGGCAAATATTTGTTTTTAAATTTCCTTAAGAAATCAGTTTATAACCAGTCCCCTACTATCGCCTGACGAAGTACAATCATATTATTGAAACATGAAAGCATTTGTGTAGCAATTTAAAAATGTTTTTATTATAACCTCTTATAATAAAAATGATTGTAATATTTTGCTCTAATTTTTAGGGAGCACATTCTTTTTTAAAGTGATTTCTTCGAACAGTGGATTTTTAATTCATTTGATCTTTCTCTTATTTGTGCGTATGTATATATATACATATATATATATATATATATATATATATATATATATATATATATATATATATATATATATATATATATGTGTGTGTGTGTGTGTGTGTGTGTGTGTGTGTGTGTGTGTGTGTGTGTGTGTGTGTCAGGAACCACATTTGTCTAGGCTGGTTGGGATTTCACTCTTTAAGAAAATCATGGATATCAATTTAAACACCTTAACACACTAAAATAAATTTCTTACACACACACACACACACACACACACACATGTATATATTCATTTGTGTGTGTGTATATACGTAAAGAAACACAAGAAAAAATAAATAAGAAGCGTAATCGTAGTACCTTTGTCGTTTTTAATGAAACATGCATAAATGAAGGATTGCTGCCTAAATACCATATATTTACATACACAAATATATATATATATATATATATATATATATATATATATATATATATATATATATATATATATAAAGACATACAGGGTTGGTCAGTTATATGAGGATATTTGCATGAATTCAATAAATGACGCATAAGTCATGAAAGAAGAGTGGTCTTTGAAAAATAAATGGCATGAATAATCCTGAAGCATTTCTTGACGCATCGATTTAATATATCCGCCGTTATCACCGATGACTGTTCAATATGGGGTTGGAAGCGTGGACATTCCCGAATCTGATGATCTTTACTTTAGACTTCAGAGATTTTATGGGTTATGGGGACATTGATTGAGTTCTTTCTCGACTACACCCCATACGTAGTAGTCAAATGAATTAAGGACTGGAGAGCTAGATGTCTATATGTTTGGGGTCGCATAATCGGAGAGATTATAACTCTTCCTTGCGTCGTTTAGGCCTCATGATACAGCGTATATATTTCGTGTTAGGTGTATTGTTTTCTTTTGCTCTCGCTCCGCTATCCAAGGCTACGCAACCCTCTACAACACCTCACACTCAGCATCACCGACCCTTAACCCCTGAAAAAAGAAGTGACGAGGTATGACATTGCCCTCCGTGCATACAATTTTCAGAACTATCACACTTCCCGAAAACTTTCTTTGTGTGAATAACCGTTGGAACTTTCGTCGTTAGGTTCTTTGCAAAACCATTTGTCATTTTCTCGGTTGACCTTTTGGTTCTGATCTAACTTTTTCTCATCAGAGAAAAACCAAAGCATTCCAGGCTCTTGATGTTTCAACTTGCTCAACAAACGCTTTGCGCGGATCAGACGGTTATGTTTTGTCGTTACAGGCATGAATTGGCCTTTCCACATCATATCGGACTTTATGGAAGGTCCTCAGGCATAATGCTTACGGTGTGTTCTGGTCGAATTAGAACCTTTGGTGGGCGTTTTGCATTTAGCTCCTGGTGTAGTGTCGCTGGCATGGGTTTTCAGCTCTTTCCGAACTTTGAACTCAAACGACCGGGCAAATTTCCGGAGGTGAGCGATCTAGAAATGACTTTTTTCTTTGGTCTTGGTTAAAGGACAAAATGTATTCTACCAAACTAAGATTTGTGGAAGAACTTAGATGACGAATGCAAGAATTTATGTCTTCCATTCCATAAGAGTTTTTGAATGAAATCATTTGACGCGATTCCTGGAGAAGCTGGTGCCCATACCGAATTTGAAATAAATCCTTATGCTAAACGCTTTCCTCTCATATATATTTCTTGCGAAATTTATATGTATTTTAAAATGTGGAGTTACTTTTCATTCACATTGCATATATATATATATATATATATATATATATATATATATATATATATATATATATATATATATATATATATATATAGTTAAGTCATACATTTTAGATGCATCAAGGGTGGTCTTCAGTGATGCACTGTTCTCATCGCCGATTTCGGGTTTCGCATCATATCGGCTCCAACAGCAACCCCGAACTGATTCTAGGAGAAAGAGGCCGCCTCCTTGAAAGCGTCGTGCTACGCACCGCGACATTGCAAAAAACAGTAATTATCAAAATTAGTAAGGCTAGACTTCGACCGTTCTTATTGACACATGTCAGTCAGCGTCAGCCAATGAAAACAGGGCTTTTCATACTCCTCTTCTATATAATGGTGTCTTATTACTACATCCGGTTTTTTATTTCCGGAATCCATACCGATATATGCGTATATATATATATATATATATATATATATATATATATATATATATATATATATATATATATATATATATATATATGTGTGTGTTTGTGTGTATGTGTGTGTGAGAGAGAGAGAGATAAATCAATGAAATCAGAACTGAGTGGCGAATGTCTGTCTTCAAAACTGAAATTTCTTCAAGTATGAAACATTTATCAGAGTTTTATTACCTCTGTGCCAACTTATCTTTACACATGCGCTGTTCCTGATATTGAGAATTTTCTATCCATAAATATAGCTTACCTTAAAACTATATATATATATATATATATATATATATATATATATATATATATATATATATATATATATATATATATATATATATATATATATATAGTTAAATTCCCCGATCAACTCTGTGGACAAGACATATTGGTATAAAATGACAATTGGAGAAATCTTAGATCTTACTATAAATGTAATTTACATTAACCAGAAAAAAAGGCTTGGACAGAAGCGTCTATGTTTTTAAATTTGGATTTTAATGTAACTATGACAACAGAGATATTTCGATTTCATTTTTGCCTTGTAAAAGTCGGAAGACGAAACGCGTCGGCAAGATCTAAGATTTTTCCAATTGTCATTTTATACATATATATATATATATATATATATATATATATATATATATATATATATATATATATATATATATATGTTATTGATTTTCTGAGTTTTATTTACTGGATTGTTGTCTTTGTTCAGGTACGATTTTCTTTAAAACGAGAAATTATCCCACCTAGAAAGAAATAATAACAGATTTAAAAATTGCGTATTTTTTTTTACATACAGACACACATTTACACACACGTACGCATATGCTTGCACGTATGTGTGCAGAGAGAGAGAGAGAGAGAATTGTTTTATATATGTATGATTTTGAAATCAATTTACTGTTAATTCTTACCATTCTAAAGTCAGCTTTTTGCATGACATCAGTTACCAGGTTTTTTCCTCGATTGAGACTATAATTATTCCTATATATATATATATATATATATATATATATATATATATATATATATATATATATATATATATATATATATATGTATGTATGTATATATATATATGTGTGTATGTATATATATATATATGTATGTATATATATATATATATATATATGTATGTACATATATATACATACATATATATATATATATATACATACATATATATATATATATATATATATATATATATATATATATATATATATATATATATATATATATATATATATATATATATATGCAAATCTTTATAGTGTTGCTCTTGGAGTACAATCATACATGTTTGATCTGATCGTCTTTGTTCTTTCTGGGCCGGCCAACCCGCAGCGCTTCAGAAATCGATACCTGGTACCCACACCGGCCCTTTTTTCCTCTCCGCTGCAGAATTTATGCATTAATCGATATTTGTCAGACTAACCTTTTGCTAAAAACAAGAAAGGTAGATATTCTCTCTGTAGACCCGCCAGATATCCCGAACTGGCCGACTGGTTACTTCGATTTTTCTTCATCTCTGCACCAACTCTGCTATAACGAAACCCCAACCTCGCTCGATTCTGGCCAGACAAGAAAGCATATTTAACGGTGTCATTTTTTTCCTTAATTTTTCACACGTCAGATCCGTATCCAAAAATTCATTGATCCATACTTAAAAGTAGGGTTGTTTTTTTTTTGCGTTTTTATTTTTTAATTTTTTACTCTTACTTTTTAATCTTTGTGTTAGTCCTTTTTTGTTATTTTTATTTGTGTTTCCCATGTGAAGCTATTATTTTAGTAACAGTCGTTGGCTTTAAATAGAACTTACTTTTTGCCGCTGTCTGTCGACTTGTCTGTCTTCATTTTAAGTCATTTTTTTTTTTTTACCAGTGTCTTCCCCATTGGTCAGTTTTTCCTTCAGTTCTTTCATAATTCTCTCTATTTCTCTCAATGATAATCATTTTACAGATTCTTTTCCAAGCGTTCTTGGATTTAAAATTTTCTACCATTTTTTTTCTTGATCTCCTTTTATAGGATTTTTTTTATTGTGCGTACTTTTTAATTTCTTTTCCGTCCTTTCTTTATTGTCGGGCTATTTTAAAAGCATCTACACAATTTTCCATAGGTTTATTTCATTCGAACTCAAATTTTATTTTTCAAAC
>OZ038505.1:8451957-8466957 GCA_964036315.1 Acanthosepion esculentum | reverse complement strand
GCTTGAAAATTCATCATTTGTTTCCTTGACCATTAAACGCTTTGATGTTATCAATTCCAACGAAAACCATGCATTACGTCCTGCTTTTGGGACTATTGGCTTTGTCTTTGATTGATCAAGTAAGAAGTCGGTACACGTATGAAGAATTCTGAAAGAAAATAAAAGGAGAAATTATGAAAAAAATAGATGAATCACTGACCATTTATTAGATTCTGTCGCGTTTCACTGAAGCAAGAAGTGGCTAAATTCTTCGATACGTCATTTTTCTTTCTTTCGGGCGCAGTAGCTCTCCCCTTACACTTCAAACATAAAAACGCACGTATTCATAGATAATTATTGAGCCAATCTATATCTAGAATACAAAATCAAATGTAGAGCAACTCTTTGTTATTAAACACCCTAGAAAGTAGGCAAAATCTTGCTATTCTTCAGTAACTTTCTGAAGTCTGTGACATTCGTAAATGGCGCAAATTTTTTTAACACACCACATTTTCAAAATTTACAAAAATTGTCTCGTGAAAGAAGTTTGGCGAAGTTAGTCCCACAATTTAAAAAAAAAGTTAAGAATCCCATTTTTTTTTTTTTTAATTTTAAATTTGTTCTTTTTTGTTCTCGTTTCACATAAGAATGGACTGCCACTTTCCTGTCTAGTACAGTGTAACCCGGATATAAGAGACCCGGATATAAGATAAACCCGGATATAAGAGAGATTTTCTCTGGTCCCAAATTAGAGCCTGTGTTAATAAAACAAAATAGACCAAACCCAGATATAAGAGAAACCCGGATATAAGATACTTATTCTCCGGTTCCAACAACTCTCTTATATCCGAGTTACACTGTATCTTCAAAATTTTATTGCAACATCAACATTAGCAATATCTGGTATGGTTCTCTTGCTGTATATCTCGAGATTCTTGATAAAATTCAAAGAATGCTCTGTAATATAATCGATCCTGACCAGACATCTCGACTTCAGTCACTTTCTTAACGTAGCATCCATCTGTCTCTTCTACAAATATTTCCATGGCAACTGTTCTGGTGATCTTTTTCTTTCCCCTTGTGCTTTGACTACATGAATTTAAACGTGCTACCAGATTGGAAACTAGGTCCCGATCATTTTACTGTTGAAGGTAAAGAGGGGAGACATGAGATCACAATCAAGAGTAGATAAAAAAAATGATATATAAAAAAACTCACTCACCTCGAGCCTCTGAGCTTACTATTCTATTTAGCGTTGATCTGACATTTAATTGGTTCATCAAGACACACCCACAAGTCTATTTTTAATTCTGACTGTATGATCCCCCAAGTTAACTTTCGGAAAGGAGGTGACATTCTGTTTTTAAATTTCCTT
The DNA here is from genome assembly GCA_964036315.1 of Acanthosepion esculentum. Lineage (NCBI taxonomy): Eukaryota > Metazoa > Mollusca > Cephalopoda > Sepiida > Sepiidae > Acanthosepion > Acanthosepion esculentum. The sequence goes on along the minus strand of OZ038505.1, from coordinate 8,465,603 downwards.
TAAATTTATTTAATCACCAGTTACTTATCATCGCCTGAAGAAGTACAATCATAATGTTGAAACATGAATCGTTTTGCGTAGCGATTTCAGCATCTTTTTATTATAATCTCGTATAATAAAAATAATAAGTGGATACAACGTTTAAAAACGCACTATCCAGCCGGGCTTAACCATAAATTTAACAATATAGATAGTATTATTATATAACCCTACACATCAAAACCTACCCACATTTCTCACCCACACAAGACAGACATGCTTACGGGGGTGTTGAGACCACACACTTATACACACACCCACAAGGATAAACACACTCACACACATCATACTTACTCATTACCTAATGAGCCAAATGATAACACACACCCATCGTAATATACACGCTTACACACATCATACTCACTCACTCTCTAAGAACCAAATAACACACACACACTTAACAGAGACATATCCCCTTTCAGGGAACCAATAAAACTGTCAAAATGACCAAGGGAATTCAGAGCAGCATGAATCAATCCAACTCTTATCTCAAATAACAACTTAAAAGAGACTGTTTGACCAACACAAGGCCTGACCAAAATTCATGTTAAAAAAACAAAAAAACAAATGAAAACTACAGACAAAAGTTCATTTTCTCAATCAAGACATTCATTTATTTACTTCACTGCTACCAACCAGCTGAATTTTTTTTTCTCCTGATGATGGCCATGTTGGCCGAAACTAATCGAGGAATCTAAATGAAATAATAAAAGCGAAAGAATATTAATATACAACCCAGTGTGCCTGAAGATTTTAATTTTTTAATATTTTTTATTGTTCAATATATATATATATATATATATATATATATATATATATATATATATATATATATATATATATATATATATACATACACGTATGTGAATGTGTGCCTGCGTGCGTGTATATTTATATCGAAGGTTTCAGTTTGTCGATGCGGTTAGAAACATAATTATTCAAACTATTACACCTGTCGTGAGTTTCTACCTAGCTAAACGAAAACTTTGTCCTCATCTAAGCATACTTAATCAAACCATAATTGCTTCTTGCTCGTTTTCAGAGCACACGTGATTGTTCGCCAATCCATGTTTCAGGCACCTGCTCAGGTATCTTTTTGTCTTTTCAAATCAAATCATGCTTACATAAAAATTTATTTTATTTTGTTTCTTAATGCAGATGGTAAATAATTGACAAAATATAATAAAAACAGTTCTAATTACTCTTATATATATATATATATATATATATATATATATATATATATGTCTTATAAGAATAATTAGAACTGTGTATATATATATATATATATATATATATATATATATATATATATATATATATAGATTCAGTCTAGAAAAATGTTCTTTTCCCAAATAATGGGGACATTTTCATGTTAATTTTAATGATTCAAAATGGGTTCTTTTCGTGATTAAATTCGATTACACACCTCGCTCATATAGCATTTGAATTTATTATTATCTAGATGGAAGGAATGTTTTCGCGGTCTCTAATTATCAAATCTATTTAGAAACCGCAAGAACTTTAATTCCAACCAGATATTTTACCATCCAGAGTCTATAGAATGTGTTAAAAGAAGAATTGTAATTGCCAGACAATTATTAAAACAATTATTCCGCTTAATTAGAAAAAAAATCAGTCATGTTCCAGCTTCGTATTTTCTTAGCAAACAAAATTCGTATTTTGTATTCTTCTGTACCAAAGTATAAGAGATAAAGAAAATTGAACTTAGAGCTATGGATAGTTTCACCCAATACCTCAAATTGCTACAAAACCAAAACATTAAACTACGGTCATATTATTAAATAGCCTCATCATATCGAGGCTTTTATATGGATGTCATGCATGGCGCCAGGCATGTTCAGAAATATTTTACGCGTCAGCTGTATACAACCCATTTCTCAGATCAGTGCTTGTCTTTGATCGAATGGAACCTGAGAGTTTTGCGAAACTACTATTCTTCAAATCTTTCACATTGGCGCAACAGAATCATGAACAAAGAACTGAACTGTACCAAACAAGAGAAACCACATCACTTGAGGACTTTGAGCAGTAGCAACAACAGACAACATAGACATCCCAGGTAACACGAAGAGTAGATAATAATATAATCAATAGGTCGACTTTTCACACTACTATAAATAAAAAGTTATGGAGGAAAAGCCCATCAACAATGTTAAAAGCGATAACGGAAAAATCCCGTTTTGGGCAGGACGATAAATTACATCAGTGTCCAGGGTAAAACGATAAACAATGTCCGACAGCAAGGGCTCTGATCAGAAGGTTTTCAGGAGATTGGAACCACCTCTAAAATGTTGGTGTTACTAGGTCCACCTTGACCCGGGGTAGTAGCCTTGTTAGGGACCCAGCTATGGACAAATATTTAACCCCTAAACTGGGGTAAAAACACTATGAAAGTGTAAAAATAGGTTTAATACCAGCAATAAATTTTTTGAGGAAAAAGTATTACCAGCAATACATTATTACCAGCAATAATAATTTGTCGGCAGTAAATAACCCTTTGAGGTTGATATACCGTAAAACAAAACAAACGAAACCAAACCAAACCAAACAGAAAACTTGTTTTAAGAGTAATATTTTATAAATTTCAGCCGACAGCAGTACTATTTGTTCGCTCAATGAATGTCAAATGTTTCCTTAAAAGGAAACATCTAATATTACCATTAAAATTGCCTTCTAAAATTGTCGTGCTAGTGGAAATTTTACAACTTCTACAAGATGTGTGCCGGCTCCACTAAACGTTCCAATTATAAATTTTTTTAAATATAGTTTTTATACATTATTTACATTATTCGGACTATTGTCCTCATCTTTTCGGCCGTTGTACGCTCCGGCCTTCTTTAGGTGGTTGGAATGTAGAACTGAACCCTTTATTTCGCTTACTGGGGTAGACTGTTCTAGTTCCACGTGCCATGTTTAATGGATGTCAGTTATCAGTTATCTCCTGTTAATTCCCCTCTCCAAGTTCTCCACTGCCTTAACCGGGTATTGATCTCAGACTCTTTGTGTCCTGTCACTGGATCTATTTAACGCCTTTATCCACTGTGCCATGCGTCCTTGAGGATATCTGCACACTTCCTATGTTGTGTAAGGTTCGTATTCATGTTCTCCTTTTTGACAAACTTTTTTTTTTGATTGAGAATTTAACTTTTTAGGGCACCGTATTTTTAGGAGGTTGATGACACATGGCACAGTGGATAAAGGCGTTAGTTAGATCCAGTGACAGGACCCAAAAGGTTTGAGTTCAATTCCAGGTTAAGGCAGTGCAGAACTTTTAAAAGGAAATTAACAGGAGATAACTGATAACTGACATCCATTAAACATGGCAGGTGGAACTAGAACAGTCTACCCCAGTGAGCGAAATAAAGGGTTCAGTTCGACTTTCTAACCATCTGAAGAATGCCGGAGCGTACAATGGCCGAAACGTTGTAATAAATATGGCGACAAAGATGAGGACAATAGTCCGAATAATGTTAACAGTGTACATAATACCTCATATCAGAAATATAGACAGATACTGAAAGGTCGAAACATTGTAATAAACTTTGAACACAATAATCGTGCTGTAGAGAAAATTATTTTAAAAAATTAATAAAGGTGCCGTACAAAATAAAGGCAATAAAAAGATCTAGATTATTCACGTCGGCACTTGTATTAAATACACAAGATTATCCTGACTGCCAAATCCCGAATTTAGTTTCAAGAAAAGCAAATGTGTTAAAAAAGGAAAACATTAAACGCTCTGGTGTTTACTGTATTATACCAATATTGTCAGAGTTTTCTTAACATACTAAAGAAAATGATTAGATAGATGTCCGCTTTCAGTATGCTTCAGGATACAATGTCTATTCTTCAATCGATTTTCCCCTAAACTTGCGCTTCATGACTGAAGAGACGACAACTTGGCATGAACATACTTCATCTGCTTCGCCTTAGAGGCTTTATCAAGAGAGATTCTATCAGCCAAAGGACATAGTGTAGACGCAAGATGTAAGACGACTCATCAGACTTCAATTTGACCGATACTGTTTACAATCATTTCATTTACTTCGCTTTCCCGCGATAAAATCTAAGGTTTTTAATAACGTATGAATCAGATTTACATGACTAAGAAGCGAGAAATGAACAGGTTGTTGTGAGACAGTAGAAAAGAGGGCCGCAAGTATTAGGTCAGAAAGCTAATATTAAATTAAAATCTTCCTCTAATGAATGCCAAATGCTGAGTTTTCAGTTTGTATTCTTCCTCTTCTATGTGCCGTGTCCATTCAAGACGTGTACGGTCATGGCTCCTTACAATTTCCTGTTCTTTATAGCTGCTAGTAAAGTTTGTCTTTTTGATATCTCATCTAAACCCCGTTCCGTCAACCATTTACACAGGCTAGTTCGTTATACGCTTTTATTCTCTATCTCGCTTTCATGCAATAGTGCTTTTCTAAGCGTAGCTTAGATGTGGCACAAGGCCGAAAATATGGGGAACCCAGTGAGCATCGAACTCACTACTCAGTCGTAATTATTCTAGCCTCCCCTTGAATGCAATATGTCTTTTGAATGTCAAATTTTCCACACCATCTTTAGTTATTTTCCTCCCTAGATATTTCAGTTGTCTCTTTCTGATGTTTTCTATAAGTAACCATTTTTGTTTCTGTTGTCTCTAAAACTTCGTTGTTGCTCACATGTTCGGTCCATGGTATTCTCAGCATCCTTCTGTAGAACCACATTTCTGTTGCTCAAAATCTCTTCTTCATCTGTGAGGAGATTGTCCAGCATTCACTGCTATATACAATGGCTGATATTATGTAAGATCACAGTACTTTTTTCTTCCTTTCTAACGAAATTTTCCTGTATATTAATACTTTGCTTAGTTATAGGAAGACATCTTTCGATATTTCAATGTGCTTTCTGCTTTCAGTGTTGCACTTACCGTCCTCTGTTAGGGACCATTTATCTCTTATCAAATTTGAAGTATTCTATTTATTAAAAAAAAAAGGTTTAAAATTGTTCTGCGTTCTACATAATGTCTTTTCTTTTGATTTTACTGCTTGAGTTGTGGAACTACGCTTCGAGGACTTTCCGATGTCCAAAATGTCTGGAAATACGAATATCTTTGAATTAACGTGCCACCACCACCACCACCACTGCCCTTTGGCAAATTTAAAAGATGGAAAATTATTTTTCGTGACTGAAGTAGAAAAACTAAAATTTGGCATTTCGCATGTTTCCTTTTTTTTTCTTTGTTGTTGTTGGTTTATTTTTTCCGACCACTCAAAAGGAGAAAAGGGAAAACTGCGTTATTCGCCAAACGTTTAAGCATAGTTGTGCCTCGTGACGTCGTCGCTGCAAGATTCAGAGCGAGGCTGATGAGACGAACGTGTTCCCGGAAACGAGCCGTTATTCACATGCGATGGTGAACCCCGCTGAAATGTCTAAAGATCATTTTTTTTTTTATTTGATTCATTATTGTTTTTGGTGAGCGAATGAAGGCTTTTCAGTTTTCTTCGCCAATTTTCGAAAGATTATAAATGATTTCATTCATTTATTTTTGCTTGACTCTTTTCTTTGTTTTTTTTTTTTTTGTACAATGCGACGAAGACAGAATTCCGCCCCCCCCAAGTAAAAATCACCCCCCATCGCTTGTTTCTTTATTTGATCAGATTCTGTTAAGAAACTTGACGTACATTTACTTTGGTTGATTTCGCGATAAAAGCATTTTCTATACATTTTCATCTTTGTACATTGCTTTCTGTTTTAAGTAAAGTAGCAATTTTTAGTCAAAAGACTCATTACAGTGAGCAAAGAATAAGCATAACTCAATATACACATTGTAATGACAAGTAATAGATGTATCTAGATAATAGCAACTAACAGATGTATATAGATAACCCCATATTATAATAGCAGCTAACAGACATATTGAGATAACAACGTAGTATAATAGCAGCAGAGAGAAGTATCTAGATAACAACATATTATAATAGCAACTAACAAATGTATATAGATAACCCCATATTATAATAGCAACTAACAGACGTATCTAGATAACTTCATATTGCAATAACAAAAAACAGATGTATCTAGATAACCACATATTATAATTGAAACTAACAGATGTATATAGATACCCCCATAATATAATAGCAACTAACAGACGTATCTAGATAACTTCATATTGCAATAACAACAAACAGATGTAGCTAGATAACCACATATTATAATTGAAACTAACAGATGTATATAGATAACCACATATAATAGCAACTAACAGATGTATATAGATAACCACATATTATAATAGCAACTAACAGATGTATCTAGATAACCACATATTATAATAGCAACTAAAAGATGTATTTAGATAACCACACATTATAATAGCAATTAACAGATGTATATATATGACCACATATTATAATAGCAACTAACAGATATATCTAGATAACAACATATTATAATAGCAACTAACAGATCTATCTAGATAATCACTTACAAGCGCAACTAATATACGCAACTCTATAAACATATGCCCCCACTTCTAGTCAGAAATAGAAATATTTCTATAAATACCTTCTAACACAAACATTTATATAGTCGGGTATGTTCACATCTATCAGGAATTGAGTAGTTTCTTACTCAGCTATATTACCATCCTCCCCCACTTCTTGAATAGCCTACGTATGCTTTCATCTTCCCATTCGCTTTTAGCTTTCTTCGGAGCTCCCTCTCAACATGCATTACTCTTTCTATTCTAGCATAACAAAGACACTGTCCCACCTTTCTCCCAACCATGTCTCATGCCGTTCCAACACTCTTCAAATCCTCTTTCAAGTCAGTTCAATTCTGGGCCAGCTCTGCAGGAGACAATAGGGTTTGATCCAGTAGTTCGGGTTGGGGCAAGGGAAGCCATTCGTGAAATATTGAGGGAACGACAAAGAATGAAAGAAGAGGAAGGGATTTTGCAATACCTCAACGGAAAAGAAGAGGACAAGAACACAGGAGGAGACTGGATTGTGATTAAAAGCTGAAGAAGCTTTGTCGATGTAGTCAGTAGTGATGGTGGCTGGGAAATAGAATCATTGTTTATAATGTAGATAAGTGGGCGTATATCACCAGTATTTTTTTATTTGTTTATAGAAGTTTGGTTATCAACTCAAGATAGTTCTTTATCAATAAAATGTTATCAAATTTATGAACATATATAATAAATATGTTACATTAAAGAAAAATCACGTTAAGACACAATAACATTAAAACGTGACGACGTGATACTTGAAAATGATGAAACCGACATAATCATCATTTCTATTTCGATAAGCAAGCACACTGAAAAATCAATGTGTTTTTCATGTTCGGCACGTTTTCAAGCATGCACATCTCAATTCTCTTTGCGTTTCTTCAGGACTCACAGTGCTTTATAATGTAGCCATGCTGAGCGAACCATAGTTAAGCACAAGTATATGACCAAACAGTGGGTGGGGGCACATGTTCTTTCTTTTTGTGTGCCGTGTTCTTTCAGGACGAAGGCGATCATGGCTCTCCACTTCCCACTAATTCATGTGGCTCACAATAGGTTTTCGGACTCTGTCAACTCTTCCAGACCACGTTCTGTCATCTACTTGCTTAAACCCGACAGGTATGCCATGCGTTGCTTTCCCTTGTCTCTTTTTCCTTCTATTCGACATGTGAGTATCAGATTCTCCAAGCCATACCTTTCTAATTATGTGTCCCAGAAATTTCAGCTGCCTCTTCCTAATGGTAATTATCAGCTTCCTCTTAGTTTGCATCCTCTCCAAGACCTCATCGTTGCTTACACGCTCGCTGCATGATATCCTTAGCATCCTTCTGTAGAATCACATCTCCGCTGCCTCGTGTCTCTTCTTCATCTTTGAGGAGACCGTCCGACATTCAATGCCGTAAAGGAGGAGAGATGTCACATAGTAGCTCAGTACTCTTTTCTTTGTCACCAAAGAAATCCTCATGTCTCGCAGTACTCTGCCCAGCTTTTGGAAGACATCCCTGGTGAATCGCACTCCGTCTTCGTATCTCATCGTCGCTCTTACCGTCCGCTGTCAAAACACTTCACAGTTTTCAATTCAGAGTATAAATCAGACAGAGTATAAAAATGTATGGCTTTTAAATCTAAAAGTACTCAGACACTGGGCAATTTATATTTAAATATGTACTGATAACTAGGAAAATAGTCCGATCTTCTTCTTCTATGTGCCGTGTCTTTTCACGACATTGGCGATTATGTCTCTCCATTATTTCCTTTTCTTCGTGGCTCTTAATATTATTTTATTTTTCCTATCTCTCTCAAACTTTCCTCTAAGGTACCGATACTTTAAGCGCAGTACTAGATTGGCAATAAGGTTTCATCAGTTTACAGTTAAAATGACTAGAAGTAAACCGTAAGTTCTTTGCTAACAGTGTCTTCTCCCGCTCTACGCGCTTGTGGAACTCTCTTACCGGTTTCCTGCTTCCCACTCAACCTTGATCTTCAAAATATTTACATGGAATATCAATCGTTATCTTCTGTATTCTTAATTCTTATTCTTTTATTGTGTTTTCTCCTAAATAGTATTTTTTCTCATATTAACTAACAGTCAATAACCTCTTGCGTTTTAGTGGCTTTATTGCATTGCTTAAAGTGAAATGATTAAAAAGAAATTCACTCAGGATCGCCAGGTACGTTTTCTGTTGCTTTTCTCTGTCCCTCTTGCCTTCAATCTGTCCAATGAGTATCAGTTTTTCCAAGCCCTCTTTCCTCAGTATGTACCCTAAAACAGTAAGACTTACCTGGTAAGTTACCCCGTAAAATCATTAATGCGATATTCACTCAGCAAATATATATATATATATATATATATATATATATATATATATATATATATATATATATATATATATGTGTGTGTGTGTGTGTGTGTGTGTGTGTGTGTGTGTGTATTTCTGCCTTCTGTCACTGCCTTAGCCAGATAGTTAAAAAGATGAGGACAACAGTTCTAACAACGTAAGTAGTTTAAAGAATTACAATACGCCATCTCAGATATCTAGACAAATAAACACTGTTTGGTTTTTACTATAATTTTAATTCGTTATCGTTTGTTTGGTTTAAAATTCATAAAAGAATGGCAAAAAATATTCCAGAGACACTGCCCCAAAGTATATATTTTCTCTAATCATTTCACTCCAACCGAGGCAATAAAGCCACAAAGACGCAAAAGGTTACTGAGTGTTAGAGAAAAAAACACTATTAAGGAGAGAGAACAATAAAAGAACAGGAATTAAGAAGACAAAAAATAACGAGTGATATTGCATTTAAATTTTTGAAGATCAAAGTTGACTAGAAAGCAAAAATCCAGGTGGGAATTCTACAAACGAGAAGTGAGAAAGAAGAAACTGCTAGCATAGAACCTACGGTAACATCTAGCCTTTTCAAGTGTAAAATGATGACATCTTGCCGCCAATTTTCATTCATAAACTCTAAGTACTACGGAGGAATGTTCATCAGAACAATTATTAAAGTATTAAAGTATTTTATTTTGCACAGTGAAGCTACGTTACGATTGTTGGGAAGAGGGTGAGGCCGAGATGCCAGGTCAAAATCAATAATATTGCAGATTATTCTTTGGATTCTTGTCAAGAATCTCTAAATACATAGTAGAAGCACCAAACCAGATGTGGCAGTAATCTTCAACGCATGGATGCATGGCAGTCTTATAAATATATTAGATAGATTCTGGTAAATATATATTTGTCTAGCACGACACATGGAATGGAATTTTTTTCTAGCAGCAGACCTAGCAATTGATCCGTTATAATCTTAACACTTCAGGTCTGCGGAAAAAAAAGTTAGTCTGAGAATTCACAATGATTCAATATCCTGGAGATTAGCATCATCCCCTTCTGATGTTAGGCGGAAATTATTCTCTCATTTGATGACGGTCGTCGAAAAAGAATTATAAGAGTGAATATATACTCACTTGAAAACAAATCAAAGAAACCACTTCCCCAAGCAGTCATTCTGGGACTGATATCTTCATTAGTTAAATGTTCTTTATTTCGTTGCTGCCAAAGTTATCTTCTTTTTATCCATATTTTTTTTATTATGTCTATCCATAACTCTAAAAAGTATCCTTCAATTATTTCTCGCCTCGATATCTATTTTCTGTGTTTGGCGACAGAAGCACGTGAAGACGAAGAGATCCTTTATCAGAAGGCAGATGTTAAGTGAGTGATATCGGTATAATCATGACTATTGTTAGATAAGCATTCAGCAGACGTCATCACCTCTCCGTGTGTTGAGGCTAATGAAGTCTTTGTGCTACGATTGGTGGTTAAGGATTCTTGTCACTTCACTTTTTCGGGACGCTCATGTTACTGAGTTTAAAACAAAGCTGGAATTTTGTGATGATAGACTCCTACCCGTCAGCATTCAACACATCTACCTCGGCATGTGTTACACGATTTTTTTTTTTAATTTTTAAGCGAGAATACAGAATTAAAATATGTAACCGATGTTGTAGTACTATGTTAATACTTGCGCATTTTCGGTTCTGTTTTTCTTTTTCTTTTTTGTTGTTGTTATTTGCCTCGAAGCGTTTTAAATTTCTTCTTTCTTCTCGAATTTTCCGGAAGCTTCTTCACCTTCATTAACTTTAACTGTTTCTCCATCTTCTATTTTTCTTTACTTTCTTTTTTTTTTCTCGAACACATCATATTTATAAACGATTTTAATTAAGTTTAAATATCTGGGAAGTGCTTTAACGGAGGACGGTAGGTGCGACGCTGAGGTCCGAAGAAGGATTGGGATAACCAGAATTAAGAAGACAGAAGATAACGATTGATATTCCATGTAAATGTTTGGAAGATCAAAGTTGACTGGGAAGCAGGAAACCGGTAAGAGAGTTCCACAAGGGCGTAGAGCGGGAGAAGACACTGTTAGAAAAGAACTCACGGTTTACTTCTAGTCATTTTAACTGTAAACTGATGAAACCTTATTGCCAATCTAGTACTGGGCTTAAAGTATCGGTACCTTAGAGGAAAGTTTGAGAGAGATAGGAAAAATAAAATAATATTAAGAGCCACGAAGAAAAGGAAATAATGGAGAGACATAATCGCCAACGTCGTGAAAAGACACGGCACATAGAAGAAGAAGATCGGACTATTTTCCTAGTTATCAGTACATATTTAAATATAAATTGCCCAGTGTCTGAGTACTTTTAGATTTAAAAGCCATACATTTTTTATACTCTGTCTGATTTATACTCTGAATTGAAAACTGTGAAGTGTTTTGACAGCGGACGGTAAGAGCGACGCTGAGATACGAAGACGGAGTGCGATTCACCAGGGATGTCTTCCAAAAGCTGGGCAGAGTACTGCGAGACACGAGGATTTCTTCGGTGACAGAGAAAAGAGTACTGAGCTACTACGTGACATCTCTGCTCCTATACGGCAGTGAATGTTGGACGGTCTCCTCAAAGATGAAGAAGAGGCTCGAGGAAGCAGAGATGTGGTTTTATAAAAGGATGCTAAGGCTATCATGCAGCGAGCGTGTGAGCAACGATGACGTCATGGAGAGGATGCAAACAAGGAGGATGCTTATAATTAACATAAAGAAGAGGGAGCTGAAATTTCTGGGACACGTAATAAGAAAAGAGGTTCTGGAGAATCTGATACTCACAAGTCGAATAAAGGGGGGAAAAAGAGATAAGGGAAATCAACGCATTAAATACCTGACAGGTTTAAGCAAGTGGATGACAGAACGTTGTCTGGGGGAGTTGGCAGAGGTAGGAAACTTATTGAGGGCCTCAAGCGATAGGGGGAAGTGAATAGCCATGATCGTCTACGTCCTGAAAGGACATGTCACATAAAAAGAAAGAATTAATTAAGTATACAGGTCCTCTCGTATAAAAAATAGGGAAAACATTTTTGGAAATAATTTTTGTAAACAGTCATTCATCAAGACGCGGGAATTTCTATTGTTTGATTTGTTTTCGTTTTTACGGCTTGTCGACATTTTGTGGGTTACTTAAAGCCGAAACGTATTTTGGGTGATAAGAATAATTCTTTTTGGCAATTCAATATAGCAACTATTATATGTTTTAGAATATCATTATCATTTTTCCATAGACAAGTCCTGCTATTTAACCCTTATCTAGGGGGAGATTATGATTTCATAACATTCCAAAGGATATTTGCGGGTAAATGAATATAATGAAACAGACTGTAACTCAGTTTCCCAATTTTTCATTCCGAGCCGCTATTTATTAGATCAAGCGCACATTCACCGATATTTTTAAAAATGGAAAAATATTGATCTTTTTTTATTATTTTAGAAAGTGGGTGTCTTGTTCAAAATATCGATATAACACCAAATCGATCCCTGAATTATTACAGAATTAACTGGAGTTGTTTTTCAGCATACGAAAACAGACTTTTTATTTTTTAGCAAAATGTTTTATTTGAAATAAAGAACAAACGGATATATAGATTTTTAATTAAAGAACAAAAAAATTACCGAAATTAATAAAGGTATATATATCTGTTTATTCTTTATTAAAATAATTATTATACCCAATATTTGTGTATATGCTTCCGAAAAATAACCCCTATGTTTTTTTTTGTTTTGTTTTTTTTAAAAAAAACGTTTTTAAGAAAATGTTTGAAAATTAAAACATCTCATAAAATTAAAAACAAAATGCGCATAGCCATGATGTAAGCTTGTTTGTGGATGTCATATCTGTCCAATAATTCTGTAAACTGGTCGATTTTACACGGTATCGAAATCATAAAAATGATTCTAAATCGATGAAAAAAAAACAACAAAAAAAAAACAATATTTTTTGATTCTGAAAAGGTCGTTGCTTGAGAAATACACAGGGTGCGGCAGAAATAGCTCCCACATATACTTCAAAGAAAGACGTCTCATATAATGGTCTCTTCATCAACTAATGTATTTCCATTATGTGAGAGATGGGTCTGGGAAGTATATGTGACTTTATAATGAAGTCTATCATGCAGAAAATTATTACACAGTGCTTTTATGCACTTATTCAGTCCTTCACTTACTTTTCTTTCTTTCTTTCTTTCTCAATATTCCTTAGTCTTTCTTTCTATGCCTCTTTATCTATTTGTTCTTTCTTTCTTTCTTCTGTGTTTTCTGGAAATTTTCGCATTCTTTTGGGACCTATTCCTTCTTAAGTTTTTAGAGGATTGAAATATGAACTGTTTTTTTTTTTAATGGACCAATTTTTAAACACAATACATATTTTTTTTTTATTAATCTTAAATCTAAAAAAATTCTCTTACCCATAATCTTTCTTTACGAAATCATTATTAAGTTTTTCCTTTAAGGACAACTGAAATCCTTCGTATTTTCCCCACCCCCTTATTCTATTCCCCTTCCTGATTTTGCCATCGTCTAATAAATTGGCTTCTATTTCCCATATTTTCTCGTTTGATTTATCTTAAGCTTTAAGAAGCTCAAATTAATGACAAAAGTCTACAAACGTAAGAAAGTCAAATAATGATCGAAAATAATGTCCACGTACGGCGGGCAACCAATCCTTGTTGGTTGGATTTAGTACATT
>OZ038505.1:8444457-8446957 GCA_964036315.1 Acanthosepion esculentum | reverse complement strand
CTATATTTCTGAGATAAGATATTATGTACACTGTTTACATTATTCGGACTATTGTCGTCATCTTTGTCGCCATATTTATTACAATGACTCGGCCCTTCAGTATATATCTATATTTCCGAGATGAGGTATTATGTAAACTATTTACATTATTCGGACTATTGTCCTCACCTTTGTCGCCATATTTATTGCAACGTTTCAGCCGTTGTACGCTCCGGCCTTCTTCAGGTTGTTGAAATGTCGACGAAAATATTAAAAAATTCAAATACTCGAGGTCATCTATATCAAAAGCAACCAACTAACACTCAACAGAATTTACTACGAGTATAGCAGCAACGTGTTGAAATGCATTTAACAAACATTAAATGCCATTCCTCGTTTCTACCAATTTCAGTTAGCTCCTTTTTATATATTAGAACGCTTTTTTGCAAAGATTCCATAGGTACAACTGATGAATTAAGAATTTTAAAATTATTACAACAGAGAGCATTCACGGGTGTCTTTAAAAAAATCATAACAATCACAGTTACAGTAAGTTAGACATTGTAATTCACCCCTGAGGACGATTTCGAAAGAGAACGAAAGTACTTGGGTAGGAAAAAACTATGGCGCTTTCCTTGATGAATTTCATCTCAACATCAAGAAACTGATTAAAGGACTGGAAATGTTTGTTATAAAAATAAATTGGCATAATATGTCTATGAAACAAGAAGATATGATGCATATATATATATATATATATATATATATATATATATTATATATATATATATATATATATATATATATATATATATATATGCTATTGTAACTAAAATTATGAAATAAATGTGCTTAGAACCCGGTTAAATTTAGAATTTTTCTCCCCCCATTAATTCCGGTTTCAAGAGTGTTTAAGTTGTCACTAGACCGTAACGGTCGAAACCGCGGTAGTGCGCTCTGGTCAGCTTTCATCGTTTTTAATATATATATATATATATATATATATATATATATATATATATATATATATATATATGTGTGTGTGTGTGTGTGTGTGTACAAACACACACACACACACACACACACATATATATGTGTGTGTGTGTGTGTGTGTGTATACAAACACACACACACACACACACACACACACACACACACACACACACACACACACACATATATATATATATATATATATAATTTTCGCCAACAAATGCAAAAAATGAAATTGCAAGGAAGTCAGGCTTTGCTTCAGTAACCGTAAAAAAGTGTCAAGAGTAGCAATTTATCTGTCGCTGCACATTTTCAACCAAGCGTATCATTGATAACATCAGGTGCTTGGTTTTAGCGTCTTCATTTAAGTGACAACAAGAACGGCCTAAACCCCAGTTAAAATACATCTTCCAAACAGAATCGCATATTAAAGAATTAAGCAGGAATTTAGGCTTCTTCAGCGAATGCAGTCTCCATTGAGAGCCTTCTACAAACCTTCCGCTACTCGAAACGTGACAATCTACTAGGCTAAAAATATCAATTTTCTACAGTGATAAAACACACGGGGTGAAACAACAACTGAAAAATTTCCCGGAAGTGTGAGTTTACTTCATTATTAATATCTCATCCCGTTGATAAAGGTCACTGGCGCGTCCGAAAATTCCGACATTAAAATAATTCTCTTCGCCCTTCGCCTTGTCAAAATCTCTACTAATATAGAATAAATATCATCAGTCTAATTGGCAATAATTTTATCATTTTTATTCCTTCATTTTTATATACATATATATATATATATATATATATATATATATATATATATAGATAGAGAGAGAGAGAGAGAGAGAGAGAGAGGAGAGAGAGAGGAAGAGAGGGAGAGAGGGAGGGGAGAGATGGATGTACATGTGCAGTCATCAATTTACCTGTACAGATGAAGTCGCTGATTTATATATATATATATATATATATATATATATATATATATATATATATATATATATATATATATATATATATATATATATATATGTATGTATATATATATCTACCTCAATAAGGAAAAGTGCGATTAGTGACATTAATAGTTGTTGAAAAGCAACAACGCCCGAACAGGTTTGTAAATACACCGCCAAACGACACACCGCTGCTGTCTTTTACAATTAGCTTGAAACAAGGCAAAAGCGTAATAACAGAAAATATTTATTTTATTTTTAATTTACTGACACTTCTTCAACCCACCCTTCTGCTATCTTGATTCCCCGGGATGAGGGCGAAAACGCAAATCTTCCACAACAGATGAAGGAAACCACACTATGAGTTAATTTCCCGCCATTTGTCTTGGATGCGACGTCACGTGACAGAGCGCCGTTTCCAGCAAGTTCTCTCCATCTCAACCTATCCGATCAACACACCTGCTTGCTTTCGCTTCTTGTATCTATTGTATTTGGTAGGCATTTGTCTCCAAAGAGAAATCGAAGGGTTTTTAAAAGCTGATTAGCAGCCGCTACTTCCTTTTTTCGTCACTCTA
>OZ038505.1:8396957-8434457 GCA_964036315.1 Acanthosepion esculentum | reverse complement strand
CAGAGCACAGTCACCCTTCAGTAGATTTATCCGCCATTTTTATTTATTTTTCTTAACACACATAGACGAAGGAAATGAGCACTATTTGTACCTTTGTATCGGGCGTGGTGAGTTCTAGCTACAATGGTCGGAAGTGGAACTAAGGCATGTAGATCATCTGAATATTTGACATAGAAATATCGACAGAATAGCAAGAGGCATGCGACGTTTCTTCTATGAATAAATAATCCTTTGGCAAGTAGTGTTTTTAATCTTACTGAGTGTCTAGCCACAGCGTTCACAGGAAAAGCATGGCGGGAATAAACGGTTTAGTCGACCATGGTACCAGTAGCATTTAGTTACTACTAATATAATTATTGGTAGAAATATAAAAAATAATATATATAAAAAAATGTTTATTGAGACATTAGGTTTATAAGTGCCAAATATTCATACACTGATGTCGCTAAGGGAGTGGATAAAAGCGTTGTTGGTAAGTAATTCAGTGGCTTGTCCCAAAAGAGTTGTGACTTCAATACCTGGCCACAGCAGCGGTTAAAAAACGCTTGGAGAGTTGAGATACTAAAGCTTTGTTTGTTTTTTTACGGCATTTCAAACTCAATGGGTTATTTAATGCCGACAACATTTTTGTTGCTGGTAATACTTTTTCCTTCACAAATCTATTTTTGGTAATATTTTTTTTGTCTTCAAAAATGTATTGCTGGTAATATTGTACTGTTAATAATAATTTTTTCCTTCAAAAAGAAGTAATTTTTTTTACAAAAAGTATTTCTATGTTTACACTTTCATAGTGATTTGACCCCAGTTTTGGGGTTAACTATTTGCCCAAACCTGGGACCCTAACAGGTGCTACCACTCCGTGTCAGGCCGAACCTGGGAATACCAGCAATTAAGAGGAGGTTCCACGCTCCTCAAAACCTTCTGATCAGAGGCCTTGCTGTTGAACATAGTTTATCGTCTTACCGAGGACGCGGATATAGTTTATCGCCATGCCCAGGACGGGGTTACTAAAGGGAAGCAACTAAAATTAGGATATCCAGAAAAGGCATGGAACTAAAACAATATACTCCGGGTTCGGCTCGAAAGTCGAGCCCGGAACGTGCAACGGTCGAAACGTCGTCAATATGACAATAAATATGTGGACAACAGTCCAAATAATGCAAATAGATTTATTAAAAAAAAAATGGGAAAACCTGATAATTATAAAGATCCAACAGAAGAAGCCACGATTTGTTACAAGATGAGTAAAGTATTTGAATAAATAAAAAACGAAAGGATCAAAAATACAATAAAAGAAAAAAAATTCCAAGAAAATTATATATAAAAATAATGAATATTGATATTTGACGGCTAAATGAATGCTAAGTTGTCCTCGAAAGCAGTTGTGTATTCTGTAAGGTGTATTTTGTTTCGTTTCTTTTTTAGTCAGTGGTTTACGTATTCTTTTTGTGTTTCTTTTTTCATTCCTTTTTTTTTCCTTTCCTTGTTTCTTTTTTTTTTAAGAGGCTGGCCTTTTTTTTTAAAGGCGCAAGGCGGTGAAAAGTGAGTCGGCTAGGCAGCTTAGACTCGCGATGTGACAGTGAGCAAACATTTCAGTTGATAATCATGTTACTGTTGTTGATGTTGGCTGATAAAGTAAACATCTATTGAGACGAGCATTGCGTGAAAGATAGCATCGGAGGAAGGGGAGAGGTGGAGAGTGGAGAGCAAGAACGGAAGAGAAAAGCAGAGGGATATGTGTATGAGAAGAGGAGAGCAAAAGAAAGAAAGAAAGAAAGAAAGAAAGAAAGAAAATTGAGAAAACACACGAGCAATCAAGGAGGACAGACTAAAATAATGCAGTTGAAAAATAAATAAGAAAAGAATGTAAAATAAATATGGAAGTGGCAATGGGAGGTGGGGTGCGAAGATAGAGAGAAACAAAAGGCAAGAAAGAAAAGAAAGAAAATCTAATAAAATCTAAGTAAAAAGAAAGGGAAAGAAAGAATATTTATACACTTAAGCAAGGATAAACAAGTACGAAAGAAGGTAAGAACGAAAGAAATGTGGAAGAAAGAAGGAAAGGTAGAAGAAATAAAAAAGGAGAGAAAGAAAGAATGTGATCTAAAAACAAATAAGGGAAAAAGAGAGAAAAATAATGAAGGGGATAACTGGATTAAATTGGCGGTAAGAAAATGAATGAATACAAAGGAAGAGAGAGAAAATAAGTAAATATAAAAAAAACGTAATAAAAAGAGCGACGAAAGAAAGAAAGAAAGAAAGAAAGAAAGAAAGAAAGAAAGAAAGAAAGAAAGAAAGAAAAGAAAAAGACATGTATTCATGCGGAAACGGATGATTTGGTTAGAACCCAAGCAAAGATAGATAGATAGATAGATAGATAGATAGATAGATAGATAGATAGATAGATAGATAGATAGATAGGTAAGGAAGTGCCATAGATAGATAGATAGATAGATAGATAGATAGATAGATAGATAGATAGATATATAGGTAAGGAAGTGTCATAGATAGATAGATAGATAGATAGATAGATAGATAGATAGATAGATATATAGATAGATAGATAGATAGATAGATAAGGAAGTGCCATAGATAGATAGATAGATAGATAGATAGATAGATAGATAGATAGATAGATAGATAGATAGTCATAGAAAGATACTGTTGGAATATTAAGAAAGAAAGGAAGAAGGAAAAGAAGAAAGAAAGAAGCCAATTGAATAACAAATAAGAAATTAAAATATATATATATTATATATCATTAATCATAAATTATTAATATATATTATATATACATATTAATGAGGAAACGGTGAATTTAATTAGAAACAAAGCAAAACTATATATATATATATAGAGAGAGAGAGAGAGAGAGTGAGAGAGAGGCAGATAGATAGATAGATAGATAGATAGATAGATAGATAGATAGGTAAGGAAGTGCCATAGATAGATAGATAGATAGATAGATAGATAGATAGATAGATAGATAGATAGATAGATAGATAGATAGATAGATAGGTAAGGAAGTGCCATGGATAGATAAATAGATAGATTGATAGATAGATAGATAGATAGATAGATAGATAGATAGATAGATAGATAGATAGATAGATAAGGAAGTGCCAGAGATAGATAGATAGATAGATAGATAGATAGATAGATAGATAGATAGATATATAGATAGATAGATAGGTAAGGAAGTGCCATAGATAGATAAATAGATAGATAGATAGATAGATAGATAGATAGATAGGTAAGGAAGTGCCATAGATAGATAGATAGATAGATAGATAGATAGATAGATAGATAGATAGATAGATAGATAGATAGTTAAGGAAGTGCCAGAGATAGATAGATAGATAGATAGATAGATAGATAGATAGATAGATAGATAAGGAAGTGCCAGAGATAGATAGATAGATAGATAGATAGATAGATAGTCATAGAAGGAAAGAAATGTGGGAATATTAAGAAAAAGAAAGAAAGAAGTTAGAAATATAATAAAAACAAGAAAAAATGACAGGGAAAATAAAGCAGAAAGAAGCAAACAGTTAAGTGAATAGGCGAGCATGAAAGAAGAAGAAAAAAGAAGGAACGACAGAAAGAACGAACTTAGATGGTTTAAAAACAAATAAAAGAAAAGTAAAGAAACATGAAAGCGGAAACGGAGAATTAATTTTGAGAAGATTCCGGCAGGTGTATACAGAAAGAACACCTTACATATGAGTGGAGAATGAAAAGTCCGCGTCATAAACAAGTAATCATATATAAAGAAAGGGCTGAGATTTACAATTAAAATATGAAACGCTAACGAAAAATAGAATGCTAAGGAAAAGCAGTGAATAAAGAAGATCTTTATAATGTCCAAACGAGGAATAATGGGAAAACAAAGACATTTTTTGTTTGTTTAATTCTGCTTATTTAACAGTAAAATTTAAAATGTAATATAAAAAAAACTTGAACCTCGCGATAAAAAGGAAATGAAATAAAATATGCCAAAACGGCGAAAATCGATAACAATTATTCTATCATAAAAAAAATTAATAAAAAAAGATTTAAAAAAAATAAAGATTTGAGGAATTTGGTCAATGTAGATTTTATGTCTCTCCACATACTACTGGGGTCTGCGTAATCGATTCTCTGTTTCTTTATTCAGATAAAACTAAAAATGTAGTATTTCTCTCGAGACCGACTGATGCCACAGACATTTCTTCTTAATTTATTAAGATTTGGGGAATTTGGTCAGTCTAATTTTTTGAGTTGCTCTACATACTCGTGGTACTCATGATCTGTTGTGTTAGTCAGATAAGTCTAAAAAACGGAGTATTTCTCTCGTGACGGATGACACATATATACATGCATAGAATTTATATATATATATATTAAGATTTCGGAAATTATCAGTTTGATATCGTTTATGTCTCTCTGCATATTACCGAGCTGCATGAAAAAGTATGTTATTTTAGTCAGATAAGCCTAAAAATGGAGTATTTGTGTCATATCTGGGTTGTAATCCTTTCTTTTCTGCCTTGACGGGGTTCAAAGCGCTTACCTGGCCATGACAGAGTTCGAGGCGCTTACCCGGCCTTGACAGAGTTCGAAGCGCTTACCCGGCCTTGACAGAGTTCGAAGCGCTTAACCGGCCTTGACGGATTTCGAAGCGCTTACCCGGATTTGACGGATTTCGAAGCGCTTACCCGGCCTTGTAAGCGATGGAATATTTTCCACCTACAACTCATTTTCCCACAGATGAAATGTTCCAGATTCTTTCCTCACTCTATCGTTATTTCCATGGAAAATGTTCTAACGAGTGACATTTCCTAGGTACACTAGTTCAGACGCTAAGACCCGCCAGGTAGACAGAAGATGGCACTTGGCATTGCAGAGGCGAATCCTTCTCATTGTCATCGTATTCCATTGTTTAGAACAGGAGTCGGCAACCTATGGCACGCGTGCCACAATGGCACGCCAACCAATTTCCCTGGCACGCAGCCCAAAATGACACCACGAAGTCCGAACCAAAACTACTACAAGGCAAAAAAGATATTTAGCTCTTTCAAAACTGCTCACTCGTTGGACTCCCTGCTTGTTTCACCTTCTAAAGGCACCGCTATTAAGGACATCAACAAATAGACAAGGAAACCTTTCTATGAATGTGAGTCTTTTATTAATGCTAAGACCATGAAAACGCAAGGCTTCCATTAATAATAAAATCTAAAAAAAAAACTTCTAAAAACAGTTTATTTCTATTAATGTTGTTTACATATTATTGTATATATTACTATATAAAATATATTGTAGAACAGGTATATTACCTTTGACTTGTATGAAAATACGTATGCTGTTAGCACACCGAATGATTTTAAAACCGTAAGTTGGCACATAACTAGCAAAAGGTTACCGACCCCTAGCTTAGAAGAAAATTCAATTCAGACAACTTTTCACCAAAGCCGCTACTTTATGTAACCGGCTTCTGAGAGAATTCTCCCCGAAGACTACAGACTTAACCTCTTCAAGTCTCAGGCCAACCGTTGTCTATTCTACATATCCTCATATTCTGCACTTAGTTCCTTTGTTCATGCAACAACCTCATTTAGTGACCCTCTGACTGACACTTGGGCTTTGTATTGGTTGAATATTTGCGAAGCAAATAAAAATGCCGGCGTGTCTATATTTCAACTCCGTTAGCGCTAATGCACCACATTCAATGATGGACCTCGGAAGGGTAGCATTTTCAATCCCACAATGGATTGTCAGTATTTTCCTTAACTGAATGGGGCAATTGGTGCTTTGTCAAAGTCGACTATAGATTCATCTACGAGGTGGGAGAAAGTGTTATTTCTTTCTCCCCAAGACCTTATTCGATTCTCCGTCAATTTTCATATAATGCTAATAATAAGCTTTAAGCAAGACTTCAAGGGGATTTGTACACATGCCTTTTCCAGACAGTAATGAGAATCGTTCACAGCTGTAATGCTAAATTGTTTCGACGATTTATAACGGAAGTAAGTAAATGCTCTTAGCAAATCAATTGCGTAATTAACTTTTTTCTGGTAGTTATAAATAGGGATTTCGTTATTATTATTACTATTATTATTATTATTATTAGTAGTAGTAGTAGTAGTAGTAGTAGTAGTATTGTTGTTGTTATTTCCTTTGATTTCTGTTGTATACATATTTTCTTCTGAGTCCCAACCAGAGATAGAAGGTCAGAAATGGCTTCATGACATCTTCCACTGATCGTTTTTGTAGAAAAGCACAAAAAAGAAAACTAAGATGACTAACATTTTACAGAGATAAAATTCTTTGTAATGTGAGAGTTGTACTTGTGAGTACAATTTTTGTATTTCCTTAAGGCATGAACTCCCAGGAATCCCTTCAATGTGTCTATCAGAAACTTTTCCAATCAATCACAGGTCTCCAAATACAACTGGAATTATCAATGCCAATTTAGATTTCCACTTCAAGATCCTTGTATTTTGATAGAAGATTTTCAAAGATACAATCTTCAGGCACTGCCATGTTAATAAGCAAGCACCTTCTGTTCCTCTGCTCTTTGATCGCAATGACTGGGCGATTAGCATTGATTCTTCTGTCAGTGTGTATTGTAAAGCCTCATAAAATTCTTACAGGTCCTATTTCTGTAACTGGGTTAGGTAGATCCAGTGACAGGACCCAAAGAGTGTGAGTTCAATACCTGGTTAAGGCAGTGGAGAACTTTCAGGGGGAAATTAACAGGAGATAACTGATAACTGATATCCATTAAACATGGCACGTGGAACTAGAACAGTCTACCCCAGTGAGCGAAATAAAGTGTTCAGTTCGACATTCCTACCACCTGAAGAAGGCCGGAGTGTACAACGACCGAAACGTTGTAATTAAATACGGCGACAAAGATGAAGAAAATAGTCCGAATAATGTAAATAATGAATTGTTTATGTTATCAAGGAATCTGCATTTAGAGTAAACATCATTTTTCTGTATATCTGTTTGGTAATTTCTAGTTAGCAAGCATCGGACCTTTGCATAAGAATAAAACCTGTTATTATTATTATTATCATTGAAAGAGAGAGAGAGGTAGAGAAAGAGAGAGAGAGGTAGAGAAAGATAGGTAGAGAGAGAGAGGGATAGAGAGAGGGAGAGATTAGCGGTAGAGAGAGAAGAGAAAGAGAGAGAGAAAGTGAGAGGTAGAGAGATATAGGTAGAGAGAGATATAGGTAGAGAGATAGAGATGTAGAGAAAGAGAGAGAGGTAGAGAGAGATAGGTAGATAGAGAGGGATGGAGAGAGAGGTAGAGAGAGAGAGAGAGAGGTACTCAAAAGTAGTTATGCTGGATGCAAATATATGAAACCCAATATGCTTATCATGACACTCAGTCAGAAAAAAGAATACCGCGCAGATGAGCCACAGCCAAATGTGCGCGATATTAATTTAATGATTTCACCCCAGGAAAGGTGATAATTCCGCTAAGACGCAAGGGAGCTATTTGGAGTGAAATAGAATGGAAAGACTTTATAAGGAACCGGAGATCCAATTCTAAACAGGAAACAAGGGATAACATTCTACTCCTGTTCAAAAGACCGTAAACGCGTATGAACTGGACGATAGTGGAACCTATCTACTATATATATATATATATATATATATATATATATATATATATATATATATATATATATATATATATATAAATATATAAAAGTGAACATAGAAGTCAACACTTAGAGGCGACAGTCTGTTTCATGCTAGATGAAATCGTCAGGTCAACAAAAATAGGCAAAGCAATAATAAGGCAAAAAGTTCACAGAACAAGAATAGTATTGACACGCAAAAGGGTTACAGTCAAATAATTGTCGCTTTATGACGTCATGGCAAGGAAGAACAACAATATGGCGGATGAGCCCGAGAAGTAGTCTATTTCATTGTTTAGGAAGAAATCCCACCATGCATCTGTATGATTTACCTATAAATTTCGGGTGTGGATGTTTTTAGCGAAACCAATAGCGCGATACTTAGCATCTACAGTTTTGGGGATTTCCGTAACATAGATAAGGCTTCTAGATTATTGAACCGTTCCATAAAGTGAATGTTTTCAGTTTCTTGTAAACAGTGGCTGCCACGAATATTATTAATGTGCTTGTCTGTACTTTTTTTAATTTTATCTTACATTGGGTTCCAATATTTATAGGCCTAAGAGCAATTTTAAAATGCTACATTTTCTCATTTTCAGTTTCAAGAAATTTATACTTACTTATATTGTCATATACTTTTGTTGATATACTATATATCTGATTTCACTTCGGTATCTATAAGCCCATATCACGATGTAACAACGGTTCCCGTATGATCACCCAATTTAACTAGTATCTAGCCTTGTCAGTACCGAGTGGGTTATCGCTACAAAATGCTACATACTGTAAGCTTGGACGTGCAGATGGTGTAGTGGATAACGACTCAGAATTGGAGAACCGAGTTCCAATCACCGTCGTGTTATAGCGTTTTTAAGCCGGTACGCCTGGGCGCAATAATTCGCCATGAAAAGTGGGTAGGGTCCCCCACAGATTACAGATAATTAATTTATGATTTTTTTTTATATTAAAAGAAATCATTTTTTAGAAGCTTGAGGTGCCAATTTAATGAATTTAAAATAAGTGCTTATTTCAGGAGATTACTTTATTATTTTCTTATTTCTAAATTTCATGATAAATGACTTTTCTTAGCCTTCCAAAGGCTAAGATAAATATTAAGAAACGGAAAATTTAGTTAGAAACCAGGAAAAGAGTACTGAGCATTTATGTCATATCTGTCCTCCTGTATGATAGTGAATGCTGGACGATCTCCTCACAGATGAAGAAGGGACTTGAAACAACAGAAATGTAGATCGTTCAAGGATGCTGCCCGAACATATGAGCATCAACAAAGTTTTAGAGAAAATGGAAACGAAAAGGACATTTATACTTCACACTCAGGAAAAGACAGTTTTAATTTCTATGGTGCATAATGAGGAAAGAGTGTTTGGAAAATTTGATATTCACAGGACAGATTGAAGGCAAGAGAAAAAGGAATAACATAACCTACCTTGCGAGCTCGAGTAAATGGATGGCGGAACAAGGTTTTAGAAGAGATAGCAAAAAGACAACATTTATTAAGAGCTATAAAGAACAGGAAATTGTGGAGAGCCATGATCGTCAATGTCCTGAAGGGATACGACACATAAAAGAAAATTGTTATTATTATTATTAGTAGTAGTACTAGTAGTAGTTGTTGTTGTTGTTGTAGCAGCAGAAGTAATTCGATAATAATAAATGCGGAAATTTTCGGAGAAGGGAGAATTATAGAAATGAAAATGGTGAAGTAATGACAGCCATTTTACATTGATAAAGAGATCGCTGTGTAGAAAAGAAGAATCTATTAATACTTCCTTTAAATTCCCTCCCCCAGCAGCATTTTATTTATTTATTTATTTATATTTCAAGTTCTTCATTCGTCATCCATTACTTCCTTCTTCATTCCATCCAATATACCCTTCTCCACACAGCCATTACAACCACCATTTTTTCCGTGCTGCCAGTGAAAAATGAGTCAGACATTGAATATCCGAGGGAAGCCATCTTTCTTGCTTGTTTTCGCTTTCTTCGAGCAACGACCCCCCCACCCCTTCAGCCCAGACCGATCCTGTTCCTGCCACTGCAGACTCCATACGTTTCCTGTCTCTTGCTACTTCTTTGCAAACAACCGACTCCTTACCCTTCCTTTTCTTCTTTCCTATTTTTCGCCAAGGCTTTGCCTCCCCACTCCCCTGTGCAATCCTTCTGCTCAACTCCTCCCTCCCACTACCATTTCTTTATCCTTATTGTCTGTGTCTATCAGATTTTCATTTCTTCACTCCTCCCAACTCTATTGGACTCTCGTTTACAACATTGTTGCAAACGGTTATTATCTCACCATTCTTTCTTTCTTCTTCCTTTCTTTCGCTTTTTAAATCCCTACTCGTTCTTTCGTTCGTTCTTTCTTTCTTTCTTTCTTTCTTTCTTTCTTTCACCCTGTTTTCTTTTTATTTCCCGCTCTTTCTTTCTTTCTTTCTTTCTTTCTTTCTTTCTTTCTTTCTTTCTTTCTTTCTTTCTTTCTTTCTTTCTTTCTTTCTGTTCACTTACTTTTCGCCTTTCCTTATCCCTTTCTTTCTTTCTTTCTTTCACTTTTCGCCTTTCTTTGTTTCTTTGTTTCTTTGTTTCTTTCGTTTTCACTGTCCGTCGTTCTTCCTCTTTTCTTATTTTCTTTCTTTCTATCGTTATATCTGTCTTTCTTTCTTTCTCTTTTCTCTCTGTTTCTTTCTTTTTTCTTTCTTTATTCTTCTTGTTTTCTTTTAGTTTACCTTTCTTTCTTCCCGTTTTTCTTTCCTTTTTACTTTCTTTCTGTCTTTCATACTTTCTTTCTTGTCCATTTCCTTTTCTTTGTTCCTACATTTTTGGCATTTGCACAGAGCGAGAAATATTCAGAAACGAAGGCAAAATATGGCTACTGGATTTGGATTGACAGATGGACGATGATATTGGCAGATGGATGCAAAGATAGGTATTTATTCAAAATAGATATGATGGATAGTTGGACCTTTGCAAAATGGTTCGATATATCATAGTTTATCTCCACATATAACCTATTTCAGACTCATGGCTAAAACCACATTGCATATTTCTAAATTTCTTTCTCCTTCTGAAACAATTTTGAACAATTGCGCTGCTATGGACGTATTTATACGTCTTCCTAAAACCCACATTTCCCGTTACTTACATGCATATACGTTTTCAAGACACCGTGAAATGTCGCTCGCAAGCATTTTTTGTTATAAACAAACTAATGTTTAGTGATATTTCCAAACCGTCTTTCTTTTTATTCGCTGTGTCTTTTCAGGACGTCGGCGATCATGGCTCTCCACTTCTCCCTATCCCTTCTAGCTCTCAATAAGTTTCGTCCCTCTCTCACATCCCCCCCCTGTCATCCACTTGCATCAGCCGGCCAGGTATATCATGCTTGCTTTCCCTTATCTTTCTTTCCTTCTATTCGACCTGTGAGTATCAGATTCTCCAGGCCCTTCTCTCTCATTACGTGACCCAGAAACTTCAGCTGCCTCTTCCTGATGTTAAGTATAAGCCTCCTCCTTGTTTGCATCCTCTCCAAGACCTCATCGTTGCTTACACGCGCGGTCCATGATATCCTCAGCATTCTCCTGTAGAACCACATCTCCGTCGCGTCGAGTCGCTTCTTCATCTTTGAGGAGACCGTCCAATAATCGCCGCCGTAATGAAGGACAGATGCTACGTATCAGCTCAGTACTCTTTTCTTTGTTACCAAAGAAATGTGCGTAGCGATATACAGCCCGGCAGTATTCCGTGGTCCGAAACATTTTTAACCAAGCCATTAATCCGTGGAGTGGTTACGACAGCAGCGCCACAAGTTAGTTACTACATTCCACAGCAGCCGACATCAGCAGAGTGATTTTGTAATACAGTTTTGCTTATTTCTCATAAATAAATGCATATTAACCCATTCATTATACTAAGTATATATTATATTTTGGAATTAGTCATTTTTAGCCTTTGTATTGAATGAAACAATAAAAAAAACCACTAATGATTATTTTATTTCCTGTTTTAAGCTTTTTTGATTAATCAGCTGGCATGCTATGTTTATTTATATTTATTTTTTGATTGACCACAGATGCTCGATTGGATACAAATCAGGAGAGTTTCCGAGCCAGTCTATACTACTTTGATTTGCTCACTGGTAAGGCTTGGCAGTGTGTTCGTGCAGCCTTACAATTTACGTACGCTTCCTCGGAGTAAAGATAATGGCCAAAGTACAACTAATCGATAGTCGAGACAATAGTGTCTGGGCGTGATGAAAATCACGGCTGAGGCAATATTTTTCAAGGCCAAACAAATTTCATCATACACTCCGAAAATAGATTCATATTACTACGCACCATTGCAAATGACCTGATCCGAGGAAAAAATAGAAAACGACCACACCCTTTCACTCCAGTGGGTCTAAAACTGACCGTAAGGTGAAAGGAAACTAAAGCGATTGTTTCAATTAATTTGCACAAGGCTGTATGTGGAATGAGCTGGCAAAGCTATGTTTTATTTTTCTATATTTTTTCATTAGACTTTTCTCAGATGATATTTGTAAAAATTGAAAAATATTGACCCTTTACCAATTATGATCCGAGGTAGTGAGCATAACGTAAATATAGCGTGAAATCGATCATTGACATCATATAGAGTGATTTGAAAATTATTTTTATTTGCAAATGTGAAGTTTGAAACTGTACTTACGTCACTGATAACAGTGTCCTGTGGCGAATTAAGAAATGAACGAATGATATCTTCTGTCAACATAAAATGATTCATTAATTTCGGAGCAAACCTCGTACAAATAAAAAGACAGAGAAAACAATTATAAGCTTAAGTCTAATAATTATTTTAAGTCTAGTACTTCTTCGGTTGTGAGTTGAAGAAAACAATGATTATTTCTGGAAAACAATGATTATTTCTGGAAAACAATGATTATTTCTGGAAAATGTCCTGTAGTAAAGTGCAGTTGCTCGTCTTACAAATCTGCTCTTTACAAAACAGAAATCACTTATTCCCGTTTTCTTATAGCCATCTATATTGACCAATTCTACGTGTTGGAATGGTTAGCAAGATCGCTAACACAGTTACGAAGGTGTAGTGAGTTCGCTCCTAAGTGCTCCATAATTTCGGACTTCCTTAACACCTGAGCTGCGCTTAAAAATGGGATACTCTGATGTTAGAAACCTTGTTTCGCCAGATCAACTACAACGGATTAGTGAATTCGATCCTCATAAGGAGCTCCATCTTTCGATACATGACTGACAAGGCAGATTGTTTTCTGCAGTAGGTTGCGATTTCTTTCTGCGATAGACCATTTGCCATCCAAGTTCTGTCCTGTTATCGTGAAGGTTCATACATTTCCCAAGGGTATTAGCGCGTAAGTGAATGTTATGGATTCGACTGGAATTCGAACTCGGCTCTCCGATTTCACAATTTGAGCCGCTATCCATTGCTCCATCGTCTTCTACATTAGAATTTAAGAAAGAACATTTTTTCTTTAGTTGCTAAACGTGTGGTAAGAACGGCTATTTGGAATTGAACTTCAGATCTGCCAATCAGTCTGTAATCCAGCGATCTAACCACGTTGCTACTGAGCACGTGTTAATCTGTGAAGAAAGAGAGCAGACACTCGACAAAGTAGTGAAGGGAGTGGGTACGACTGTTCTGGTCAAGGAGAGAAAAATTCGGCAAGCCGATTGGTCGACCGGCTGACTACATAGTTCGGACCGACTAGGCGGTCATGCGAACAGAACTGATAAGAACATTGGACAGAGAATGGTCATTGAAAGTTGTAAGACCCCCTAACGGAATCAACAGAAAAAGGCTAATACATGATCGACTGCTTTAGCACAACGGTCTTAATAAAAACCAGTGAGTGGCTTGAACCGCAGGGGTAAGGGACCACTTGGATTATGATTTTAGGTTTGGGAAGGAGAGTAACGAGATATGAAGAACTTTTTTGTGTGTGTTCTCTTATCGGCCGTATTATGAATAGCCGTACGCCCCGTCAGGGCCTCTTGTCTCACAGTCACTTCGGAATTTTATAAGGATGCTGACTTCTTCCTCCTCCTCCTCCTCTTCTTCTTCTTCTTCTTCTTCTTCTTCTTCTTCTTCTTCTTCTTCTTCTTCTTCTTCTTCTTCTTCTTCTTCTCTTTTCGCTCTCTCTTTTTGTCACTCACTTTCTCTGCTTCAACTTGTCTTGTGATAATTTCTCATTAATTTCTCGTATTATTTTCTCTTGTTTATCATACCAATTTTGGAACTTTTATATTTTACTCACCGTTCGACTGTTTTAAGTATTTAATAAGCTCACCTCCATCTCGCTCGATGACATATGTCTGTAGCACGCATTTTTTTTTATCGAATCCCCTATACCGTCGTAAAAGCTCGTTAACCATTAGTAGACGGTGAATGTCTAAAAAAAAAAAGCCATCGCCGACCGGACTTCGAACTACCACGATGTATTGGTGTTCCCTTGGGGAGGCCTCATGCCTTGAGCGAATATTGGGCCTAAAACTGAAGCCAGACCTCAAGTGGAACTCGTACATACGATCCATCGATAAAGATGCAGGAAAAAGTGTCCGTTCTATGTAGCAAACCAGCAAATACCTGACCTGCTATCTTCTGACTTTATAAGAGCCAGATCATGCCTAAAATGGAGTACTGCTGTCATATTTGGGCAGGATCTGCCCATTCCTCACTTACCAGTATCAGTAGAGTCCAAAAGTGCTTCCGCGCCCTTTTTGGTGGCAAATTATTTTCCACCCTGCACTCCATCTCTCATAGACGAGATGTAGTAAGCATGTCACTTCTGTCGCTACTTCCATGGACACTGCTCAGATGAACTACTTTCCTTAGTTCCTCCGTAATCTAATGGTGAGAATTAAGTACAACTCAAGCAGCGTTTCTCCCAGAACCACTGCACTGTGAAACCGATTACCAAAAGGATGTTTTCCCGATCACTACAATCGTAACCTGTTTATGTGTCGAGTTAACTAATATCTGCCCCACCTATACAGATACACATTGTAATGACAAAAGTACGCAGGTGTAGGCTTTAAGAAAGCTTTATTCAACTGAGAATACAATGTTGGCGTATAGTGTCCTTTTACAGTGCCAGTAAACAGAAATAGCTCTCTCAAAGAGGAGAGTAACACAACAAAGGGAAATCACTCTTGATTATTCATGACACGCATATTATTATTAGTGCTATTATTATTATTGTTGTAAATCATGAAAGTATTTAGTAAGTTTTAGAAAATTGTATTAATATTTATTCTTTATTTTTTTCAGAAAATTTGGAATTCTTATCGTTTTTAGTTCGTGAAAATACTTTCCAGGATTTAAGTCTCTTTGATTCTATTTGTATGTTTATATTTTTGAAAAATCTCATTGCATTTTTTGTTTGTTTTATTCACCCCACCCTTTTTTGTTTCAGGTCTGCTTGTTTTTTTCTTTTTAAAATTCTTTATTTTTTTTCCGTTGACCTATTTTCACTTCCCTTTCATTCCTTATGACTTTTGCATTTTCTTCTTTCGGGCTGCGTGGAATTAAGAGGGACACTGACATATTTTGATTTTCTTTCGAATCCCCAAAGAGTTTTAATTAGCTTTCCAGAATATCATTGCCAGACCGAATAAACAATAAAAAAAAACAACTTCTGCTCCGCACCAACAAATAAATAAATAAACAAACAAACAAATAAACAAATAAAAAGTTCGACAAGGAAACGCTACCTCACTTTCCTTACTATTTTCTCATGTGCGATTTATTCAATTTTCAACGTTCTTCACCTCCATTGTTATTTCAGTGATTATTCTTTGCAGTTTTCGGGTAAGAACGATTTTTTTTTTATTTACTGTTATTTCTTTTCAATGAGATCGGCGTGAAAATACGACTGTAGGGACAAACTTAACGCATATTTCTGGCGTGAAGAGTCGATTTTCCCTAATGTGATTGTTGGTCAGTTTTGTCGAAAAAAATTTTCGCAGTTAATCATTTCTATTTTTACCTTTACCAAACGATGTTAAAAATTATCCCTGGTCGGATAAAGAAACACATAATGACAAAGTAAATAGTTACTTATGTTCTCAAAGAACAGTTACGTAATAAACCAAAAGGATTTTGACTAGTAAGAAACAGATTCCAAAATGAGTTTAGCGTCTCTACTATTCGACAGTGTGTCCTTTACTATGTATTACAGAATGTAACTCAGACAACTTGCCCAGAATTTAGGTTCCTCGCGATCTAGCTCTTGAGACATGAAAACAAATTTCCGTCTGTAGCAGTCTTTTAATCCGGAATACCAATCTTTCATTTTAGCATCGCGTTTTTCAGGAGATCAAAAACGAGATTTGCATATCAACGGAAAGAGGATAGTGAATTTTTTTTTGGATTTTTTTTTACAGTAATTCTCACCCTTTACAAGGCACGAGGGCCACTCAAGGTAGAAGGTAGAAGGTTACGACACTGATTATGACAAAATGAGTAACTAGTATCAACGCCAAAACCATGCCTCTATCTACAGACTATTTGCTCTGTGTCTGGCGGCATATCAAAGGTGTCGTCCATTAAAAGCCTGTGTAACATGGGCATAGCATGACTGGAGGCGTTTGTTGCCAGAATTTTCATCGGATAAACGAGGCTTGACGTCGAAATTGTCCTGATATGGTAAATAGAAAGGGTGTCATTATCTAGCATGACAATGCACCGAGAAAAATCTACAATACAATCTAAGAAAAAATGAGATTAATTCCTTTTCACATCTTCCATATGCAATGCATTTCTCTCCGGGATAGTTTTATTTGTTTATATTGCTAGAACACTTCATAATGGCCAAACAGATCAGCAACGGAGAACAGTTAAAAACACCCTTCTAGAAGTTTTTAGAAAAACAAAAACATGTCATTAAACATGGATTCAAAAAGTGGCCTTCAAGTCGTTGGAAATGAAGGTGATTACATTTTCGAAAAATAATGTATAATTAATTTAACATAAACTTGTTACGTAAACTTTCTGACAAAATATGATTACTTTTTTTAACTCCTTAATATTAAATGCTTAAAAAAAAACAAAAAAAAAACATTAAAAAGGAGTTTAAAAACATCCATCATTTTAAAAGTTAAAGCTGATATTAGAAAGGAAATATCATGCAATTTCCAGGGATATTTTACAGACATTTTTGGGAAATATAAATATACCCCTTTCTCCCTCCCTCCATATATATATATATATATATATATATATATATATATATATATATATATATATATGGAGGGAGGGAGAGAGAGAGAGAGAGAGAGAGAGAGAGAGAGACAGCTTGACCAACACAAGGACTGACCAAAATTCATGTTTAAAAAAGAAAAAAAAGAAAAAAAGAAAAAAAGAAATAAAAGAAAAAATAGAAACGAAAACTACTGACAAAAGTTCATATCCTCAATAAAGACATTCCTTTCTGTATTTCACTGCTACCAGCAAGCAGAATTTTTTTTTTCTGATGATGATGGCCATGTTGACCCAAACTAGTCGAGGAATCTAAATGAAATAATAATAAAAACGAAGGAATATTAATATACGACACAGTGTGTCTGAAGATTTTAATTTTTTAATAGTTTGTATTGTTCAATATATATATATATATATATATATATATATATATAGACACACACACACACACACACACACACACACACACACACACACACACACACACACACACACATATATATATATATATATATATATATATATATATATATATATATGTGTATGTATATATATACAAGGTGACAAAATAAAGCACGAAGAATGAGGCTCCGTGCTTCATTTTTGTCACCAACTTATCTACCCTACTTTATAAACTATATAAAGCATAAGTGAACTGTATTCGTGTGCACTTTAAAAAATTTAGCAAGATACTGATTTGACAAACCGAAGAGATATTAAATGACACTTTTGTGATAATTTTTTTTTAATTCTGTTACTTTAAGAAGCAGGTGGTCATGACTGTTCTTATTTTCCTTTTAACGTCTATGAATTCCTATGATGTCTTAGGAAATATACTGGAGTGGTGTCCCATTGCCACCTTCGCGGTATGGATTTTAGAGAAGGCTATCACTCAAGATTATAGAGCCAAGTCTACTCGGTTATTTAACTCATATCTTGGAGTAAAAATGCCTTTGCCAAAGATATTTATGCGAAAAAGAATATAATAGACTAAACGTAAATTTAAAATTTTAAAGAAATATTCTGCATTTAAATAAGAATAATAAATTAAATGAATTTTCACTGCCAAGAAATAATGAATGTAAGTCCTCGCTAGGATTAAATCGTTGACAGCTACACAATTTTATTTTACGTAAAAATATTTTTTCGAATGTTTCAAAATGAACAATTACTTTTGGTTGAATATCCTCATCCTTGTCTTTTATAACCATATTATTTCGACTGGTATGAATATTAATCTTCTTCATATCTCGGTTACATGAGCGAACGTTCGGAGTGTTTCTCGTTAATTCCTTCAAGAGCATGGCCGCTCTCATCTAGTGTTCTGTCTCATCAGCTGTCTTCTTTAGGAATGGAACTCGGGCCTCCACTTACCGAATTCCTTTATCTGACAACCAGTTTTATGGAATGAACATTATCATTCCTTCTCTCGTCGAAAATTACTAAGGTTAGATTCGCACGGTGAAATGTCATATTTCTACAGCAGAATAGGAGGGGCCGATGGGACAATTTTGATGCGCCATTCTTCCAAGGTGGGAGAGAGTTTCACTTTCTCTCACTCTCTCTCCCTCCTTCATCCTATCTCACCTTTCTCTCTCGCTCCCCTCTCTGTCTATCTATCTTTTTCTCCTTTACTCCCTTCCTCTCTCCGTTTCCCTTCTCCCCCTCTCTTTCTATCTCCCTCTTTTTCTCCCTTACGCCCTCTCTTTTTCCTTTCCCCTCCCACTCCCTCTCTTTCTATCGCGCTCTCTCTCTTTCTCTCTCTCTCTATATATGCATATGAATATGTATATATATATATATATATGTATGTGTGTGTGTGTGTGTGTATATATATATATATATATATATATATATATATATATATATATATATATATATATATATATGTACGCGTATGTGCGTGTGTGTGCGTGTGAGTATTCGTGTGTGTCTGTGTGCCATCTATATCGAGACCATCTTACCTTCTCTCTCACCAAGCAGATACGTCTAGAGAGGATAGTCACTTTGAATTAAACGTTCCACATTATTTAACTTTTTTCCCCAGCTATTGAGGAGGTCATGCCGTTGGTGCAATGGATAGAGGCTTGGAATAAGAAATCAGAGAGCCGAGTTCGAAATCCAGTTGGTTTCATTATATTATCTCTCACGCAAATACTATTGGGGAAACTTATTAGTCCTGCACCTATGAGTAAAATAATAGGACTTACACCTGGAAAGGTCAGTGTCGTTCTAACAAAATTATTCATGAAAAAAGATTCTTACTGACTAAGACATGTTTTGGTTTGAAATAACCGACAACGGGTTGGTAATACGTAAAACATTCTGATGCTCATCTATAGTTATTAATAGTAATATTTCCATATTTTTATGATTCTCTGATACAATCTTTTAACAATCTTTTACGTGTGACTAAAAATAAAGCAAGGTTTTTTTTCTTAGAGACTTGTTGGTAATAAATTGTGAGATTTACTTTAATATAAAAGCGGGACTCGTGGACATAATATATTTTATATTTGTTAAATAGGGTACAAAATGGCGTCTTATTGAATTTCCTCAAATAGATTATGATATTAGAGTTGAAATATCATTGATTTTCTACTGTGTATCAAGGGGTTTACGGATACTACCAAAATATGCAGTTGTACATAATTTCCTATACATAATGCGAAATAAATAACAGAACTGTCCAACAAACAAAATTAACACAGTTTGCAATTAAATGAAAAAAGGAACAGGTCAAAAATGAAATAATATCAAGCAAGCAAGCAAACAATATATACAAGGCAAATTAACAGTCAGTTATGTGCCATGAGAGATACATGCTTAGGCGATCATGTATCTTTCGATACATGACCAAAGACGCGGGTTTTTTCCTGCAGTCGGTTGCCATTTCTTTCTGCGGTAGACCACTTGCCGTCCAAGGCTATACAACCCGGTCTGTCCTGCTATTTACTCATAGCTGGGGGGGGGGTCGAGAGAATAAGAGGATTCATACCTTTTTCAAGGGTATTAGCACTTAATTGAATGTAATGGATTCGACTGGAATTCGAACTCGGCTCTCCGATTCCTCAATCCAAGCCGCTATCCATTACTCCACCGTAAAGTGAAACTGACTGTGACACGGCAAACGTTCAAAGAATTGGCGTCGACACACAAAAGCAAGTTCGGACAAATGAACATAGGGATCTGTCTTCTAGACAAGGCAAATCGGGACTAAGTTAAGTCAAATGGCAAACCTGGTCTATTTTATTCGCTAAGAAAAAATAATCCCAGCATGCATTTGTGTGGTTTTGCCTATAAAATGAGAAGGGACATGTCTTCTGCAGTCTTTTTCTTACGATCACCCCCCTCATAAAAAAATGAACCAATTACATAAGGGGGGAGCCATCTGCCAGATAGTCAGAAAGGCTCTCACAGAGAAAGCTATCTTGAAACTATTATTCTTCGAGGAAGGATCCCAGAAACTTTACTCACGCCCCTGGAGTAATAACCTTGATGTGGACAGCAAGTTGAATGTATGGGATCATTTGAACGCCGCCCAGAAAAAAAAAAAGATTCTTATACATTAAAATGGCTCAGGTTGAGTTATGAAAAGTTGGTCAAATTTTATGCAGGGAGGGTCGCGGTGTTTCTTTATCCCTCACTATATAGAGCCATTAAACTAACGTTCCCTACGAACATTGGCTCTATTGTCCAGGACGGACAAATTACGTCCTATATAGGCTCTGGCAGTCTGGGACATCGCGTCGGGGTCCTGACCTCTGTAGACGCTTGAGAGATCGGAGTAAAGCCGCTCACTTGCTTCGTGATCTCCTGTCCTTCGATGTAGACGTGACCACGATCCAGGAGACACAATTTGTTTGTGATATTGCCGCGAACAGTAGTTAGTTTCGGAGAGCTAGCGGGAGGTCGGGCGATCGTAGTTTCGTTGATCTGATCGGTGATTTCGGTATTGTCAATAAACACTGGATCGATCACCTGGAGGTGGAGATGTGGACGTGTGCTCTTAAGGAGTTGTCTCCCCGGTTAACCAGCTACCTGGATGGAATGTTAGTGAAAAAGATCGATCTAGATTTGCTAGATTGTCACCAGTTCCACTGGTTAGGATATTCGGACCATAGACTTGTCTGTGCCCGGATAGCGGTAGAATGGCTAGACACTGGACAGGTGTGACTTCCAGAAATAGCTAACTAGAACATTGCTGCGGGAACTAGTGGGGACGGTTATTGGGAATAATGGTGGGAGAGGTTTAAGGATAGTATTAGTTCTTTCACCATCGAATATAGTCAACAAATCGCCTTAGATGAGACTAAAAAGTGATGACTCTCAATGACAGTTTGTCCCGAGCGCAGGCTGGGTGGGATTCCAATAGATAGGTTTAACTAGACATGCTCTGGAGTGAGTGGCTAGGGAGCGCTACAGAGCAAGTTTCAAGTAGTTATATATAGGTTAAACAAGATCCATCCCGTACTGTAGTGCAGGTGAACGGAAAGTTGTCGCTCGCTTTTTACACTGTCACGGCCGAGCCGACAGAGATTCCAGCTGTCGCCTCTACTTTATGCTTTGGCGTTGGAGCCCCTCATTCGCTGGCTAAAGGACAGGGCGTGTAGTCCAACCTACGTGGAATTGCTGTACCTGGTGGGGCTCCAGTCAGAGATTCAACGAATGGTGTTTTACACTTTGCTAGCCGTGGCAAGAATGGTGGTGTGGAAGTCAGAGATGGAGGGAATCTTGCGATACGAATGCTATCCACATCACGATCTGTTCGGATTCTTTGAGGATTAGCTCAAGATGAAGATTAGAACTGATAGAAAGCGTTTCTTATCGACAGATTTCAGCGTAAGTTGGGTAAAATTGGAGAACTTGATTTGTGTGAACAGGGCCAGTCTTGATTTAAGTACCCTTTGAAGCAACGAAGCGTTTTCCTGTGAACCCTGGTTAAGATAGACTTTCTTTGTTTATCTAGTGAGTAAGTGTTGTTCCCGACCAGTTCCTGGTACCCTCTTTTGTTATAATCCATGCCGAGATTTCAAAACTCTTCATTTTGCTTTCGTCACCTTTTTGTATTTCGACTGGCCCAGTCTTTGATTATCCCCGACAGGACAGAAAATTCTTCAATTATTTTCATTCTTAATGCGTGCTTGTACTGGGTAAGACGTTAAACTACACCCACGTTCTGGGTAAGACGATAAATATGTCCAGCAGCAAGGCCTCTGATCAGGAGGTTTTGAGGAGCGTGGAACCATCACATAATTGTTGGTGTTCACAGGTCCACCCTGACCCTCGATATTAGCACCTGTTAGGGTCCCAGCTATGAGTAAATAGTTAGCTATTACCAGCAATACTTTTTTGAAAATGTTATTAGAATTTTGAAGGAAAAATATTACCAGGAATAGATTTTTGACAAAAGAAAATATTACCAGCAATAAAGAATTTTGTCGGCATTGAGTAGCCCATTGGGGTGGGTGTGCCGTGGGACAAAATAAACCAAACCAATCTAAACCAAAGAATACATATTCTATTCATACGAATTTATCCTAAAAATAGTTTCGGCATTAAATAACCCATTGAGGTTGATAGACCGTAAAACAAAATAAACCAAACCAATCTAAACCAAAGAATACATATTCTATTCATACTAATCAATCCTAAAAATGGTGTCGGCATTAAATAACCCATTGAGGTTGATATGCCGTAAAACAAAATAAACCAAAGCAAACCTTAATGTGTGTGGATATTTTAGTGCTTTAAGGAAAATAAGAGATTTTAGGTTTGATTCCAATGTTCCTTGATTTACATGAATAAATATTTAATAAATACGAATTAAATCTTTCCTGCGAAAACAGATAATGCGATTTTTATCTCATCTAGCTTCCAAGAAATTTTTGCAACACATATCATCTTCCTTGTCTTACCCATACCCAAATCATTTGTTAAATTAAAAAAAACAGCCTACCTCAGCTCCCATTTGGACAACACAGTGCCTGCCTGTTCAAACGACTAACTAAATTATAAAATAAAATGTTTAATAAATACGAAAAAAAAAATGATCCAGATTGTCTCAACGCCCAAATCAGATACTAAAAACCCGCCCTAACCATGACCCTTGTCACGTGGGTGTGGCCCTTCATTTTTTTTTCGCCATCTGTGTCGAAGTCATGTCAAAAGCACACATCAACAAACACGGCTTTACCAGTTTTTCTTCTTCTCAGCTTCTGTTTCTGATTAATAATTAAAGAACACACTTCGTTTTGTCTAGGCGTAATTAAGACATACGACAATAATGATAATAATGATGTTGACAACAGGATTATATAAAATGAATGAAACAATAGCTGTTTGTTGAAAGAGGCGGGAAGAGATGAGAAATGAAGAGAGAAGCAGTGAAAAGGCGCCATAAAGAGAAGTCAAAAATGAGATGTAGAGGAAACGAAAGCTGAAAAATGGAAAACAAAAATGAAATAAAGATTAACAGAAAAGCCGCACAAATGAATTTAATGATGTCAGAACAAACGAAATGTTTGGGAAACAAGAAATTGCAAGAACTGACAACTTCTTGACTAGTAGAAATTCCAATCTCGTCTAATATTCAAATCTCTTTTAAATGTCTAAAAAATGAAACCCAGAGAATAGTTCCTAAGAGGCGGAAGAATTCATTTTATCGCAAACATTCATTCGTTTGCTGGTGAGTTTTTAAGGACTGCATTCTAACAATGATTTAATAAATTGCGAATTTTTATCGAACAAGTTCGTCCTTTTGTTATATTTCCTGCAACAGTAAACAGGATATTAGTCTGAATTTCTATCAGAATTTCTGAGAACATTGAAACGATGAGAAGGGAAAGACCTGAGTTGTGTTGAGAGAGAAATCAGTAATTTATTTTAAAAATCCTTAAATAAACTGAGAGAGCAGAAAGCAATGAAAATTGAAGAGAAGAGATTTTCATTGAAATGTGGTTACAAATAAAGAAAGAAAAATGAAAAAAAAAAAAACCCAGAGAAGAATCAGACAAAAACAAAATGGAGGAAACTTTTAGCGAAATCAAAAATAATACAAAACGTTGAAACAGTGGAATATAACGAAGTTATATTGGAGAGAAAAAGTTGAAATCAAAAATCATTAAAACGGTGAAAACACACGAGAAAAGACGAGAAGTGAACTGAACTAAAAATAAATAAATGAATTAAAAAAAAAATAACAACTAATAAAACAGAATTTAAGTTATTTTCGAGAGAGAATTAAAACAAAAAAAAAATAAAAAAAATAAAATAAAACAGAATTTACCGTGATTCAAAAAGAAAAAAAAAAGAACAAAAAAGAAAAGAGTAATAATCAAATTAAATCTTTTGAAATAGAAATACTTGTAAAATATGTAAAACGAATAAAACAAAGAACTGGAGAGAAATACAAAAATTAAAACAACCAGAGAAATATAGGAACTGGAGAAAAACAAGATGAGAGAGAAAATAGAGTAAATTCTTCATAAAAAACGGAATAAATGAAAATTATATATAAAAAAAAAAAAACAAGTACAGAGCAGGATTGGTCTGTTGAAGGTTAAGTTAAAAATATCTTCGGGAATCATAACAAAATTACAATAGAAAAAAAAAAACACAAAAAAGCAATAAGGTCTGTAAACAGAAGCTAATTACAAATGACATATATGAACAGGAAAGGGTTGGGCAAGATGATAATTTTAACGAAAATAAAAGTCACACTAAAATAAAAAAAACAAAAACAAACGTAAAGTAGTAATGATTATTATCAAACGACGACTGGTAATGATATAATAAACGAAGGCTTGGCGATGGAGGCAGCAGCAAATGGCATCTAAGTAGCGATTGTAAGAATTCTTCCTAGTATTGTCAGGTCAAGACGTTCATATCGATGTCATGCACGATGCCTAACTCGTTTAGAAATATCTAAACTGTTAGTTGTATAAACCCGCCATCTTTAGATCAAACATTAAATGTGGCTTACAGGGAATTAAATCTGCAGGGTTTAGTGAAGACCATTCTTCTGTGAACATTTTGACCTGAAGCATCAGAATCACAAAGAACTGTACTAAATAACAGAAGTCACATCATTTTCAACAGCGGCGACAACTAAGATGGATAGCGCAAGTATGTCGAAGAGGAAATAATGGCAAGATGCTGATTTTTCAGTCCGTCAAAGTTTTGGTCGGCTGACGATCTATCTATCTATCTATCTATCTATCTATCTATCTATCTATCTATCTATCTATCTATCTATCTATCTATCTCCCTTGAAGTTCTACCGATCAAGCTAGCTAGCTCGCCTGGCGACCTATCTATCTATCTATCTATCTATCTATCTATCTATCTATCTATCTATCTATCTATCTATCTATCTCGCCTGTCGATCTATCCATCTCGCTTGGCGATCTATCTATCTATCTATCTATCTATCTATCTATCTATCTATCTATCTATCTATCTCATTTTGTGAAATGTCTATCTATCTATCTATCTATCTATCTATCTATCTATCTATCTATCTATCTATCTATCTCGCCTGGCGATATATGGTGTGTGTGTGTGTGAGGTCAATACTTATTTTCCCATTTGGGTATTGAAGATGCAAACACCTTCATTCAGTTTTTTATACTGAATTTTTTTCCTCATTTAATTAGTGATAATAATCATTTTCAGGAATTTCAAATATTCATGCAATTTTCCTTAATGTAATCGACAAATTGTTTTCGTATCACGATTTAAATATCAAAAGGTGAATTGGATCGTGTCCATGTATAATATAGATCCTAATGTTATGGATTTCCTAAAACACTTTCGAACAAGTCGGCGCGACAAACTTCGAATGAACGATTATTGTCTGCTGACTTCACATTGGAACAGTAACTGATGCTTCCTATAAAATAAGCAAAGTATCAAGAAAAAGGAAAACCTCGTTAGAAACAAAGAAAAACATACTGAATTATTATGTAATATCAGATTTCCTATATTGTAGTGAATACTAGAAATCACCGCACGGATGAAGAGAAGATTTGAAGGAACAGAGATGTAGTTCTACAGAAGGATGCTGAGAATAACTTGGACAGGTCGTGTAGGTAACGAGGAATTTTTAAGTAACTGCTGAAATTTATTGGACACATAATGATGACAGTAGGCTTGGAAAACTTAATACTCATAAGGCGTATTGAAAGTAAATGAAACAAGCGAAAGCAGTGAATAACCTACATAACCAGCTTGGGTAAATCGATAGGAGAACAAGGATTGGAGTGGGGATAGTAAAAGCAGCGTTAAAAGATTCAAAGGATCAGAAGATGTGGAGAGCTATAATCGCCCACATCTCCAAAGGCCCGAAAGAATGAAACTGAAATTAAGAAAGAAGCTGAATAGCGGGAAGGAAGGAACGTGGGGTAAAGTAAACAAAAAGAAAGAAAGAAAGAATGGATGGAAGGTGATGAGAGAAAACAGATAAACGAAAGAAAGAAAGAAAGAAAGAAAGAAAGAAAGAAAGGAAGGAAGGAGGTGGATGGAGGAAGAAGATTAAAAAGCAAGAAAGAATGAATGAAAATGAGCTTTAAAAAAGAGGGTATGTATTGATAAAGCTTAAAATATACAGTACGAAAGAAATGAAGAATGAACGAAAGAAGAGAGAGAAGAAGGGTGTAGAAAGAAATAAATAAAGAAAGAAAGAATCAAACAAATGTGTTTGGAAAGAAAGAAAGAAAGAAATAATGAATGTAAATTAAAAAGTAAAAATAGGATGTAAGGAAATATAGCAAAAATAAAGGAAGAAAAAGAAGAAGAAAAAGAAAACAACGGAAGTACAAAAGGGAATCAAGATGGAGTTCAAACTTCGGATCAAAGTTGAGCGGACAAGCGAATTAAGAAATAAAGGACACGGATCTTTCCTATATTCCAAATTATCAAGGCTGTTGCAAATATTTCGTGGTCCCCATCGAATTTATGATACGCACCTAGCTTTTCTATATCTCAATTTTCCTAACGTAGTATTCATATAAATTAGAGAATTTTATTGCAATTTCAATAATGGATCATATGCTATATAGGTGAACAATTCCACTAGAAATAATTGAAAACAAATCCAATGAACCTAAATTAGGCGCATATCATAGTAGAACCATTCATCTTATCAAGAATATTTGGCGGCAATTTTGAACATCTGCTTGAAATTCGTCCTGGGTAAGACGATAAACTACGTCCAACTAATCAGGAGGTTTTGAGGAGCGTGGAAACACCTCTGAATTTCTGATGTTCCCAGGTCCACCCTGATCCAAGGTGGTAGCACCTGTTAGGGTCCCAGCTATGGACAAATAGCTAACTATTACCAGCGATAGTTTTTTGAAAAAAAATATTACCAGCAATA
Organism: Acanthosepion esculentum; assembly: GCA_964036315.1. Taxonomy (NCBI): domain Eukaryota; kingdom Metazoa; phylum Mollusca; class Cephalopoda; order Sepiida; family Sepiidae; genus Acanthosepion; species Acanthosepion esculentum. The sequence goes on along the minus strand of OZ038505.1, from coordinate 8,407,223 downwards.
CAATTTTGAAGGAAAAATATTACCAGAAACAGATTTTTGACAAAACAAAATATTACCAGCAATAAAAAATGTTGCCGGCATTAAATAACCCATTGAGGCTGATATGCCGTAAAACAACCCCCCCCCAAAAAAAACTACTTGAGATTGTTCTTGTTAAAATGTTGAAGTATTTTAACACATTCAACATTATAGATAAAAGTAGTGAATTTTATCTATTGTTTTTTTTTCTCGAGACTTAACAGAATCAGAACAAATTCACTAATTTGAACGGAAAAAGAAAGACCACAGAATTATATCAAAATTCGCGAAAACTATCATTCCTTAATTGTCACTTGTGCTTAATTTAATTTGTAACATATATAAATGTAAGCAGAAAAAAATTGATAAGATAACGAGGGTCAGAAAGTACTGCTAGGGGCTGCCAATGAGGCTTGGCGACCCTCCGGTTGTACGCACCGGCGCTGCCTGTTATAACTTCGAAGATAACAATGATGATAGAATATTTGGAGTTGCATGCCGTGTAATGCGCTGCTCCTGCGAGCTTTACGGTGAAAGATGTGCCGAAAAGATTTTGATTCGACAAAGAAAAAAATCCCAAATAAATACTGATGTTTAGAAAATAGAGACTTGACAAGAGCTTTTCAGTCTCCCATTCTTAATGATTGCTCCACTCCCCCAATCCCGCTTCTTCTTCTTCTTTTCAAAACATATCTTAAAATATTAAATGGACTATAAATCATCTTCTAATATCAGCGTCAGATTTCTAACAACAGGAAAAAAAGAAGAAAAATGACCAAATAAAAACTTTAGTGGAAATGGGGCTAACGAGGAAAAGAGGTAATGTTCATATACCTTCGAGGTATGACATTTAAAACTGGCAGTGATATTTGAAACAACGCTTGCAACATCATCGACATCCTTGACGTGATAATTACAACAGTACCAGGAAAAATTCTCCTGGAATTGGAACATCATCATTAAAAGCAACTACAGCAATAAATTATAATTTAGATAATAATAATAATAATAATAATAATAATAATAATAATAATAATAATAATAAGAAGAAGAAGAAGAAGAAGAAGAAGAAGAAGAAGAAGAAGAAGAATATAAAACCCGGCATGACAGAGTGGGCCAATATCTGCACGGGAAAATTTGCAACTCCTACGGGAAGGGAACTGAAAGAAACTGGTACGAACACCGCCCTGACCCGGTAACGGAGATAGGACCTGTTACAATTCTATGGGACTACACAATACACACTGACAGAACAATCAAAGCCAACCGCCCAGACATTGTTATTAAAGACCACAAACAAAATAACTGCCACCTTATTGATATGGCAGTCCCTGCAGACTGCAATGTATCTTTGAAGATATTCGAAAAACTGTCAAAATACAAGGACCTTGAAATAGAAATCTCAAAAATGTGGCGTATGAGAACATCAACAATCCCTGTTGTAGTTGGAGCCCTCGGATTGATTAGAAACGATTCCAATCGTCTCATTGAAGAGATTCCTGGAAGCCCCTGCCTTAAAGAAATACAAAAAAAATTGTTCTCGCGGTTACAACTCACATCTTACAAAGGGATTTATCTATGTAAAATATGTATATATTTTTTTGATTGGTTAGTGGAAAATGTCATGATCCCATTTCTGACCTTACGTTTCTTGGCGGGACCCATAAAGAAATGAGTACACACAAGAAATCAAACAATCCCTCTTGTAGTTGGAGCCCTTGGACTGGTTGGAAAAGATTCCAGTAGGCTGATTGAAGGGATCCCTGGAAGTCCATGCCTCAAAGAGATACAAAAAATTGTTCTGACAAGTACAGCCCACACTTTACAAAGGGCTTTATCTATGTAATTGTTTTTTTTTTTTTTTTTTTGTTTTTTTTTGCAGTGGAAAGTGTCATGATGCCATTTCTAACCTTAGGTCCCTGGGCGGGACCCGGAAAGAAATGTGTAAACGCCAGATATCAAAGAAAATAAAAATAATAATAATAATATGGCAGACCCTGCAGATTTTAATGTATCTTTGAAGATCTTCAAGAAACTATCAAAATACAAGGATATTAAAGTGGAAGTCTAAAAAAAAATGTGGCACACGAGGACATGAATAATTCCAGTTGCAGTTGGAGCCCTCCGATTGATTGGAAAAGGTTCTGATAGACTCGTTGAAGGGAAACCTGGTAGCCAATGCCTTAAAGAAAAATACAAAAAAATGTACGCCCAAGTACAGCTCACACATTAGGACGAGCTTTATTTATGTAAAATATGTGTGGTCTTAAATCTCAGACGGGGACCCGGAAGGGAATGTGTATCCAACAGATGTCAAAGGAAATATCTGTGTATATATTCGGAGATGAGGAATTATGTACTATACTATTAACATTATTCGGACTATTGTCCTCATCTTTGTTGCCATATTTATAACAACGTTTCGGCTATTGTACGCTTCGGCCTTTTACGGGTGGGTGGAATGTCGAATTGAACCCTTAGTGTTAGACTGTTCTAGATTCCACGTGCCATGTCTAATGGATGTTAGTTATCAGTAATCTCCTGTTAATCCCCCTCTACACGTTCTCCAACGCCTTAACCGGGTATTGAACTCACACTCTTTGGGTCTTGTCACTGAATCTAACTAACGCCATTATCCACTGTGCCATGTGTCCTTGTGCATGATTTTCTGATTATTATAAACCTGATGTCTTCAGCAACTGTTTTTTACCAGTGTTCATATTGCATTTTTTTTTGTTATCATACATATTTTTACTAGAGCTCATATAGCAATTTTTGTTGTCAAAGGAAATAATAATAATAATAATAATAATAATAATAACGGCATTTGAGCTAAATTGATTGAAGCTTTTAATTCAAATAGGCTTAGGACTAAAAACTCTACCATGTCAAAATTACAACAACAACGTCAAGGTTAGTGAGGCTGTGGTCCTATATTACAGAGCAGTGCTTCTCAAACTATCTGATGTGACATACCAGCAGATTTTTTTAATGGTTCTATTCTAAGCGTAGCTTAGATGCGGCACAGGGTCGAAAGTATGGAGCACCTAGTGAGGATCGAACTCAGTTTTCAGTCGTAACTGATCTAGCGAGACAAACTTGCTAACCATTACACTACGCCGAGGTGCCCAACAGCTTTTTTTAATATGCGAGGGAACGAGAAACGAAGCTTACCAATACATCTGTGGGTTTGGGGGAGGGGTGCATCTGTTGTGCCCCCCCTTTTTTTAGATATGTAGTTAGATTATGAATCTAATGAATTAAATGCTAATTTAAAAAAAAATATGACCCAAATCCACGTGGCTATCCTTTTTATTTCCAAATCCAGGCGAATTTTTAAAGGCCAAATTCGAAATATGTGTCCATGAAAATACCCTCCGCCCTTTTGGCATTTCTAGATGTTGTTCCGACGCAGTCAAATGCCACTTCATCAGGATACTGTTGTCATACGTATCTCAGTTCACTGTTTTGCTGTTCATTATAACGCATTCGTTAATTGTATAGCAATTACATTTAACAAGTATGAGTCATTGACATATGTAACCATAATAAATCTATCTATAAAAGGAAGGGTGTGTGTGTGTGTAACGGATGCACGGCCTCAGTTTTCGACGGATTTTTACCAAAATTTACATGCACATGCTCCAAGTTAATCACAAGGCCAAGACCAACTTTGCATTTCCTAACTCCCATCAATAGTGGAAATAATCGATTTTTTCATGCTTCTACGGCAGTTTTCATTTAGTTTGCGGCCATTTTCTACTGGCCAGAGTGAGAGCCTATAGCACGGCAAAGGGCACTCCTTTAAAGGCAAGGAAGGGCAAAAATATTTTAAGTCAAGTGATAGCCATTGCTGTATGAGTCGTACGATTTTTGAATCAAGCACGGGCAACGCCGGGCCATGATGCTAGTATAAAACTAAAATGAAGTTTATATATAAAAAAAAAATACCGAATCTAATATCCCGGCAGTCTCCCGTGTCACGTAATATGACTACTGTATCTTTGTTTCCGGTAAACTCTCAGCGTACCGGCAGACGATGGCCCGCGTACCATACTTTGTGTAGCACTGCTCTAGAGAGCAATCAACATGGTTAACATGAAATTATAATTGTTGCATTCAAAATAATGCATACAGCAATTGGCATAATGCAGTGAATAACGCTATTTGTCAGTCGATGGTCAATTGTTATATTAACAATAATAATAAACTTAATAAAGCAAGTATTCATCGGAACGGTAAAATGAATCAAGAAACAACGATATTCTTACAGGTTAACCAGTGCTCCGTTCTGGCGAGGTCAATTCAATATTCGACAATTTTTTCATCATTTGATTTTAATATCCGATATAATATCCAGCTTTTATTTCTTAATTCGCTTGGCCGCTCAACTTTGATCCGAAGTTTGAACTCCATCTTGTTTCCCTTTTGTACTTCCGTTGTTTTCTTTTTCTTCTTTGTCTTCCTTTTCTTCCTTTAATTTTGCCATATTTCCTTACATCCCATTTTTATTTTTTAATTTGCATTCATTCATTAACTCTTTCTTTCTTTGTTTCTTTGTTTCTTTCTTTCTTTCTTTCTTTCTTTCTTTCTTTCTACACCCTTCTTCTCTCTCTTCTTTCGTTCAGTCTTCGTTTCTCTCGTTCTGTATATTTTAAGCTTTATCAATACATACCCTCTTTTTTAAAGCTCATTTTCATTCATTCTTTCTTGCTTTTTAATCTTCTTTCTCTATCCACCTCCTTCCTTCCTTTCTTTCTTTCTTTCTTTCTTTCTTTCTTTCTTTCTTTCTGTTTACCCACGTTCCTTCCTTCACTCTATACATCTTCTTTCTTAATTTCAGTTATATTCTTTTGTGTCTTTTTCTTTCTTCTTTCTTTCTTTCTTTTGTTTACTTTAACCCACGTTCGTTCGTTCGTTCCTTCCTTCCTTCCTTCCTTCCATTCAGCTTCTTTCTTAATTTCAGTTTCATTCATTCTTTCTTTCTTTCTTTCTTTCTTTCTTTCTTTCTTTCTTTCTTTCTTTCTTTCTTTCTTTCTTTCCATATTATTTTCGTCTATATTCACTGATCTACTTTGTCCGTTTTCTCCGCCATTCCTTCTGTTGACAACTCGACCATTTCCAATTTTTTTTTAAGAAGTTTCCTTTGTTTCTGCCGTATGAGAAAATTTGCGCTATGGTTGGAAAGTTCAATAGCATCTTAATCAGGAACCATTTCTAAGTCTATTATGCCAGAAAACAAAAGCATTCTCTCCGTGAAACACTATTATTATTATTATTATTATTATTATTATTATTATTATTATTATTATTATTATTATTATTATTATTATCGCTTCATTTCTGGTGCATTTACTTCGTTATTCTTATCATTAATATCATTCATATGAAGCCTTCCCACCCTTTTTCTTCCCGCTTGGCTCCGTTATTATTGACTGTCATTAATGCAACTCTTCCGATTTTTATTATATTCATTATAATCTTTTTCTTATTCCTATAATATCGCCATTTTTATTTTCCTCTTAATTCTCCTCATTTTTCGCATTGTTATCCTCATTATCGCTTTTTCTTATTTCTTCCCATTATCTTCATTATCACCTTCCGTTTTGTTCGTTTATTTCTCCGTTAACATCGCTTTCGCTCGCCTCGTCTCGTTTGCTTTGCTTTTTATTCTTCATTACTTCCTTGATCTTGAATACTATCAGAACTACGTCTACCTATTATTATTATTATTATTATCATTATTATTATTATCATTATCATTATTTTTTATCATTATTATTATTATCATTATTATCATTATTATTATCATTATTATTATTATCATTATTATTATCATTATTATCATTATTATTATCATTATCATTATTTTTTATCATTATTATTATTATCATTATTATCATTATTATTATCATTATTATTATCATTATTATTATTATTATCATTATTATTATTATCATTATTATTATCATTATTATTATCATTATTATTATTATTATCATTATTATTATTATCGTTATCATTATCATTATTATTATTATCATTATTATTATTATTATTATCATTATTATTATTATCATCATCATCATTATTATTATTATCATTATTATTATTATCATTAAAATTATTATTATTATTATTATTATCATTATTATTATTATTATTATTATTATTATTATTATTTTCTCTTCTTCTTCAAAGTTTTTTTTTCTTTTTCAACCGGAGGTCTTGCACTATGTGTGTTCTCCATCAATTCTTACAATTTCAATTCCAATTCCAATTTCAAACAGATATCACCTTTATCAGAATATTCAGAGCGGCAAGCAAAGGAGACTTCTGAAACGATTGGGACACAAGGTTTTAGTCCGATTTTCTTAATGTAGGTTTTCATGTTGGTTTGTATAGACCCTAACGCCCTAATTATAACTGGAACAATTGTGGCCTGAACATCCCCCATCCATTCAACTTATGACAGGGATTCTCATTTTTTTTCTTCTCTAGGACGCATTTTCGGAATGAAAATTTTCTTGCGCCTAATCAAATTTTATGTGCTAAAAAGTACATTTAAAAACAATTAGAAAAAAACGAGTTAGAATGTTAAAGGGAGATAACCGCGAATTCAAAGCGAGAACTTTATCATTGATAACTCTCTACTCCAATTTGCGGAGCCTATATTCTTAATACTTGATATAATGCAAAATATGACAATGATAAAATAGGTCAATAATTATTTATAACTATTTATAGTGGGACTCATGCATGCAATTACAAGTAATCCATAATAATATTTTACATTTTGAAATCCTATTTATTTTTGGCATATGGATTTTTTAAAACTGTTTCTAAATCTTTGTCTATCAATCATTCTGCCTCACCTGCTATCCCCTTCCACCGCAACTACGAACCACTCATCACCGTTTGGTAACCACTGACTTAAGGGGTCATTATCTAAGATCTAGACTAAGACGATTTACTATATACACGAAAGGTTAATAATTGGGAATCACTCTGGATTTAATAATAAGTAAGTGTTATGTATTCTTTGGTTTAATTGACGCCCACAAGATTCTGACACTATTTAACATATTTAGTGCATGACGTACAACTTTATAGAGAGGGTGTTATGTAGAATTAAAACCCCGCCACTCTTGAGATTAACATTGGCCAGCAATATAGTTCAGGCAAAAAGAACTAACATTTTAATGAAACTTTATACAGAAATGGGTTCATTTCTTTATTATTATTATTATTATTATTATTATTATTATTATTATTATTATTATTATTATTATTATCATTATTATTATTTTATTTCCTTTGATTTCTTGTGTGTACTCATTTCTTTATGTGTCCCGCCAAGAAACGTAAGGTCAGAAATGGGATCATGACATTTTCCACTAACCAATCAAAAAAATATATATACATATTTTACATAGATAAATCCCTTTGTATTATTATCATTATTATCATTATTATTATCATTATCATTATCATTATTTTTTATCATTATTATTATTATCATTATTATCATTATTATTATCATTATTATTATCATTATTATTATTATTATCATTATTATTATCAATGTGAGTTGTAACCGTGAGAACAATTTTTTGTTGTATTTCTTAAAGGCATGAGCTTCCAGGAATCTCTTCAATGAGACTATTGGAATCATTTCTAATCAATCCGAAGGCTCCAACTACAACAGGGATTGTTGATGTTCCCATGCGCCACATTTTTGAGATTTCTATTTCATGGTCCTTGTATTTTGACAGCTTTTTGAATATCTTCAAAGATACATTGCAGTCTGCAAGGGGAAAGCCATATCAATAAGGAGGCATTTTTTTGTTTGTGGTTATTATTATTATTATTATTATTATTATTATTATTATTATTATTATTATTATTATTATCAAAATGATTGACGTAACTCTTCCAATATATTTCAACAGTTAATGGAAGAGAGAGATTTAAGAAAAAATAAAGACAAAAATACAATGCTTGACAATGTTAAACAATACTTCAACAGAATATCTGTCTTCTTCAAGATATATTTAAATAATCTTTCAAGTATAAACATATATAAATCTACAAAAATTATAGCTCTTTGTATAAACGTTGCTTGTAATGAAAAAACGGCTGTACTGGTAATGAACGCGTCAAAACGAATAAAATATAATTGAAGAAAAGAGACATTCTGTGGAAATATTGTCAAACATTGTTTTTCTTATTTTCTTACATAGCACTCTTCTTAAAACTATTAATTTATTATTATTGTTGTTGCTTTTGTTGTATTTGTTAACGTTGTTCTTGCCTAAAAGCAGATCATCGTGGGTATCGTTATGGTTTTTATATTTGGTATACATAGTTAATATGGTCGGCATTAAATGAAGCCGAAATCAAAAATACATCAATAATCTACTGATGTATTAAGAAAAACATAGAAACCACTAAAATTGCAACACTTATAATTAAATATGACTCCTAATTTAGAAAAAAAAAGTGTATATGGTCGCAACGTCAAATGTAGACACTAGATACTTTTATTCATTTCCCTACTTAATCTCAAGCGAAGTTTTCTCAAAAGGGATCAAAATTAGAAGGACTTGTCTAAGACAGTGGTCCCCAAACGGCCCGGAGCAGTGCGGCTCATAAGTGCGTCGAAAGAGGATAGCAGGTGAGGCGGAATGATTGAAAGACAATCAAAAATTTAGTTTTAAAGAATTCACATGACAAAAATAAATAGAAAATCAAAATTTAAAATATTATTATGGATGACTAGTAATTGCAAGCATGAGTCCCAGTATAAATAGTCATAAATAGTTATTGACCGATTTTATTAGTGTAATGTTATTTTTTTTTACATTATATCACGTATTAAGCATATATTATCTAGGGTCTGCAAATTGGAGAAGAGAGTTATCAATGGTAATGTTCTGACTTTAAATCCGCGGTTATCTCCCTTTAACTCGCTCTATCGACCTTTATTCCGAACAGGCGGCCCAGAGAACAATATCTGGGAACCACTAGTATGAGTCAAAGGTTTATTGAGTCAATAGGAGATAATTCCCAAAAGAGAGCACAGGTTTGTATGAACGAAAGTAAGATTTGGGAAAAAGCTAAAAAATGTAAACAGGCGAAAATACCAGATATTTTCTTTTCTGAAATCTGGAATTCATTCCTCATTGGCAGAGATATTTCAATGTGGATTGGCATGCCTAGAGTCTTCAATTTACTTGTTCTTCCTCTGTCAATATGGAAGGCGTACGTCTAGCAGGAAGATTTCAAAAGACGTTAATTTTCCTGCCTAGGGAATTCTGCTTAAAATGTCTCACAGACGAAGCAGCAGGAATTGATGTAAACATAGGCGACTATAAGAAAACCGAATTAGTGATGCATTTAAAAAGAAAAACTATCTTGGCGTATTTATTTTCATGTGCTTTATCTGGAAGAACAAATCTTAAGCATTTTTCATGTTACCTGTAAGCGATAAGTACATTAATTGATATAAAGTAGGTGTGAACAATCGTATAGATGAACGTCAATATCTGTTAAGATGTCTACCAATGAATGTTTCTGAACAGGGAAAGTGTAACTTGCCAACAACTAAATATATAGAAGCTTATAAAACTTTATTTGACTGATTCAGCTCTCGCGCTGAAAACATTTATTTTATTATAATGGACGGTTACAAGCGAGAGGGGAGATGGGATGCACTTTTGTCACCACAGAAAGATTCACCGGATTTTCGATTATAATAGTCTCACTGTCTGTACCGAAACTTTATTACACACACACACACACACACACACACACACACACACACACACACACACACACACACACACACACATATATATATATATGTATATAGTGCCCATAAAGTTCGTGTGCACTTTAAAAATCGCAAAAACAAATAAAGTTATACATTTTTTAAAGTGCACACGAACTTTATGGACACCCTGTATATATATATATATATATATATATATATATATATATATATATATATATATATACCTGTGTGTGTGAGTGTTTATGTGTAATAAATCCTAAAGAGCCTGTGCAGATTGTTCCTGGCTCTTTAGGATTTATTTCCTTTATTCCTGCTCTGCTTAGCGTATTGAGCACTCTAAGTTTTAGCTTTATTCCTCTCTTGGGTTTTCTTCTTTGGACTAAAGACTTAAGGCACTGGACGATTTATTTCGCCCTGTTCGGATGTTTTCTAGTTCTTTTTTTATTTTCCAA
>OZ038505.1:8299457-8386957 GCA_964036315.1 Acanthosepion esculentum | reverse complement strand
CTGTAACATTATCAGTAACATCGCATCAAATAGCCTAGTGATTTTTCATGTTGAAAACAGTAGCTAATAATAAACGTCCCTCTTTTGACAAAGACATTAAGAATTATTTAGAGTAAATTTCAAAATTACTTGGGGCAAATACAAGGAACACCTTTACGCAATGGCAAATATAAGTTCTGATATTCATATCGAAGCCCTTGACAGAACTTATGGATCAGTTATAATGAATTTACTATAGCGGTTAAGGAAACTGATGATAGAATAAGCTGGGCTAGGGATAGTTTTCCACAATACCGAACATTGCTGCAAAACCAAAATTTTAATCTAAAAGCTCTTGACATGATCATAAACAGCCTCGTCAAATCGAAGCTCTCATATGGATGTAATGCATGGTGCCAAACTCGTTCACAAATATTGAAACTGTCAGCTGCGTGTCTTAGCGACAAACATATTTCTTCATGCCTCGTAGACTGTGGCTACATTATCACGCGCAAAAAATACGTGTGAAGTAACAGTAATCATATCAGCTGAGGACATTAAACAGTTGCAACAACTAAAATGTATAGCACGTATAATTTGTAGATTAAATACTGACATAATCAAAATGTTGATATTCCACACTACATTATACAAAAGGTGAGGAAGGAGACCCTACATCAACACTCGGAAGAGCGAAAACTGTTAGTGAAATCGAGAAAAGCATTTGGTTGTTTCTATCTTCTTCACCAAGTGACCCGTCCTGGGTAAAACGATAAACTACGTCCAGCAGCAAGGCCTCTGACTGGGAGGTTTTGAGGAGCGTGGAAACACCTCTTAATTACTGGTGTTCCCAGGTCCAACCCGACCCGCGGTGGTAGCACCTGTTAGGGTCACAGATATGGGCAAATAGTTAGCCCCCAATTTGGTGTCAAAACACTATGTAATTGTAAAAATAGGTTTTAATACCAGAAATACTTTGTAAAAAATAATATTATCAGCAATACGTTTTCGAAAAATAAAGATATTACCAGCTATACATTTTTGAAGAAAAAAATATTACCAGAAATAAAAATTTTGTCGGCATTAAATAACACATTGAGGTTGATATGCCGTAAAACAAACTAAATTAAACCAAACCAATCACCAAGTGGCGCATATTTACTTTGGGGGAACTGAAGATTCAAGATTTATTTAGGCTCCTTCCCAATAAGCAAAAATAATGTGACACCAAAGAAGATCCGATCATCCTGCTCTAGCAATGAGGTCGATATATGTTGGTAAAATGGCCGACAACGTGAAGTCATTGAAATTTGCCTACACATATCCGGTTGAAAGCCGGCGCGGTATTCAATCAAGCATAGCATTGTCCTAGGCAAGGAGACCTGACGAAGCCCATCTCTCTCCAGTTCAAATATCCTTCGACTTATCGGTTCGCTTTGTTCTCGGATACTTAGGCAGAGGATTCCATCGCGGTGATGGGGAACCTCTGCTCTTAGCTGCGCAGTGAGCATACAACCACACCCGGCCATGTGACTGAGAATGACGACGATAACGACGACGATGATGATGATGATGATGATGATGTTGATGATGGTGATGAAAATAATTACAAATTAAATAAGTAATATTAAAAGAAAGGTACAAAATAGAAGTAATATTAACATCATATTATTGGCCATATTTTTTTCCGGTAAATTTAGTTAATTTTCCCGCAAAATCTCAGAATAATTAACAGGAGCACCTACAAAATTCTCTTGAATCATTTCGAGAGGTTGATGAATATTTAATCAGATGGGTAGGTGATTTGGATGGCGGCGGGGGTCGGGAGCGTTTGGCAATGACCTAAGTAAGGGGAACCACAATCTTTGATAAGATTAAAAAAATTTCCAACCTCTGCCTTAACCGGCCCGCTAAACACGTCAGCATAATTTCCATCACCCCCTCCATACTCCTTAGTTTCCAGTGTCTTAAATTGGTAACAAAAAGATTATACATGTTATCACTGGGCACAAGGTCATCACGCAGCTTACGGGGAATCTGACTGTGGAAAGATCTTAATCGCTAGGCGTCCTACTTTCAAGATTGCTCATAGCTTCTCTGCAATACGTATATGATTATGGCTACTTATTTTGCCTCTCGCCTTATTCATTCGCGTTCCTGATTTCAGGGTGATTTCTTCTGCGTTAATTTTATCGTTTTCTCTTCATCAAATGCTTATCAATCGATTTTTTTTACTTCAATCGATTGGTATTAAATCTATCTATCTATCTATCTATCTATCTATCTATCTATCTATCTATCGCCCGCTTATTTCATTCTATCTATCTCCCTGTCTGTTCATATCTATCTATCTATCTATCTATCTATCTATCTATCTATCTATCTATCTATCTATCTATCTATCTATCTATGTGTCTCTCTGTCTGTCTATCTATCTATGTATCTCTCTCTCAATATATATATATCTATATCTATAAGAAAGTGATATATATACACACACACACACACACACACACATATATATATATATATATATACATACACACACACACACACACACACACATATATATATATATATATATATATATATATATATATATCACTTTCTTTCTCCTTTAAAATCTTTATTTTGATTCCTACATCTTTTCCTTTGATTCCCACTTCTTTTCTTTTTAATATCTCTTTCTATTTTACTCTTTGTCATTGCATTTCCTTTCTTCCACCAAAGGTTACTTTTCATTCCCTCTTTGCTAAAACTTTTCTTTTCTTCCTCCCATTTTACCTCCACCGAATGTACTCCATCATCGTTTATTCTATGCATTTCATTAAACGTTGTACGTGCACAGCTTTTCTTAATACGATTTCACCGAATGTCTATCCCTTGTTAATTAGTGTTTCATAGCATCCTTTGACTGTGTCAAGTGAAGATAAACTCTGAACTTAGCAACAACAACAAAAAAAATTCAAGTCTCAGGTCACTAGGTCAAACTAGGGATTGAATAGGATCAAGAGATGTAGATTTTTTGGACGTAAGCCCCCCAATGGCCTACATTGGTCACTGGCTTCAGGCTATAGACCAGGTAAAAAAGGAAGAAAAAAAATGTAAACGAAGCCTTTTCAAAGCAGACATTCAATTAATAGTTATTTGCTAATCGTTCACTTCTTAATTCTTGAAGTTAGAGCAATAAAATTCTATAATCTATTATTTAGCCCTAACCAACGACTATTCTCACTCTAATGTTCGAATTCCAGTCGAGCCCATTACATACTCTGGGGAATGGTACGAATCCACTACTTCTCCGCCCAGCTATGAGTAAATAGCAGGTCAGTCCGGGTTCTATAGCCTTCGATAGCAACTGGTCTACCACAGAAAGAAACGGCAACCTACTGCGAGAATAAATCTGCCAACTTAGTCATGTATCAAAACTGATTGGGTATAACTATCAGGACATTATTTACATTATTCGGACTATTGTCCTCATCTTCGTCGCCATATTTATTACAACGTTTCGGCCGTTGTACGCTCCGGCCTTCTTCAGGTGGTTGGAATGTCGAACTGAACCATTATTTTCGCTCACTGGGGTAGACTGTTCTAGTTCCACGTGCCATGTTTAATGGATGTCAGTTATCAGTTATCTCCTGTTAATTTCCCTCTGAAAGTTCTCTACTGCCTTAGCCGGGTATTGAACTCACACTCTTATAGACAGATACTGAACTATCAGGACATTAGTTATTATGGCTCTCCATACCTTCCTCTCTTTTGTTACATTAAATAATTTCTGATCGTTTCCCATTACTTGTCTTTCTTTTCTTATTCCTCTCTGTTACCCTTATTTCTCATAAAGATATCAGATTGTATTCCAAAGTATAACTTCAACAAAACTTACAACATAAAACACACATATCACCGCCTCTCGTAATTATGTCCCCACAAACATGTATATGCACAAATGCTGAGTATCATATACCATGTATTCAATTGCGAAAGCATAATAATATATATCATATTTTATTACTTCAAAACACCCAAGAACAATAAATATTCGGCATTAAATAACCCATGAGGAGGTGATATACCATTAAACAGACAAATTAACCAATTACGCATCTAACGGCGATATAGAATAACCCATAGAGATGTTGATATGCCGCTAAGTAAAATAAACCAAACAAGCAACATGAAAGAATTCTTTCAAGCCATTAATCCATATAATCCTACAATTTCTGAAAAATATCAAAATTTATTCAAAATATAACTTAATACAACAAAACTACAATATAAAACACCTTTATAACCGTCTCTAGTAATTATGTCTACATTTAACGTGAGAGGATTAAATTATTTTCTGAAATCATTTCTCAGTTCATAGACCAAATTCTGAAAAATGTTAATGCTACTCTAAGAAGAACTATTCTTAGAGGATTTGTGCTTCACCATTTACTGCGGAATAAACGCAGCCGCTATTTTCTTTTTTTCTTTTTTTTTTAATCTTGATAAATACATTCTTATAGAATTTCGAGGCTCTTACTAAATTATTCAAGCCTCAGATAATATATCCGAATCTAAATAATACTAAATAAATTCTACTTGTCACGTGAATTTTGATAGATCGTTTCCCTAGAATAGTGTGCGCGTCTAATTCAAGACTTAATACTCTAAAGGAGAATTTCTTTGCTCCTATCTTCAAATGGCTAAAAAGGAAGATGACATGTGTATAAAACAAATTTGAAAGCATATGTTTGAATAAAATAAGTTAAGAAAAACAAAATGAAAAGGGGAAGAAGAGAAAGAGAAAACCTCAACATTCTAAAGAGATGGGGCGATTCAGCAAACTGATCTCGGTTCATTTATTTGCATAGATATTAAGATACACAGATCCCATAGCCGATAACGAACTGGCTGTTTCGTGATAATATCTAGAATAAACAAATTCGGATAATGAAAGCAATAGAATTAAAAATAAATATAAAGGTAGAAAAGAAAAAAAAAATATATATACACATACAAGAAAAAACAAAACAAAAGAAAACAGAATCTGGATTCACATGAATATTAAAGAAATATACAGTGCTGTTCGATAAAAGTGACTCACATGATGATTTTTTTTTTTACTAAATGTTCTCTTCTTCGATGAAACGAAAGTTGAGCTAAATTCAAAGGATAAGCGATCTAAAATCCAAAGAAGAAGCTTTGAAAGCTCTTTGAATTTAGCAGTAAGTACTGTCCAGCATCTGTTCAGTATAATGTTCTGGGGATGCTTTTCTTTTCATGGAACTGGTTTCTTAAAACCTATTGAAAAGACCCTCAGGAGCGAGCAGTACAAGAGAATTTTAGAGGCTTGTCTGCTCCCTTCTGCTGAAAGGGTGCAAATCGACCCTACCAAGCTCATTTTTATGCAGGATACTGCTCCCTGTCACAAATCAAAATTGATGAAGGAATACTTTGATGAGAAGCAGGTGAGTGCTATGACATGGCCGCCCCAATCTCCTGACCTCAACCCCATAGAAACTTATGGAGCATTATAAAGTACAGGCTCTCGAGAAAGCAGTTGAGCAACAAAGATGATTTGATTGTGAATTTCATATCCGAATGGAATTCAATGCTTGGAGATGAGATTTGCCAGAACCTAATCAAGTCAATGCCAAAAAAGGGTTGAAAAGGCTATTCAAAATAAAGGAGGACCCATAGATTATTAAATATTTCGAACTATATTACCTGTTATAAATAAATTATACCTCTATTATTCTTTATTGAAAGCTGTTCGGTTATGTTTCTATTGATTACTAGTTGCAGGAAATAAGTGAGTCACTTTTTTGGCACAGAGATTTTCCGTAAATCTCCAAAATTATAATTATCAATAGAATATCTTAGGGTGAGTAAACATTTTTACTAGGTGGTCGGGAAGGGGTCTTTATATTAGTAAGATTAAAAATTAGTTTGACTCCAAAAACAGTAGGCGAAAAAATTATTAAGTAAAAAAAATCAGGTGAGTCACTTTTATCGAACAAAACTTTACATACAAGTAAAAAACAAAAAATATCTGGATACACATGAATATTAAAAATATATACATAGGAATAGTAGGTGTTTTATACGCAGAGACATCTCGCATGAAATTACGTTAAGAGATATAAACAACAATCGTATCTCATATTTCACAGAACACTAGATTACGGGATTTTAATTAGATATTTCATTGTATTTGTTTTCTATGAGTCGTGTCCCTGCAGGACGTTGGTCATTATGGCTTTCGGAAATTTCCTGTTCTTTGTAGCTCTTAATAAACTTAGTGTTTTTGCTACCTTGACTTCATACTGTTCTGCCAACCACTTACAAAATCTTGAAAGGTAAATTATACGCTCAATTTCTGTTTCTCTTGCCCTCAGTACGTCCTGTAAGTGTCAAATCGTCTAACATAAATACCACGAATCTATCTATCTATCTATCTATCTATCGATCGATGTCTTTTCAGATCTATATATCTGCCTCAACTTGGTCATTTCTATTTATATATAGTGGGTAAAGTTTCGGGAGAATAGCCACTATCTGTTGCATACGACTCATGATTAAACATAATAGTTATTCTTTGTCTGTTATACTTAACAATATATGTTTGAATATATATATATATATATATATATATATATATATATATATATATATATATATATATATGTATATATATATATATATATATTCATTCTGTATTTACGTTATTTTTATAGATACAAATTTAAGAAAACGCTCTGTTTATAATAAACAATATTAACAACATTTACCGGCCTGAATGTACTCAGAAAATATGTGTCCTTCGATAGTAATCAAACCTGTATCCTACACGGAACCGTCATAGAGCCTGACGTGATATACCAGTTTAGCTACAGAGGAAGCGTCTGGCTAGGAAGGTCAAATTACTGTTTTGAAATTACAGATTTCCCAAGTGTAGGATACAGGTCCGATTAAGCCGGAGGACTCATATTTTCCATGGAATTTCTTGGACGCTCAGTTGGGTAAACTTTGTTCATATTGTGTATTATAAACAGAGCATTTACTTAAATATTTTACCTATGAAAATAACGTATATATAAAAGATATATTTGTCGGAATTAGTTCCTTTTATATATATATATATATATATATATATATATAATATATATATATATATATATATATATATATATATATATATATATATATATATATATATATATATGTATATATGAATAAAGACAAAAGAAGAACTTATCTAGCCGACGCGTTTTGCTGTTTTAAGAACTTTATCAAGGTAAATGTTCCCCAGAGTAGGAAAAGCTTTGGTTTTTCCTTTATTTGTATTGTCCTTTTACAGATATACTCTATCTGAAACGTTTACATACATACATACATACATACATACATACACACACACACACACATATATATATATATATATATATATATATATATATAATTACTTAAATGTAAATTACTTTTAACTCTCTCTCTCTCTATTTATATATATATACATACACACACACACACACACACACACACACACACACACACACACACATATATATATATATATATATATATATATATATATATATATATATATATATATATGAATATATATATATATATATATATATATATATATATATATATATATATATATATATATATACATACACGTCTGTGTGTGTGTGCATCTTCTGACAGATATACTGGTGAACTTATGTATAAGATTTATTCGCATCATCTTCCGAAAAATAAATTGATCTCGTCGCTTCTCATATGCAGACAAGATGCAAAGATAAAAAAAATAGTTAGAAAAAGAAACAAAAAAAAAACAACGATGAAGAAAGACATAAAGAAAAATGATATTTTAGGAAGAAAACATTGTCCAGGAAGAGAAAAAAACAGCATGTGCGGCGGTGGGGACGGCAAGAAATAAATTTCATAAGCCCCTCGGCAAACAAACACGATAAAGAAATCAAATAATACTAAAATAAGATTTAGAACATGTGACCCTCCGCATCTCAGGGTTTTTTTTTTTAATTTCATTCTCATGCCTTGATCCAGTTTGGATTAAGGTCATAGAACCGGTTTTGGCTGGATAATCCCTGCCTGCATATGCTGCCCTCGGGGAAGATACAAATTTGTCTACGGTGAGGGAAGGAGCAAAACTTCAGAATCTTATTTATTCATACCGTTGCTATGTAGGCCACGTGAGTCCACATAAATTTACCCCAGTGGGTAGGGGTTGCGAATGCTGGACTGGATAAATATGGAAGTTTATTATGGAAGAGTCTCAGAAAATGTTTATAAAAAATATTTTGAGTGCCTATACATTTAAAAGTTTAGATCAAGAAATAACAACGGTTGGTGATTGAAATGATAAAAAAAGAAAAAAAATTATTTGCCTTGTCTGTTTAATGACAAAGATCACATTGCGTTTATTTTTGGAATTTAAATTATTACAAGCCCAAGAATGAGCAGCGATATCTCAATTGGAGTTATAAATTATGCTCTCAAAAGTTGGGCCGTCATGACATCAGACATTAACTGTCATCGCCTGGACACAAACAGGTTACTTTTGAAATTCAACCTATTTGTACTAACTACATTGCAAGATTTCAGTAATTACCATTCTTTTCATATCCCATATATATATATATATATATATATATATATATATATATATATATATATATGAAGTTAGGAGATCAGTTGTTTCCACAAAATTTCATGGTCTTTGGTAACTGTGACCATTAACTTTACTATATATATACTCGTGGCAAATAGTTAACACCCAAACTTGTATAAAAATAGGTTTTAATACCAGAAATACTTTGTAATAAAAAAAAAATATTACCAGCAATAATTTTTGAAGGAAAATTTATTATCAGCAATACTTAAAAAAAAATATCAGCAATACAAACAGTTATACATACTTTGAAAAACAAATGACCAGCTATAGATTTCTTCAAGGAAAAATATTCCCAGAAACAGATTTTTGAAGAAAAATATATTACCAGCAATAAAAATTTTGTCGGCATTAAATAACCCATTTAGGTTGATATGCTGTAAAACAGAAACAAAACCAAACCAAACCCAAACGGTTACCCAGCTAGGTACTGACCAAGCTCGTGCAAGGCGTAAAGGTTTATACATTGTATCCTGTTTAGGATTGTGTTTACGGTTCCGTTTAATGTCTTTCACACCAAGTAGTGTCTTAGTGGCATTATCGCCTTGCTTGAGGCGAATCTGATTAAAATGAAACGTTTGATTAGTTTTCTTTATTTGAAGTTTTATTTTTTTACTTTCGCTATATTTATTTTGTTTTACTTTTTAGGGAGAAAGAATTGAATTAGTTGATATCAGCCTTCCTCTCGCCCAGAAACTGTCGCCCTGATAAACCTCTCTTAAATTGATTGCAAAAAAAGATCTGTGAGAAACAGGCAAAATGATAAACATGTTTTGATACACCAGCATGAATTTCACTCCATTAATATTTCACTTTGCCCTTCTTTCATCTCATGGAAACAACCGTCTAATTTAGACCCAATTAGAAGAACGTCATGGTTATTGATATAAAAAAAAATTAAAACCACTTAATGCTATCACTGTTCTTATTGGCTACCTCTTTATCACCGTAAGCGTTAAGCATATCACTTTTGAGGCAGAGGAAATCTAGAACTACTGACAGATGTTGTTCAGAAATTTTACTTATCTAAGAAAAATAATCGTTGGCTACATTCATAATAGCGGAATTTGCAAGTCTTTGAGGGATAAAAAAAGATTTCATATCTAACCACTTTGGTGTCACAACTTTGTCCGAAAAATTAACTTACAGAAAAAAAGATATCTTTTTATCATTTCATCCTAAGCAAGGAAATAAAGTCACTAAGTGATGTAGCATATCTACGGACGATAATGGGTATGTCCCCATTCACATAAATACAGTAGTAAATACTGTATGTTGATCTGCAGTTGTAGATTCATCTCCAGCTGTGCTGGTCAAAACTCTCTGCTTCTGAGCAGAGAGGATCCCCAGACGAGGCTATGTCGAAGGGCAGTGTCTCGTCTCAGAAAACAGCTGCCCAACCCCGTTTTATACGATGTCTACGGGGTATTTTTGGCCGAGCCTACGGGCTCGGATACCCCACATTAAATTCGGCCTTGTGCCACATGTGACCGCGTCGGGCGGTTGGTAGATATCCTGCTGTTGGTGATTCATTGTGGAATTCACTTGACTACTTATCTCTGCGCCGTATTATCGTTCATTACCAACCTTTGTTTGATTAATCTATTCAGTCACCTTCCTAAGGTTACAACACTAACATAAAAGGTGTTACTGAGTGTGAAAGTATCTGATATAAAGAAATATTATTAAGGAAAGAAACCTTTAAAAGAACAGGGACTAAGGTGACAGAATATAACGATTGAGATTGCGTTTCATTTTTTGAAGATCGAAGTAAGTGGCCGGAAGAGAGTTCTACAAATTCTCTACTTTGTATTGAGCACTCTTTTAAGAATAATATTTGCTGGTTATTGGAATTTATTCCGTATACACCAATCCTATACTTGGAGACACACACAAACATATATATATATATATATATATATATATATATATATATATATATATATATATATATATATATATATATATAGTTGTATATTTAGGCAGCAATCCTTCTTTTATGCAAGTTTCATTAAAAACGACAGACAAGGTCCTACGGTTAAGTTTTTTATTTAATTTTTCTTGTGTACGAACAAGAGCTTTCTTTGCTGGACAAAGGGAGTGTAAGAACTGTCCAAATGTTTTATTTTTCCGAGCGCTTTCGGCTATACCTTTAGCCATTATCAAGGATGATTTGATTTTTCAGCTTAATTGAGTGTGTGCATTATGTATGTCTTAGTGTGTAGTAGTGGTGTTTTAATTTCCAAATACGGTTAGCACATTGTGGCTTTGTTCGTAGTTAATATTGTTAAGGGTAGGCTTTTTCTTTTTTATTATTAAAGCCTCCATTATTTTTAACCTTTTTTTACAGGTGGAAGCAATTAATATATTTATGTTTTCTACTAGCATATTTCTAATGGAGTCTGGTAAATTTTTGTGTGTGTTTAAATGGGTTCTAATGGAGCTGTGATCGGATAGGTGTAACGTAAGACGTCTGGATAAGCATGTGGTTGTGTAACCGATGTAATTATTTATGATTCCGGTTTCGTTAAGACAGTTCTTACACACCCTTTGTCCAGCAAAGAAAGCTCTTGTTCGTACACAAGAAAAATTAAATAAAAAACTTAACCGTAGTACCTTGTCTGTCGTTTTTAATGAAACTTGCATATATATATATATATATATATATATATATATATATATATATATATATATATATATATATATATATATATATATATATATATATATTCTAGCTGTCTTTTTGTGTTGCTGCTGGGAGGTTGAAAGTGATGTGATTCTGTTAAAATGTCTTTGCGTCTGCATTCTGCCAATCTTTAGGGTGTCATAATGTATCGACTTATTTAAGATTTTTAGAATTTATTTGTTTGTTTAAAAACATTTTTAACAATTAATCTGAGAAAAAGGGTTTTATACGATGATCCTTTATAATATGTAAAATATAAATGAAACTTAAATTAAACCTACATTTTTAAAAGTGATCTATACTAAACTATTAGCTACTTACTGGTGCCTATTCTGAAATTAAGTGTTCCATATTTCTGTGGCTCTAGCTTTAAAGAAACTTTCGTATGCCGTAATTGTAAAATTAGCCATTTCAACAAAGGAAACCTTTGGCATTCATTTACCGAAAGGTTTGCGTTAGTCTTGGTTGAGACTTACGTTTTCATAGAATGGTAATACTTCTGATAAACTTTCCGCTATGGTAACTAGACATTATGAAGTTAAGCTCTGTACTACATTAGCGACAAAGCCTCATCCAGTTGAATTTGTTAGATGTAACTGTAAATCCAATGCTAAAATTTTCTTTTCTCGCACTTCTCACTTGTAGGACTCTGTTCTATCTTCACGGTTTCTAACCAATTTTGATCTTCAAAAATTTAAACGCAATGTCAATCGCTATCTTCTGTATTCTATTGTTCTCAGTTCCTAATGCTTCCTTTTTTTCTCTTATTCTTTCACACTCAGCAACCCCTTGTGTCTTAGCGACTTTATTATAAATGAGAATAATTATTCCAAAGTTAATTATATCTTTATTTTCCATTCTCGTTAAAAAGACCTATACGTTTTAGAGTTGCTGATGTTGGAATTGTTCAAGTGATGAGATTTTTGGTTAATTGCTATTTCTAATGTTGCAGCGTAAGCCTATACGGTCAGATGAAGAACCATTTTCCCCCATAGGATTAATTCCTTTCAAGTACGAAATATTTATAAACTATCTATTTACAAATACCTTCCATGGAAGACTTTTAGCTGGAATACACAAAACTTGTATACCCAGGGAAGGTTGAGCTCACTATTAATGACTAATGTAATGAAAGTCCTGAGCCTTACACAAAGACGTCGATTTTGATGTTCTAATTTCGATTCCAGCATTAATTACAATCTGAAGGAAACTATTTTTCGCTTATGCAGCCTGGTCTCCATTTCTTTGTAGTGAGATATTCTGTTCTTATGGTAACAGGAGGCATAATTTGTTGGAATTAAGCGAACATGCCACGTGTTAACACAGTAATGGAATATGACATTAGTAAGTAGGGGATATCAGGCTGTTAATATAACTTTTCTATGAATTTTGTTTCGAGTTAATAATATTTTATTAACTCGAATCAAATTTTTATTGGATCTACCTCATTTTTTTACCGATATTCGTATCTCTTTCACTATCTATCTATCTATCTATCTATCTATCTATCTATCTATCTATCTATCTATCTATCTGTTCATATCTATCTATCTATCTCTGGTTATATCTCTATGAGTTTGTTTACATCTATCTATCTATCTATCTATTATATATATATATATATATATATATATATATAT
Organism: Acanthosepion esculentum; assembly: GCA_964036315.1. Taxonomy (NCBI): domain Eukaryota; kingdom Metazoa; phylum Mollusca; class Cephalopoda; order Sepiida; family Sepiidae; genus Acanthosepion; species Acanthosepion esculentum. The sequence continues at coordinate 8,373,960 of OZ038505.1, read as the reverse complement.
ATATATATATATATATATATATATATACATATATATGTTTGTGTGTGTGTGTCCGCGCACGCGCGTGTGTTTGTGTATATACATATGTATATGTGTGTATTATATATATATATATACTTGTATATACACACACATATATATATATATATGTGTGTGTGTGTGTGCGCGCGTGTGAGTGCGTGCGTGTGTGTGTTTGTGTGTTTCATGGGTGAATATGTGTATGTGTGTATGAGTGTTTTCCTGTCTACGTTTATCTACGGGTTGACAATCATATAACTATGAAAAGATTTATTTTTGTTTACGTTTACCTTCCCTCGCCTTGTATGAGTGCATATATATATATATACACATACATATATATATAAATATATATATATATATATATATATATATATATATATATATATATATATATATATATATATATATATATATACACACACACACACACACTTACAATCGCATAAATGTATATATATACGTGTGTGTGCGAATATATAAATACATGTTTATATAAGCAGGCAAATGTGTGTGTGTGTGTGTGTGTGTGTGTGTGTGTGTGTGTGTGTGTGTGTGTGTGTGTGTGTGTGTGTGTATGTGTGTGTACGCAATCCGCCGAATATATGTGGTTGTGTGCAATCAGTTTCCACTTGGGTAATATTGGCAAATTTATTCTTTAAAAATTAGATTTTAGCCTCAGGAGGATCTATTAGTCAATTTGTATGGACTGACCGCTGTCGACTTGAACGCGCCAATCTAACTATAACTGAATCGATTGTAATCGATCATTTTGAAATGCTATCTCATCTTTAGTTTGCCGGGGAAAATAATAACGGGGCCCTGATGTTGTTTCAGGCTAGGATCAAAAGCAAATATCAGTAAGTTCATGAAAGAGTGGCGCGAACCTATAGGCCAGGGAGATTATTAATCGTAATTATCTATAAATATATAGATTTGTAAATTGGCTGTGGCATATTCATATACCGTGGTCAATACAGATTTTAATAAAATGGAAATGTACACCCTATTAAATAGACCTGAAGACTGTATTGCGCCAGACAAGAAGGATATAATTGCGAGGAAAATAATAACACATTCCACCGGAAATATATAGACCACTCATATTTAACTACCTGAAATATAAGATAGATAGATAGATAAATAGATAGATAGATAGATAGATAGATAGATAGATAGCAATGAACAGACTGGAACAGACAGATAGATAGATAGATAGATAGATAGATAGATAGATAGGGACAAAGAACTTAGATAGATAGATAGATAGATAGATAGATAGATAGATAGATAGATAGATAGATAGGGCCAAAGAAGATAGATAGATAGATAGATAGATTACAATGAACAAACTGGAACAGACAGATAGATAGATAGATAGATAGATAGATAGATAGATAGATAGATAGGGACAAAGAACATAGATAGATAGATAGATAGATAGCTAGATAGCTAGCTAGATAGATAGATAGATAGCAATGAACAGACTGGAACAGACAGACAGATAGATAGCTACATAGATAGATAGATAGATAGATAGATAGATAGATAGATAGATAGATAGGGACAAAGAACATAGATAGATAGATAGATAGATAGATAGATAGATAGATAGATAGATAGATAGATAGATGAATGCATACTTATGTTTGGTTTTCATGGATTTTTCAATGCCACACAGACCAACATATATAAACATAAGTATATAATGATTTTTTCTATTTCTTAACGATTTCGCAACTTATGTCTTTGGGAATTTCAACCATGGAAAGATTAACAATAAAAGTGTTAAAGTTATCGAAGCCTATTACGAAAATGGACGTTGAATCAGAAATACATTTCGCGTTCTTCGCAGTTTTTTGGTCAACATAATCGACCAACCGAAAAGTGCAATTGGAAATATTGTTCGTAATTTCAAACTAGGTTAATGTCAGATGGGAAAACACTACTGCGTGCTCATTTAAGCCGTTCATCTGAAAACATTACTGCAGTGCACGAGAATGTGGCCGAAATTCCAGACCCCTCTCTTCGTCATCGCCCGCAGGAATTAAACCTCTCCACAACAACGTTACGTCGAATGTTGATGAAAGATTTGTCTCTACACGCTTACAAAATTCAATTGTCACAAAAACTGAAACCTGCTGACCATTTGGATTACTGTACATTCGTCAGTTGGATGCACGAGAAAAGACAAGCCAATGAAGATATTTCACAAAATATCCTCTTTGGTGATGAATCCAATTTTCATCTTGATGGATTCGTTAATAAGCAGAATTGTTGCATTTGGGCTGATGAAAATCCGAGGGAGATTGTTGAAAAGCCACTGCATCCACAAAAGGTCATTGTTTGGTGTGCAATTATTTGGTAGCGTAATCACTGGTCCGTATATTTATAAGTTTGAACGTCCATTTTCGTAAGAGGCTTCGGCAACTTTAACACATTTTTTGATTGTTAATCTTTCCATGGTTGAAATTGCCAAAGACATAACTGAAAGAAAAAGAAAAAAAATCATTAGACGCTTAAGCTTAATCTCTATCTTTAAAAGGCAGGATGAGAGAGAGAGAGAGAGAGAGAGAGAGAGAGAGAGAGAGAGAGAGAGAGAGAGAGAGAGTGTGTGTGTGTGTGTGTGTGTGTGTGTGTGTGTGTAACGAATGCACGGCCGCAATTTTCGATGGATTTGCACCAACATTTACATGCACATGCTCCAAGTAAGTGGAAAGGCCAAAACCGACTTTGCATTTCCCAACTCCCATCGATCGTGGAAATAATCGTTTTTTTTCATGCATCTACAGCAGTTTTCATGTAGTTTATGGCCATTTTCTACTGGCCAGAGTGAGAACCTATAGCTGGCTGCCACGAATAGGCAGGAAGATTCTATTGGCCAGCGTGAGAGCCAACAACTGACTGACACGAATATTAACTAGCATGCTAGCATGCAAAAAAAAAAAATCGATAGCTGCATTCGTCACAAGTGGGAAAAATTTAAATCTGCATGGCTCTTTACTCCAATTGGCTCATTCGCTTGCTTAAACTCAACGTTGTTTCCGAATCCGCAGAACTGGGTTGGTTGTGAAAAAGTATTTGTTGTTAACATTTTTCATTCGTTTTTTTCAGTTACGAGCTCTTTTTTAAAGGTGATCGTTTTGTGTTTTTTTTGTTTAGTTCTTTTTTCATAACAGATTTAATGTTTAGTATAGAGCTTAGAAAAAATTCGTAGTGTGAGATAGGCAAGAAGTAACCTATGTAGCAACATCAGCACGGCAAATGGCACTCCTTTAAAGGCAAGGAATGCCAAAAATATTTCAAGTCAAGTGATAGCGATTGCTGTATGAGTCGTACGATTTTTCAATCAAGCACGGGCAACGCCGGGCCATGCTGCTAGTTCATATTTAAAATCCGTCCAAGTTACTGGCACACCCTATATTTGATCTACTACCCAGCACACATGCACTGAGGATTTTCCCCTCACGCCCTGAAACCATGAAATTCATCCTGCGTGGAATCTCCCGACTTGATAACCACGATTATCGACATTGTAAATCAGCACCGCATGAACACAAGGTCTGATCATATCAAGAAGAGTGAAACAAGTAGTGTTGACATGCCTACGCTCTCCATCCGAGTGGATGCTGAAACCAGAAATCGGTATTTTTAATTTTGGTCATCAACATACTGATTTTGAAAACTGGTTGAAGCCGAGAATTTTTCAGCACTACAGTCCCAAGAAGATAACATATTGATTTTTTTAAATATGTAAGAACGAAACAGATCTGATATAAGACGATTCCGTGTAAATACAAAGACTGATAGATCGGCGATTGTCCTAAAGAAGAACATTCAAAATAAATTACCATTACTAAAATAGCCAGGTGTCTTGACCAGGGCGGTTGGCGATGGTGTCCACTTCTTGGCAAAATTTAGAAGAAAATTGCGCCTGTCTTCCATCGAATGTTCACTCCGTAATACGAATAATCTGAATACAGTCGAAGCCATTTACACGGTCTCTGTATAGCCTTGCCTGAAATTGTGATCTGACCGATACATTTCCGGCGATTTCGTCCAAATAACCATGATTGACACTGTCCGAATTCAACAACGGTCTCGCTTCGTTGATTTCGCATTGTTGTCCAGTTGAAGCCCGTCTGAAAGACAGTCGCTATTTCTGGCACTGTTCCGCGGAGTACCCGTTTTCATTTTGTACGCATGTCTCAGTCTGGTCTTCTCTCTTTGGAATCACGTGCTTGATTTCCTGTCTCTGTTATTCCGTTGCAGTTTTCTTCCCTTGTTTATTCTCAATTGGAGCCAGAACTAGACTGACCTTTTGTCTTACATCTTCTTAGTTATCTTCATCTATCTCTCTTATCCAACGTCGACAATAATGACAGAAAAGACAGGATATTAGTATAAGACTGTTTCGCTCGATTGAATTTTAAATTGCTTCGGAATGTCTACCTAACATATTCAGGGAACGAAAAGAATGCGTGTAAATCGGCAAAGGAACCGTTTATCCTGTAGACTTTATAAAGTCTTACATTAATTTAAGAACTTACTGTATACTCATTATATTCTAACTACCATTTAGAACAAGGCATATTTAGAGGTAGCATAAATCTTTACCATCCAACGACACTAATTGCATCAGTTCTTCTAAATATCGGTGAATGCCAGATAATTTCGTCACAGTTGAAGAGGATACTTGAAGGAACAGAAATATGTTTCTACCGAAAGACACAAAGAATACTATGAACTGAACAAAAGTGAGTAAGATGGAAGGACAACTGAAAGAAAAAGGACTGCTGTACTTAGAATCACAAATTCTGGTGCTCCTGGTATATATTTAGAGATTCTTGTTAAAATCCAAAGAATCTGCAATATTACTGGTCCTGACATGACATCTCGGTTTCAGTCCCATTCCTACCGCTGTAACATAACTTCCCTGTACCATTTTTAATAAATAATTTCATGGTAATTGTTCACTTGAGCCTTCCTCTATGATATCTAGACATTAAGAATTTAAGCGCAGTTCTAGATTGTCGGCAAGGTCTCATCAACTTACAAATGAAATGACTAGATAAAACCGTAAGTTCTATTTTAACAGTTTCTTCTCTAGCACTTCATGGCGTTGTCGATCATGACTATAAATATTTTCGTGGCAATTATCCTGTTGAGCTTTCCTCTACTGTATCCAGACTTTAAGTGCAGTACTAGTTTGACATCAAGATTTATTTCTTTTCATCCTGGTTCAAAAAAGCACTTTTTAGGGTGTACGCAACTAATCATAATTTCCAATCCCTCATTCAAAAAGTTCTTTGGGTCTGGAAATATTATTATTGCTAACTTTTCTTGTTGACAAAGCTAGCATATATATATATATATATATATATATATATATATATATATATATATATATATATATAAAAGTGAACATAGAAGTCAACACTTAGAGGCGACAGTCTGTTTTATGCTAGATGCAATCGTCGGGCCTGACGATTGCATCTAGCATGAAACAGACTGTTGCCTCTAAGTGTTGACTTCTATGTTCACTTTTATATTTACACACGCTCTATCTCTGATATTGAGCACTTTATCCCATAAATATAGCACACTTTAAGACTATATTTCTTCATTGATATATATATATATATATATATATATATATATATATATATATATATATATGTCTGTGTGTGTGTGTGTGTGTATGTGTGTGTGTGTGTGTGTGTGTGTGTGTGTGTGCATGCATGCATGATTGGAGCTATGATATTCTAATCATAGTAAATTGTAAAAACTTAAACTATTGCAGCAATCATTGTCATAATATACATAATTTTTTCAAAACTAATTTCTGATATTAATTCGTGAAATTCTCATCGGGATCATGTCTTTAATTATCAAGCCCTTTCCTTCAATAAACCTTCTGATTGAGAAATTTAAGTTGACCTCATAGATTTTAAAAACCTTCTTTTCCTGTACAAACCTTCTGGGAGACGCAAACCATTCGAAGACGATGCAGTTTTCTTAATTAGAGTTGATCATGCCGGTGTGCTGATCCGAATAAAACTCGTCTGATTATTATATGAAGCTGAAGGGGGGAAGGGTTAGGGTTAATTGGTTAAACCCCAGCCTAGTAGCGATATATTCCCTGTAATGGACTTCCATATCATTAACAGATGCGTGACTACATTCTCCTCTCTCTCTCTCTCTCTCTCTCTCTCTCTCTCTGGGTTGCCTCATCAGTTGGTGTGCCGAGGTTAAGGCTTTTATATCCCTTGTGCTTTCGGTGTGCATCTCCCAGAAATTTTGGAAACCGCTGGGGGACAGTCATCTAATTCAGAGCAAATATTAGGAAAATGTTGATCAACCCACAAAACTTATCTCCGAATCCAGCATGTTTGTTTTCTATATGCGTCATGTAGAAATTAGATAATCTCGGTCCTAGTGGCTACCCCATTGCTACGCCGTCAGTTTGTATATAAATGTTGCTACAGTGGCCGTACCGAAGAAACTTTCGAAGAATAGTTGCTTTAATTTTAGGAGATGGAAACGAGGGGTGATTGTAAATGTTCGGTGGGATAAAAATCATAGTTCATTTGACTGGAATATTACTGAATAAGCTTTCGACGTCGAGCGAAGCTAGGATGCCGTTATTAGGTTTATGTGACTGTATTATTTCGAGGAAATCGTACGTCGAAATAATGCTATGCATATGTGTAAATATGGAAGTATCAGTTGGGTTAAGGTTTTGTTTAACGTGGGAAGGTTTTAGGAAAAAATACCGCCTGACCTGTTGTGCTTTAAACCAATCACCAACAGAGGATATTATAGTGTAATGACTCAACATACAAATCCACGTCCCTATCAGTGACGCCAATTACGTGTACGTCCAAGCTGACTTGAGCTTGGGCGTTGCCTTACATTCGTCTTGGAAGACGCACATGTATTTTCAGGGTATTTGTTAGGAAAACTGTCCCTCTTGTAAGCTGGAAAATACATACGATATATATATATATATATATATATATATATATATATATATATATATATATATATATATATATATATATATTTCGGCAGAAATTTTTCATTAATGCATGTTTCATTAAATAATATAGACAAGTTTTGTCTATTTATTTTAAGTAAGTTCCTTTCGTATTGTCTGATAAGCTTAATCACATTATCGTTGAAAGACGAAAGGAAAACACCATATTGACACATGTTTGAATCCAATCTAAGCTTTCGGCTTACATAAGCCATTATCAACGATGACAATTTTAATAAATCAAACAACACATATACGAAACCACAATAATGGCCCGCCCTTGCTCTTTGAATAAGCTCAAAGTAACGACAAACTCTTATTTACGAGCCAAGGAAGCGAAAAACGCGTCGTAGCTCGTCACGTCACACATGACCACGCGAGAGTAATATCGAGAAGCATAAAGTATGGGAAGCCATTGGTATAAACCAATGGCTTCTGCTATAGATTATAGACATTTAAGAACGTTTGTGGAGATTTCAAATTTTATTTTGTTCAGGTTAGGTTTCAACTGTTTTATGTATATAGCTGCAAGGATTTTTAATTTTTGTTTATTATTTTCATGTTTAAGTATAATTGTGTTGTCAACAAGGAATTTCCAGAATTGAGTACGCGGGCAGGCATGTTGTTTTAAATGTCTAAAAATGTTAGGTGTTCTGTTAAATGTAGAGTTAAGCGTCTTGAAAGCGAGTTTGTGGTGTGACCAACATAAGTATTATTTAATCCATTGGAGATACATTCTCCCAAAGAGCACTTGAATTTGTACACTGTCTATATTATTTAATAAAACATACATTATATATATATATATATATATATATATATATATATATATATATATATATATATATATATATATGTATATATATGTATATATATATGCATATATATATATATATATATATATATATATATATTAATGCATGTTTCATTAAATAATATAGACAGTGTACAAATTCAAGTACAAGTATATATATATATATATATATATATATATATATATATATATATATATATATATATATATATATCAATTATGTAGTCCGTGTTCAATTTATTTATATAACGTAAATCATTCATTATTTGTTTTTCGTATGAATGATTTACGTTATATATATATATATATATATATATATATATATATATATATATAATAAATGCCAATATCAGTGTGGTACTGTGTCACACTTATTCAACTTTACCCCTAGAGGCTTTAGCCGAACATATCATACCATTTGGGAATCAGGCCGTCTTCGTGAACAAATTATAAACATTCCCAGGCCTATCCGGAATCACCATCCTGAAATTTTGGAATCGCAATTTTCGCATTCCTGCGATTGTTTTTGACGATTTTTAACGTTGTTTTTTGCCACAATTTTTTTTTTGTGCGATAACTATTTCTTATAACTTGAAAATAAATTTGGAAGTAATCAAAATCAATTGCGAAATCCAGCGAAAGTCACCCATGAAATAAAACTAATGCTTTGTAGGGAAAGTAAGGACCTACGTATATCATATTGTCTTTAAAATAAGTGGTGGCAGAAGAACTATAGTTGAATTTCTAAAAGTTAAGCTTAAATATTAATGCGATACTGAAATGGATCGATCAGTTTTTAAGTTCTTCTGTAGTTTATTGTTGACTGCCGCAGTTACTCCTCTCTACCTATTGTGATGAAGGCCCAATCAAGAGCCCTCCGCACGAGTCAGCTTAAATGCCGACCTGTCCGGTGCTTTTTATCATCCTTTTTTACACAAATCATATACTTGGGTGTGTATATATATATATATATATATATATATATATATATATATATATATATATATATGTATTAGAATTTTTTTATATAGACAAAAACAATTTACTCACTACAAAGATGCAACTTCGTTTTAGTGCATTTCGTTCTCATTGCATTCTGATATACATACATACATACATACATACATATATATATATATATATATATATATATATATATATATATATATGTGTGTGTGTGTGTGTGTGTGTGTGTGTGTGTGTGTGTTTGTGTGTGTGTGTGTGTGTGTGTGTGTGTGTGTGTGTGTGTGTGTGTGTGTGTGTGTGTTGAGATAGATGGTAACGTACTATGTACTCCCAACATAACAAGAAATATCTCTTGATACTGAACTAAGTTTTCGAATGGGAGATTAAATCCTGACAGTTTTATAATATCCTTGATCTGCATTTCTGATCTCATTGCGTGAGTGAGGCGATAATGGCAAAATTGCAAGCGATTTTCAAGTTATAACAGATATTATTGTTTTTGACTTTCCTATCCGTGTGAAAGAGAAATTACATCAGTAGAGAAACAAAATCTTTTTTGACTAATAACGCATGTCGTGCTATGTTGAGAAGGAAATTTATGGTCGACTGTTAATATTTCTCGTTCGATATCTCATATTTGACAGTGAATAAGAATTACATTTGGAAAGAACATTCGATTCTTCGACACTCCAATAGACCTATTGTTACTTTTTACATCGGCAGGGAACTTTATTGGCGGGTAACGAGAGCAACGCCATTATCTTATTCATATAGTTTAATCTGAAATCAATAAGACGTTCTTAATTTCTTATCTTGACTTTCAGAATTGCAATTTTTTCGGTTACATATCTTTTTATGTTATCGCTTCACCTTTACTTTTCCTTATTTTTCGCACAGATTTCGTCTTTCTCATTTGCAGTCGTTTCTACTTTAATTTTTCTCATTGTTTTTTTATCTATTCTTCTTTCTTTTTCTATTTGCCTTTCTTCTCTAACAAACTCTCCTTTCTTCTCTTTTTTCTTTCTCTTCGTTTATGACAGTTATGTCTTCAAAACTCATTCTTTATTTATTGCATTTCTCTTTATTTATCACACTATCAATCCTTCCCTTTCTTTCTTTATTTCTTTCTTTCTTTCTTTTCTCTTCTTTTATTACACTGCATATTTTTCTTTCTTTCTTTCTTTCTTTCTTTCTTTCTTTCTTTCTTTCTTCTGGGTTATCACGCATTACGTCACTTTCTTTCTTTTGTCCCCGATTTTCATTCCTTCTTTCCTTCTTTTTCCTCTAATTTTTCTTCCTTCTTTCTTTCTTTCTTTCTTTCTTCATTATTTATTCATGTCCGTTTCATTATTATTTGTTTCTTCATTTCTCTCTTACTTTCATTCATTATTTCTTTCTTTTAATTAATTGATCCCTTCTTTCTTTCTTTCTTTCTTTCCGCGTTCTTTTTATTTACTTTTTACTCATATCTTCTGTTTCGGTTGCGTTCTTCCTACATTCTCTTTTTTCTTTCTTTCTTTCTTTCTTTCTTTCTTTCTTTCTTTCTTTCTTTCTTTCTTTCTTTCTGTTGTTTCTCTTCATTTATCACACTGTCAATCCTTCCGTCAGTTTCTTTCTTTCATTTAGTCTATCCTGCTTTCACCCCTTCCCTTTCTTTCTTTCTTTCTTTCTTTCTTTCTTTCTTTCTTTCTTTCAATTTCCCTATGTTCTCTAATGCAGCGATGAGTGAATATCTCTATAATGACGACTTCATTCTGAACCCATCCTTCGTTAAATATGATTTAATATATTGGCAATTAAGGTGCCTTTGTAACACGGGAGCTAATTAACCCGTGTGCACAGAGATGAAATGTCTGCACACTTACGCAAGTGGCACCATTTTGATTGGTGTTTAAATCGTAAGTAGAGAAATGTGTGAGGCCGAGAGTCTACATCGGCGAGTGTCTAAGTCCGGAATCTCTCTCAATCTATTAATGCCCATCTGTCGCAATGCATCTATGTTAAACTGATGATATCTAACCCAGCTTGATCATACTTAACTGTTAACATGCACGTCCCTATCGCAGTCTAATTATCATATCTGCGGCGAGGTGTTTAAAAGCTCTCCGAACAACCAAGAACGGATTGCAAAGTGAATTCTGAGGTTTAGTCCTTAAGTTAGGTATCCAGCAATTCTCTCTCTATCTCTAACTCTCTCTCTCTCTCTCTCTCTCTTCTACCTCTTTCCCTATTTATGCTAGACAATACATACGTGAAAAAAGAAAAAGAAAAGAAAATGAAAACATTATCAAGAAAATTGAGCAATAAAAGAAAGGGAATTAAGAAGACAGAAGGTAAAGATTGACATTGCATTCAAAGTTCTGAAGATCAATATTGACTGGAAAACAAGGAAGCGGAAGAGAGGCCCACAAGCGAGAAGTGCGAGAAAAGAAACTTTTAGCATAGAAATATGGCTACGTCTAGCCATTTGAGCTGTAAATTGATGAGACCTAGCCGCCAATCTAGTACTACGTTTAAATTCCTACAGTCTAGCTACCAGGAAACTAGATACTAGAGGAATTTGAATAGAAAAATTGCCATGAAATATTTATGAAAGAGGCATAACATGCTACATTACACTGGTAGGGAAGTGACTAAAGATACCATGTCATGATCACAAATGTTATATATATATATATATATATATATATATATATATATATATATATATATATATATATATATATATAGTTAATCGCCGGGGGGGGGATTACATCAGAAAACAATAGTATTGAAAAGTACTCAAATGACATATAAAAACATAAAAATTTAATATGTAAAACTTTTAAGTATAAAAATCATATTATATATATATATATATGTATTCCAGTTGAGTTCGTTAGATTCACCTACGCACAAATACCCTTGGGAAAGGTATGATTAAATTTCTTCCCCACCCCATGGATTTAATAGCAGGACAGACTGGCCTTGCTTGTCAACCAGTCTACCGCAGGAAGAAATGGCAACCAACTGCGGGAAATATATCTACCTCGTCAGTCAGGTGCCGTAAGATACATGATTAGGTATGGCACTTAACTGATTTATATGGGTTGTATAGCCTTTGATGGCAACTGGTCAAGGAGAAGGACAACTCTGAATTCAAAACCTGTGGAGGGTCGTTTGAGGACCCTGTGGCACGCAGTGCACCACGTCTCTGTATTTGGCCCTTCAAAAAGCGTTCACCACTATAATCAAATCACATGTACTTGTATCTGGCTGTCGGTTCCTTGGAACTGACCTGCTTCATTTTCATACGGCGGGAGAGTCATATATATATATATATATATATATATATATATATATATATATATATATATATATATATATATATATATATATATATATGGTGGTACTTGTTTGGAACCAAGAACATTAAAACAAGGCGAAAACAATCGTCCAGTGTTTAAGCTCCAAGTCCAAAGAAAAAAAAAAACAAAAGGAGTAAAAAGACAACTACGTAAAGTGCTCAATACGCTAAGTAGAGCAAAACCTAAGAATTGTGTGTGTTTTGAGGTGTGCGCATATACTGAGAGAAAAGCAGCGACTTGGATATCAAACGTTCTGATATTTTATTAATAATTTATCGCTAATTTTGCAGAAAATATAAAAGATTTCCGTTTTTAAAATGTAATATGTCGGAACCAACACGCTTCCTCACTTTCCCTGCTATTTCTGCTCCTTATTTAAATTAAAAAATATTTGCACCCACATAAATATGTTTATTACAATACTTTTTAAAAAATTTTTAAGTGAATGATCCTTAATATCATAAATAGCTGAAAATAACTTTCAAATGCTTAAACATTATTTTTGAAGATGTCATGTAAAACTTGAAATTTGATAAAGTGTTTGCTGTAATTTGATATTATTCTGAAGTAATGAATTCGTACCTTTCCCAAGTATATTTGTGCGTAAGCGAATCTAACGAACTCGACTAGAATTCGAACTCGACTCCCCGAGTTCCCACTTCGATCCGATACCGTCTTCAGCAATGTTCTTTCCTTTCGGAATTATCTTACAAAGATATTGACATTCGTTAACGAAACAAAGCCTTCGCTATAGTTGGAAATAAATGTGTGAGAGAGTTACTTTTCTGAAACAGCAATCGTGTGGAGCTGGTGAATTGGTAGGTGTTCGCAAAAATTCATTTTGAATGCGAGATTGATCAAGTTAAAGAATAATTTTTAAATCTTCCAACTCGATAGATCTTTTTGTTTTGCGGCAAGTGGAATTCACGAACGGACATGGCATTCGTAAATTAAAATTAAAACGAATTCTGCATTATTTTTATTTTTATACGCTTCGCCGTGTTGAGTTAAATAAAATATGCATGCTGTTGCGACCTCGGGCTTAGAAGTCAATATCAATTTCAGTGATTTAGCAAAGAAGTGAAATTTCAAAAGGTCAGCAATGTAGCACTGGGTGCTTTTGTAAAAAGGTCAACGGCTCAGTGGTGTAATTAAATTCGCCAAATTAACCAAGCGAATGTCGGCCTTGTCTAGAGTTCGACAGCATCACAGGAAGATTTATCCTGTCGGGGTAATGTTCCTTTCCCCTGGACTCGGGCGCTTCGACACCGCAAACTTTCCGGCATTCGCTTTCGTTCAGTTTTCTCTTTCTCTGTTTTCCTTTACCCATACTTACACCTTTCCATTAAATTCATATATATATATATATATATATATATATATATGGGAATATAGAGGGCAAGGGAAAGAAAGATATTGGATTGTTCCAAATATGATTTTAATAACAAATTGATGGGAAAGAAGTTTTTGGTGTGTAATATTCTGCTTACCAATGCAAGACAAAAGGAATAAATCTGTGTCCGTTACATGACGGATCCTCCCTGCAAAGTTCTGAACTTGTGGTCATAAATAATGTAGCACCTCTGAACATCTTTCAAATTTCTAAATAACTTGAGTTGTTTTTATTGGTAAATTGGCCAAAATTCATGTAAAAATTTATTAACTTTTATTTTATATTATTTTTCCCGAGTATTTTCGAATATTGTTCCATTCGTTTACAAATATTATTCTGTGTAGTTATGAAGTTTGTTTTTAAATACGGCGTTCTCATGCTTTAAATTTTTATGTGTTTGTAGGCGATATATATATATATATATATATATATTGTCATCCACAGACAGACTGTTTCGCTGTATCACAGATCATCAGTGTGGGTAAATGTCCGTTTGCCTCTAGCTAGGATCGAAACCCAATTGAATTAGTGTCAGTCTGGGATTCTACCACTAAGCCGTTGACGCACGGCAGGGATGAAAGAGAATTTAAGCGTATTTATTTTTAGATAAACACACAGTGACTGAGAGAACTCGATTCGATTTCCTGAAGAGTCTTGCATTATTAGCCGTAATAGTCACTGTTTACAAACCCACACTTCCTCCCCAGAGAGCTCAACTGAAATAAATTTTTCAGGAGCATATATATTGTCATTGCGGTTTGATTTGTTTTGGTTTTACGGCATATCAACCTCAATGGGTCATTTAATACCGACAAAATTTTTATTTTTACTAATATTTTTTTAAATCTATTTTTGGTAATATTTTTCCTTTGAAAAACCTATTTCTGGCAAAATTTTTCCTTCAAAAAATCTATTTTTGGTAATAATTTTCCTTCAAAAAATCTATTTTTGGTAATAATTTTCTTTCAAAAAATCTATTTTTGGTAATAATTTTCCTTCAAAAAATCTATTTTTGGTAATAATTTTCCTTCAAAAAATCTATTTTTGGTAATAATTTTCCTTCAAAAAATCTATTTTTGGTAATAATTTTCCTTCAAAAAATCTATTTTTGGTAATAATTTTCCTTCAAAAAATCTATTTTTGGTAATAATTTTCGTTCAAATATGTATCACTGGTAATATTTTTTTTTTCCAAAAATGTTTAGCTGGTAATATATATTTTTCTTCTTTTTTTTCAAAAATATATTGCTAATTTTTCCAAAAACGTATAGCTGGTAAAATTATTTCTTTTAAAAAAAACGTATAGCTGGTAATTTTTTTTTTTTAAATCATATAGCTGGCAATATTAGTTTTTCCAAAAATGTATAGATGATAATAATCAATTTTTCAAAAACGCAATACTGGCAACATTATTCTTTCGAAAACGTATAGCTGGTAATACAATTTTTCCAAAAACAAATAGCCGGTGACATTACTTTTTCCAAAAACGGTCTTTCTGTTGGACATAGTTTGACATCGTTCCCAGGACGCGGATGTAGTCTGGGAGTTAACTATTTGCCCATAGCTGGGACCCTAACAGGTGCTGCTACTCCGTGTCAGGGTGGACATGGGAACACCAGACATTTAAGAGGTGGTGCCACGATCCTAAAAACCTTGATATAGTGCCCCATTGGCTGAAACACGACTATATCTTTCTTTTGTCTTTATTCAAACACGCACGCATGTATGCATATATGTATGTGTGCTTTAAAATTAGAATAACTAAAGGCAGCACTTCGGCAATTCGTCCTTAGGAAAGGAATGATGAAGGGCCCATGACAAATCGGTGAGACATTCTTAAGACCGTACTATTAGTCACAAGAAACAGATTGCAGAGAAAAACCTGAAAAAAAAATTAAAAAAACAAAAACAAAACATCAAATGCCCCCGGTTCATTTTTCTACGACTATTTTGAGTTGAAAGATTTTTTATATTTTCTTTTTTACACAGTGGAAGGAATGAAATGTCGGTCTATTTATGAAAATTGATCAGCGGCGCCGAACTTGTTGCGTTTCACCCGCGTTCAGCGTTGTTTTACCTGCTTTTCAGCTTACTCAGTCCCGCGTCGCTTATTTTGTTTACCCTTTTCTCAAACAAACCATTCTTGAGTTTCTCATCTCTTACGCATTTAAGTGGTCTAGACAAGGAACACTTTCCACTGTGGTGCACACCCTAAATGACAATAACGTTGTTAAAACAACGTCTCCGTAATTAGGTAGGCATGTGTTTCTGTTCATTCTTTTTAGTTATTATGGACCAAAGAACTTGAAAATTGACTATTCACAAAAGAACTACTTTTCACTGCGGTTTAATCAAAAGATTGTGTTTCTTCTTGCGTGCTCATGATTGTGCGCCTACGGTTGTGTATACATTAAATGGCGCAAGAATATGTAAATCACTTACAAACCACACAGGCATACGTATATATATTATGTACGTGTATGCAAAGTCACAGGGCGACAGTGTGTAACGGGTAGACACTCAGTATTTCTTTTATACGGTAGATTTATCCTTCTAGATATTAAGTAATTTGTGATGAATATCTCCGACTGAGTTACGAAATAATCAGATCTTAGAGCCTGTGATCAGAAAAAAAGATTAAATCCATGTAAGTAATTTCCTGTAATCTATCTATCTATCTATCTATCTATCTATCTATCTATCTATCTATCTATCTATCTATGTTCTTTGTCCCTATCTATCTATCTATCTATCTATCTATCTATCTATATATATATCTATGTTCTTTGTCCCTATCTATCTATCTATCTATCTATCTATCTATCTATCTATCTATCTCAGATGTGTTAATATCTATCTATCTCAGCCTCGTCATATCTGTCTATATATCTATCTATCTATCTATCTATCTATCTATCTATCTATCTATCTATCTCAGATGTGTTAATATCTATCTATCTCAGCCTCGTCATATCTGTCTATATATCTATCTATCTATCTATCTATCTCAGATGTGTTAATATCTATCTATCTCAGCCTCGTCATATCTATCTATCTATCTATCTATCTATCTATCTATCTATCTATCTATCTATCTATCTCAGTCGCTTCATATCTATCTATCTATCTATCTATCTATCTCAGTCTCTTCATATCTATCTATCTATCTATCTTTCTCAGTCTCTTCATATCTATCTATCTATCTATCTATCTAAGTCTCTTCATATCTATTTATCTATCTATCTATCTATATATATATATATATATATATATATATATATATATATATATATGTGTGTGTGTGTGTGTGTGTGCGTGCGTGTGTGTGTGTGTGTGTAAAACACTTCAAAAGTTTGAAACCACTCACCGAATTAGTATTTGATAAACTTGACAAAAGAGTGAAAACAAAAATGAAAATGGCTCTTAGTGTCACTGAAAAATGAATGGCATGGAATATCAAACTTATACTTTCAGAAAATTTTGCAAAGAATCCCAAAGATTTGTGCTGAAGTAATCAAGGCTGAAGGAGGATATTTTGAGGAGAGCAAAATTTAATCGTAAAATGCTATTGTTTTCTTTTTGTCATAATACAATTACTAATTTAAAAACATGCTTCACTTATATTTTTTAACCTTGTATAATAATTTTCTTTTATTTCAATTACAAAATAACTACTTTTTGGGCCAGTTTAAAAATTTAGCATGACTTTTGAACTGTAGTGGTATATATATATATATATATATATATATATATATATATATATATATATATATATATATATATATATATATATATATATATAATTAATTTATAAATATAATGGATTAAATAATTATATTTATAAATTAAATATATATATATATTTAATTTACAAATATAATCTATTTTATCCATTTCATAATATATATTTATACACAAATATATATAAATGCATATATATATATATATATATATATATATATATATATATATATATATATATATATATATATATATATATATATATATGGATGTACGTTTATAGATAGATTGATAAATAGATAGATGCGCGCACACATGCAGCTTGGATATGCGGCCGGCGTAATACAAAATGGCTTAGAATTGCTAATTGGAGAACCAAGAGCCAATTGTAGCCGGGTTTGTCATATTCACTCTTTCTCAAATACCTTTGCGAAAGGTATGAATCTCAATCATTTTCCTCTAGCTATGGCTTAATTAGTAAAATTAGTATTACTAAAACTATTATTATCTAAAATAAATGCGTACACTGTAATTAGATGCGTGACTGGAATACCAAGTTCTGTAAGCTTGGATGTGTTTGTGGTGTAGTGGATAATGGCTCGGTCTTCTTAATCGGAGAGCCGAGTTCCAATTCTTGTTGGGTTCGTTATATTCCCTCATGCGCAAATACTATTGGGATATGTAGGAATCAACAAGATTCTATCCAAGATACGGTCTCATTAGTAAAAGTTCAGTATCACTAAACTCATTATTATAAAATGAAATAAAAACATTTGACAAATATTTAGATTTCGTCATTTGATATCTGCTAAACAAAAATAAGGAGCCATCATTAATCTCTTATAATATAGCGCCAATCCCATTATTATATATATTTAGAAATAGACGCAACGTACAAATGATTTTAGAAGCATCTGGTAATTTCCAAGACAGTATAACTGTATAACGTGTGCAATTTGAAAAGCTTCATTTCCTGCTATTGAAATGATTTTACTTCAGAATGTATTAACGATCTCGCAATGAAAATATCTGCCTTTACTAATTGCTGTTCTCTGCTTGAACCATTGGTCTGCATTTTCTGTTACTTTGAAGATATCGAGAAGGATGTGTAGACAGTAATTCTCCGTCATCATGACTGATATTTAAGCCGCCATATCCGTGAAACAATGTATTAGTGTTTTCAGAAATCTGTTGATGGATCAGCTCCTGTATGGTCAGTTCGAATTTAATGGATCTGTGGCTTCGAGAGGCGTCCAAGTTCATGGTCAAGGCTCATGGCTGGAATTCAGAACAGCATCTGGGACAATATGATTTATTCCCCATGTGAGATGCTCCAGATGAACGAATCAATGAAGTTGTTTGTCTGCAAGCGCCTGCAATTCAATTACAAGTGCTGGATAAGTTTTCTATAATTTTATGTTGATGTCTCAGTGTGCTCGGAAGCATTTCCCTGCCTAGTTTAACCAATTGTAAGAATACGTCATAGATACTACATTGGATATCGTACGACTGATCTTGCGAAATAATCTTTAACAGAACAGATCATTAAGCGGTAGATGGAAATAAATTGTATTTGAGAAAATGTTATCTAAACAGAAAAATATTATGTAAAAGCCAAGTTTTTTTTTTAAATTATTTACATTTAAGCGCTAGTTTCTTTGAAAATTGATCTAATGTTTATCAAATATTCCAAGCCGTCTTTCCTCATATGTGATTTAGAAAATTTTTTACTCTCTATTCTTGTATAAGTGTCCTTTTTGTTGCTATTGTCTTTAGTACGATTTCGTTGCTAACCAATTTGGTCCATGGTATTCTCAACATAGTTCTGTTGCTTCAAGACTCTGCGTCATCTGTGAGGAGATTATCCATTATTCACTGCCATATAGGAGGACTGATATTACGTAACAGTTCATTACTCTTTTCTTTTTTTCTTTTGATTGAAGTCTCTTTTTCATCTGTAAGGAGATTGTCTAGTATTCACTGCCATATAGGAGGACTGACATTATGTAACAGTTCAGTACTCTTTTCTTTTTTTCTTTTGATTTTTTTTCTTTTTCATAATACTTTGCTTAGCTTTTGGCAGGAATATTTCTCTATCCTAAGGCACACTCGAATTTCTGTATTCCACTGTTAAAACGCTCCCCAGATATTTAAATGGTTGTACTTGCTTGATTTCGATATCCACAATTTTTAATTTGCACGCTGGGCTTTTAATTTGTATGTTAGGCTTTTGGTAACAACAATGCAGAGACGGCTCAAGTTACTGGTACCTCGAGCAGTCGCCCAGGGCGTCATCAAGGCGAGGCTGCCTTTATGCTGACTTTACATGAATCTTCCAAAACGCAAGCTTACAAAAACATAATCGCGGTCGTTCATGACTCAAGACATTAGATTCTTAGGCTATTTTGATCTTGTAAAAAAAGATAGGTACAGAAAAATCCATAAAAAGATTTACAGATCTAAAGGCTAGAAGAATATTTTTAGGTAGGTTAATGGATGGTTTCTGTAGCTTAGTTATGTTTTTACGTTAGGTTATATATTGTAATATATAGGTTATATATTATAATATTCTTCGTATTGAATATTTTTATGTTTTCTCCTTTTGAACTTATATATATATATATATATATATATATATATATATATATATATATATATATATATATATGGGTCTTGAAGTTTAGCTTGCCCGGGGTGTCAGCAATCCTGAGTTTAGTTTAGGAATAAAGTGTCGCTGCCACGCTTGAGTTTGAACATAGGTAGCCAGTGAGCAAACACAGGCGATCCCATTAGTGAATTAAATGGATTACGTGACCATAGAGGAAACGTATAAATAAGAAGTCAAGTGACGTCTAATTGATCGCCATTCCTAGCCTATCCTCTATTGCTATTCGGATCTCTATTTCTAGTCTATCCTCTGTACTATACGGGCCGCTATTCTCTATTCACTATACTATTTCTCTATTCGGATCACTATACGGATTACTGTTCGATCGAGTGTTATCAAGCAAGTACTATTAGTGCGAGGGCTACTCGAAGGTGTCTGACACCAGGATGTTTCAACGGCGTTGTGTCCGGGATTACAAAGTCTCTACTACAACGAGCATTGCGAAAGTGACAACGAGTATTCTTTGATATTACAAAATTGGCAACAAGTGTTCGTTGACATCACAAAAGAGATCTATCCACGAAATGAAAACAAACAGAAAGAGAATTTGAAATACAGAAATATTCTCCGCGGTTCCCCCCATCCCCCCCATCACCACCAACACCACCAAAAAAAAAATCTGATAGAGATAAATATTTTCATTCATCCTTCCTATCAAATCAATCTTTATGTCTTCATTCATATTTTCTCTACTGAATCACTGTTAAAATATTATCTTCATTGATTACTTACACAGGCAACATTCTGATGTACTAAATTAGGCTTCGTAAACATCGATAATGCCTACACGTAGTAATAATGTTTGTGATAATAAAGTGTGTAATAACGCGTTATAACGTTAAGAGTAAATGTGGTTATTTAATAAGTTAATATTACACAAGGTCATAATAATGAGTCAATAAGGCTGCAACAAAATCATTGGAACATGATTGATCTACGATAATAAATCGATAAACAGCTGGCGGCTAATAGTAATTTTATAATTATCCCCACAGCAAGAGGCTTTCTCATTCTTAAGGGAAATATATTGAGTTTACACGAGATTAATTGTAGATTAATTTACATATCTATAAGTCTACTATTCGCCCAAGCTTAAAGTATTGTTGAAACAAATGGTCCAGTGACCCCGCTGTTTAACTTGGGCACCTTGATAAAATCCAAAGTAGAAACAGCAATATTATAGGCCATGATCTGGCGTTTCGGTATTAGTAACTTTTCCACTGCCGTAAGGTTGTCTATCTCTGCTTTTTTCTATAAATACTTTTATGATATTTGTTCGAATGAGCTCTTCGCTATGGTGCCTAGACTTAATTTAACACTTCCGCTGCTAACTACGGAGATCTTTGTTTTTCTTATCTTGCTCCAGCTGGCTAAGTACGGAAACCTACGTTTTTTTGCATACCGCTGGTATGAGTGTCCCGTTGCGCCATCTATCGTAAAATACGGAAAATTCTAACTGTTCTATCATGCAAATTATTAGTCAGCCTCGATTTTTTCCTACGTCATGGTAGTTTCGTATCTAATTGCACTGGGCAAATGATTAGCAGTGAAAGTGTTAAGCGAATTACTAGTCTGACGTCGAGATCCCATCAATTTACAGTTGAGCTGATTATATATATATATATATATATATATATATATATATATATATATATATATATATATATATTTTAAGCATATCACCCCAAGCAAGGCTGAAAGCCACTAGTACGCAGGGGGTTACAGAAGGTTTGGAGGAAGAGCAGATAGGAGTGGTAAAGCAGAGGATGTGGAGAAAGATAGTGGATCGATCAAGGCTAGGGGGTTACAGAAGATTTGGAGCGAGAGCAGATAGGAATGAAGGTGAAAGGATGTGGAGAAGGAAAGAGGATAGATCAAGGCAGTTGAAGATGTCGATTGACGTTACACTTAAATAGTTGGAGATTGTATTTGTCAGGGAAACAGGAATAAGGAAGGTAGTTCCACAGGCGAGATGTGCGAGACATGAAGCTATTGGAGTAGAAAAGACGTCTACATCTAACAGTTTCAACGGTGAAGGGGTGGGAACGGGATGCCAGCCTCGTAGGACGCTTAAATTCATGAGGCCTGGGAACCAGCGAAAGCAGCTCATCGGAGCAATTACCGTGAAAGTATTTGTAAAAAAGACAGAGCGAGGCAACGTCGTGTCTGTGAGAGAGAGACTGCAGACGAGATGACAGATCGGGGCCAATTACATTGCATATCCGTCTCTGGATCTTATCAAGAACCATGAGGCAAACAGCAGGGGCTCCAGACCATATATGGCAGCAATACTCCATGCAAGGGCGAATGGTCGATTTATAGGTTTGGAGGATAGATTCCGGGGAGAAAAATTTCCTGGCTCGGCACAGGGAGCCAACTTTCCTTGCGGTGGATGATGCAATTGACTCGATGTATTTGTTCCATCTCAGATCAGCCGACAGCGTGAGACCGAGCAGCCGCAGAGAGGAGCTCTCAAGAAGTTGGTCATCTAGCATTTCTCACTTGTCTGACTCCGGCTCCATGCTCTCTAGTTAACTTTCAAATAAAATGAATGAAAATTCGAAATTCCAATTATTGGCGTTATTGATTATATCTTTCATGTAATGTTTGCATACCGCAATACTCTGATCAGTTTACAGTTTATGACCGTTAAAGAAATAGCATAGATCTTAAATAAATTTCACCACCAATCAGACCTGAACTCATATTACGACATAGACGTCGTTTTTATCTATCATGCTAGTTCGAATGCAATCTTCACATTCTGCCTCAATTATCAAAATGGTCTAAACTAAATTTTATGGAATCGTTTAGATTCCTATTTAGACATTATTTTCAAATAACCGCTGCAATTTCTAACAGTAGATATTTTTTATAAGCCCACACAGTATTTAGTTTTCTTGAATTCATCGCTAACATTTTTATCGAGATTCAAAAACTCTACGTTTCATTCAATTTTGCAAACCAATCGATGACATTTGAATAAGCTGATTGTTTGGAAAAAATAATTTGGCAAAAACCGTACTTTGCGGTTTAATAATTTCTTTAATTTAATTCGATTTCATAAGTCTTCATGGTAAACAATTTTTTTTCAGAAATTTTTTTTCCTTTTAACAGCGAAGAATTTTTTTTTTATTATTTTTTGAATAATCTGTGGTACCTCTTTCACTCACAACGTAATGTAATACCATTCCTACAATAACTTTAAAATAACTCCGTTCTCTTTTGAAACTATATCTTTCTAAAAATAGATGCCATTTTTATACTAAATTTTCTTGAGATCCTCACACTATTTAGTATTGTTGATTTTGTTTGTTTGTTTGGAGTTTTATGGCATATCAACCACTATGAGTTATTTAATGCCAGATCCAGTATTTACTAGATATATCAAAAATGTATAGCTGGCAACATCATTGTTTCAAAAACGTATAGCTGGCAACATCATTGTTTCAAAAATGTATAGGTGGCAACATCATTGTTTAAATTTTTTTCTACTGATTGACCCTAAGCCACCGCTTTCCATCACATTTTAGGGGTAAGGTGTTAGTATATTTAATGTAGGGTTTGGGTGGGAAAGTTAATTGTAAGTTGTAGGTGTTTTGGGATGGGTTAGATGTGATAGGGCATGGTATGACCAGACGATTGATCGGATCGACGGCCTTTTTGGTTGGACGTAGTTTATCGTCATACCCAAGACGCGTATGTAGTTTATCGTCATACCCAGGACGCGGATGTAGTTTATCGTCATACCCAGGACGCGGATGTAGTTTATCGTCATACCCAAGACGCGGATGTAGTTTATCGTCATACCCAGGACGCGGATGTAGTTTATCGTCATACCCAGGACGCGGATGTATTTTATCGTCATACCCAGGACGCGGATGTATTTTATCGTCATACCCAGGACGCGGATGTAGTTTATCGTCATACCCAGGACGCGGTATTGTTGAAGTTATCATTAACATTTTCTGTCGAGATTTGCAAACTCTCCGTTTCGTTCAATTTCGAAAATTAAATTGATGGAATTTGAATAAACTGATTTGTTTGGAAAAATACTTTAACCCAGTCCTTAATAATTTATACCACTTTACCTGGTTTCGATCGGTCAATATATGGCTATTTTAGAGGATGGACGGACGGGCTAACGGAAGTCTTGTAATTTTATATATAGATAGATTATAACTCTGTATCCTTTCGTTAGAAACAAAGAAAATAGAACTGGATTTTTATGTCATATCTGCCATTCTATATGAAAGTGAATGCTGGGCAATCTCCTCCCACATGAAGAAGAGACTTCAGGCAAAAGAAATGTGGTTCTACAGGAGGACGTTGAGAATACCATAAACTGAAGATATGAAAAAACGACGAAGTTTTAGAGAAAATGGAAACAAAAAAAACAGCTATGATTGCATTGTTCTCAGTAATTTCCTATCCTTTTTTTAAAACTCTGAACAACATCTGTTTCTTTATCAAATCTCATATCGCCGTTCAGCCATCGATTCTAACAAGCTCTTCAGATAGCTAGCCCACCGTCATTCTCTGTTCCTTTTCCGGTTAACATGTCATGTGAGTCTTAAATTCTCCTAGCCTTCCTTTCTTGTTATGTATCCAAGAAATTCCAATGTTTGTTTCTGATCCTGAGTATAAGTCGCCATTTTGTTTCCATTTTTCATAAGGCTTTTTAATTGGTTACGCGCACATTCCATGGTATTCTCAGTATCCTTCTGTAGAATTAAATTAAATTACTGTTGCCTCATGTGTTCTTTTCATTGGCTAGGAAACTGTTTGACATTTACTGACAGATAAAAAGCTTTATATCGCATAATAATTCAGTACACTTTTTTTCTTTCTTTTTTCTAACAGAAATTTTTCTGTTTCTGGGTACTTTGCTTAGCTTCTGGAATGCATCTTTTGTCATTCCAACACGTGTTTGGATTTCGATGTCACAACTGCCATCGCCTGCTAAAACACTTCCCAGTTATTTAAACTTCTCTACTTGTTTGATGTTGACATCTATTTGTCGTACGCAACATTGGCTTTTTTCATTTGCTGACAACCGTACATCCTCTCACAAAAGGATACCCGTGCCCTATTGAGAATCAAGTCTCTTGACCTTTTGATCTAATCCCTCGCATTTTCAGATTGGGTGTTCTTTTGTCTAAATCAGATAAGACGAAAATGAAACCGACTAAAAGGATTAACTGATGCATGAATTGATTAAACGCGATTTTCCAGAAAATTATTCCAGTGCGACAGATTGTCAGTTGATAACATAATGTTAATAACGATGTATATGCTGATAGTTTTATGATGTGTGAATATAAATGAGCTATTATTTTGCGACTACTCGAAGTTAGATGTACTGTAGGCACTTGAAACATGTGTAGCTAACACTCTTATGGTTTTGCTGTTGAACAAAATTTCAATTACTCGAGAAGTGTCAATACTTCGAGAATTTTCAAGTGCTAGGCTTAAGAGTTGCCAGCTGAAATTACTTTTACCGGAATTCCCCATGTATAATACACCTTCATCCATAATACCCACCCCTACAATTGTGCTGAAAGTATGGAAAAATGCTCCTACTCACGCATAATACGCAACCCTTGTTTGGTAATCAAACCCTATATATTGTACATTTCATTACGGCCAATATTTCCTACGCTTATTAAAAAATGGTTTTAAATATAGAATAATATTATTCTAATTTAGTTTTATGATAATTCTTATTTTAATTTACATTTGTAAGTATTGTTAGGTACATATGATTATATTTGTCATCCTTATGGGGTCGCAATCGCCGAATGTAAATATCAAATTGTCGTATGTTTGTGGTGGGTAGTGATTTGAAATTGACCAATGAAACGGCAAATATTTAAATATTTTTTTAGCTGTGCATAATACGCACCACTAATTTCGTTTTTTATTTATTAGAAAAAATGCATATTATACATGAGGAATAACGGTAATTCTCGATTGCTACGAATTTTTTTCATAGTAAACGAAACGAAGCATTGCAAAATCAATATAAAAAATAAATCTCTGATAGTTTTAAAAAATGGCAGCTATAATATCAATTTCAATCTGCATTTTTATTGTTAGGCCAAACTTTTATATTACTTGAAAAGGGGGAGATATTGGAATTGACTGTCAGATGAAAGTGGTGGTATATTTCCTTTTGTGTCAAATTTCAGATAGAATATATCTGCAAAACAAAATGATATGAATAAAAACATAAAAGAAAGATTATCTTAGCCGACTTATTTCGTCGTCTATGAAGCTTCATCAGGGCTAAATACAAGGATTTTATTTTGTAACTGATATTTATATATATATATATAAAAGCAAAAATGTTATTAGTTTTTCAAAATTTTTTAAATTTAAGAACGCTCCTAAATATTCATCAAGTTAACAGAAAAGTCTAGGCAAGTTATGGAGGGACACAATTCAATTTCAAATACACGAAAGTGAGTAAATGATCTTCTTGATTTATTTTTAATTCAAATTATTATTTAAATTATTTTATTACCCTTTGTGTTCATAAATACGTTTTCTTAAATTATTTCAAGATTTCCCAATATATTGTGAGGGGCGGTTCTGGTAATTTGTTTGATATTTACCTGCTTCAGAATTAAAACTGTTATAGGTATTCATGAGTGTCCTTAAAACTAAACATTTTGAAAAATCAATAACATCTTTGTTTATTTCGGTTTTGCAACAATGGATATCCATTAGCGTTTTCATTTATGTTCTGTGTCCCTTCAGAAATTGATTGATCATGGATCTCCACGACTTCTGCTCTATAGAAAATCATAAAGGAGTTTCCTCCGTGACCATCCTTTCTTTAATATATCCTGTGAGTTTCAGATTTTTCAGGCCGTATTACTCAACAATGCGTACCAGACATTTCGACGCTGTCTTTATTGACGTATAAGTATAACAGTAAAAGACAATGATTGTTATTCAATTAAATATACCTAAGTTTTAAAGTTACTTGTGTCGGATTTCTTTTATTTATCGTTATCACCCCAAGTAAGGCAGTTCAGGAACTAGCACGCAAGGGATTGCAGGGTGGGGAGGAATTCGGGACAGAAACATTAGTAATGTGTAGAAAGATAAAATATCAGTTAAGGAGAAATAGATAGCGATTAACATCGCATTTAAATTTTTACAAATTAAAGTTTTTTTTAGAAAGCATAGAGCCAGGAGGGAGTTCCACAAGCGAGAAGTGCGAGAAAAGAAACTGTCAGCATAGATTTCACGGTTACATCTAGCCAGCTTAACTGTAATTTGATGAGAACTTGAAGCCTGTCTAGTACTGCGCTTAAATTCATGATGTTTAGGTTCCATAGCGTAGAGCTCATCAGAACAATTACCATGAAAGGATATATATATATATATATATATATATATATATATATATATATATAAAAGTGAACATAGAGGCGACAGTTAGGGACACTTAGAGGCGACAGTCTGTTTCATGTGGCCTGACGATTGCATCTGGCATGAAACAGACTGTCGCCTCTAAGTATTGACTTCTATGTTCACTTTTATATTTACACACGCTCTGTCTCTGATATTGAGCACTTTATCCCATGAATATAGCACACTTTAAGACTATATTTCTTCATTCATATATATATATATATATATATATATATATATATATATATATATATATATATATATATATATATATATATGTGTGTGTGTGTGTGTGTGTGTGTGAGTGGCTGTGTGTGTGCGTGCATGCATGAGTGGAGATATGATATTCTAATCATAGTAAATTGTAAAAAGTGAAACTATCTCTGATATTGAACACTTTATCCCATAAATATAGCACACCCTAAGAGTATATTTCTTAACACACACACACACACACACACACACATATATATATATATATATATATATATATATATATATATATAAAGCACAGATATATAATTTCGACATACATGCCAAAATTTCCCTGAATTTACCCATATTTCAATTTATAAATTCTATTCACACATTTGTCCTAAAAGCCCCCTTACAACGTCCATGATATGCAATATACAACTTTTGATAACGAACATACACCTTCTTTTTTCTTTTTTTTAATCGGTGTCACCTCAATTGAGGTAGTAAAGCCACTAATCCACCAGGGGTGTGAAATGATTAGGAACAGAAACATTAATAATTAGCGGGAAGAGAAGAGACTAATCAGGAAGGCATTAGATAGCGATTGCCATTGAATTTACATTTTTGAAGATTAAAGTTGGTTGGAAAGCATGGAGCCGGAAGGGAGTTCCACAAGCGAGAAGTGCGAGAAAAGAAACTGTTTGCATAGATTTCACGGTTACATCTAGCTAGCTTAATTGTAATTTGATGAGAACTAGAAGCCTGTCTCGTACTGTGCTTAAATTCATGATGTTTAGGTTCCATAGCGTAGAGCTCATCCGCACAATTACCTTGAAAGGGTTTATAAAGAAGAAAAAGCACAGCCAATTTTACGGTGGTGGGCAAGTGACAGAAGCCGAACCGCCCAATCAGGACCAATAATATTGCTGATTCTTGATTTGGATTTTATCGAGGAGCTCCGGGAAAATAGCAGGGGCACCGTACCATATATGGCAGCAATATTCTAAGCATGGTCGAATCGTAGATATATAGATATGCGCGATAGATTTAGGAAAGAAATAAAATGTCTCATTCGACACATTTTTATGGCAAAAATCCTTTTGTGTGCATTAAAACTTGTCGAGGTTTAATTCGGAAAGTGAGAACGATGAACTATTTTCCCATACATGTACG
Organism: Acanthosepion esculentum; assembly: GCA_964036315.1. NCBI lineage: Eukaryota > Metazoa > Mollusca > Cephalopoda > Sepiida > Sepiidae > Acanthosepion > Acanthosepion esculentum. The sequence continues at coordinate 8,345,179 of OZ038505.1, read as the reverse complement.
CTCTTGACGGATAATAAAATGACGCTTCAGAAATTTTGATGGGGGCTTGAACACCCAAACTCGTATACTCTCCAATTGCCGTTCACTTTCCTTTACCAGCTTTCATTCTGGACTTGGCTGGACAGGTGTTTTGTTTTCAAAAGGCGCGTGTTTGAGATACGAACTCGCGAGCACTCTTGACTATGGTCGGGGTTTGGGGTAGAGGGAGCGTTGGAGATGAAATGAATATGAGATATAGAAAATAAAAGCTTTCGGGGTTTCGAGCGTGGGTAAGAAAGTATAAGACCCTTCACGTGCGAGAAAGATCTAGCGAATAATTACAACCGTTCAATTCACGCTTGAGTGGATTTTGCAAAGTAAGCCCCTTTCCGTTCCTACCACACCCCTACACTCTTACGAGAGAGAGAGAGAGTGAGAGAGAGGGTGGGAAATGGGTTGGAAGAAAGAGAGAGATTGATTTGAATCGCCTTTCTCTACCTCGTTTTTTTATTCTTACATTAAAGAACAGATTGAAGAGGAGAAACACGAGTGGACTTTAATGGCAACTGACGAGCGCGCCCCGCGTACGCAGGGTGGGGGTATTATATTTATTTAGTTTCTGAGCGGGGAAAGGGTTAATCTAGGACCTACGACGATATTTTGTCCTTTCATTGTTGTCATGAAAAAAAATATAGGCGAACAAACATCGGACCATGGTAAGTTCTGAATCAGATACAATGATTTCATCTGCCCTATAATCTGCCTGTGACTAACCAATCAAACAACGGCACTCACCAACATATAAAAGACGGTTTATTATTATTATTATTATTATTATTATTATTATTATTATTATTATTATTATTTTGCTGATGTCTTTTGTTATTTGCGACGCTCAGCATATTTTGTATCAATGCCACCAGTATTTGGCACACGGTGAGGAACATAATCCCTAATCTATATTCATTTTTAGCCAGACTAGTTCGTTGCCCGTTTCTCAATCTCTGTTATTTAATAAACCTAGCCTAGTCTGCTACAAGGCCAAAAGTTTGAGGCAACCAGTGAAAACTAAATTCATTACTCAATCCTAATAATCAATTAAACTATACCACTTAGTATGATCACACGTCGAATTCTTATTTAATAAGAGTTGTAAACTAGGGAAGGTTACTGGATAGTATAATCACACGAAGATTGGTAATGAACGATAATACTTAAGACAAGAACAACACATATAAGATTCGATAGCGGCACGTAGAATATGTAGTCAACTGCTAGATGTGAGTCAAGTGAATTTCACAATGAATCTCCAACTGCAGGTTATCTACCAACCGCCCCACGCAGTCAGATGTGGCACAAGTCCGAATTTAATGTGGGGTATCCGAGACCGTAAGCTCGGCCAAAAATTCCCCGTAGACCCCATGTAAAACTGGGTCGGGTAGCTGTTTCACGAGAGAAGACTCTGCCCTTCGACATAGTCTGATCTGGAGATCCTCTCTCCCCGGAGGCAGAGTGTTTGATCAGGATAACTGGGGACGAATCTCCAAATGCAGATCAACATACAGTATTTACTACGTATTCATTATCGTCCGTATGTATGCTCTAATTTTATACAGTAACTTATCCACATACAACTTCAGCCTCGTTCTTGTTGTTAAAATATTAACAAATGACAATTTGCCCTAATTTCACTGTTTTTCAGTATAAACCATATTGTTTTAAAGTTTTAATCAACTCCTTGCTAGTCATTCCTTTTAGACATTTCAATACGCAGTATGTAGAGAGAGCGCTCCAAATTGTTAAGAATATCGTTGAAAAATGTATGTATTATATATTTAAGTAAATAATTCATTAATTTATTTTTAATATTAATATTTTCAAAATATAAATCACAAGTATTTGGTATTTAGAAACAACCAATAATATGGCATCATTCTTCTGCTTCTGTGTGCCATGTCTTTTCCGGACTTTAGCGATCATGGTTCTCCAAAATCTCCTGTCCTTTGTGGCACTTAATAAATATTAACCTTCTGCCATCTCTTCTAAAACGGGTTCCGTCATTCATTTACTCAAGCTTACTTAGTAAGCTATGCGTTGTTTTTCTCTGTCTCTCTTCACTTCAATATGGCTTGTGTCAGACATTCCAAACCATTTTTCTTCTTCATTATTTGTCCTAGAAATTTCAACTGTCTCTTCCTGGTGATGAGCATAACTTTCCTTTTTGTTTCCAGTAGGAATGAAGAAAAATAATTCTGATACAAACATTAAGGAAATCAAAGGAAAACTGCCATTCTCTAAGACAAAAAAAAAGAAAGATAGTTTTGTGAACAAACTCAGAAAAGCTCTCTCAATGTAAAAAGCTCAATAACTTTCTATAAAAATATGTACTTTATCTCAGGTCTCAAATAGAAGTATTATATTAAAGAGAAAAAATGAAAAACTTAAATAATAATAATAATAATAAAACCCACTGAATATAAAACCCGGCATTACAGAGTGGGCCAATATCTGCATTGGAAAATTTGCAACTACTACGGGAAGGAAACTGAAAGGAACTGGTACGTACACCACCCAGACCCGGTTACGGAGATAGGACCTGTTACAATTCTATGGGACTACACAATACACACTGACAGGACAATCAAAGCCAACCGCCCAGACATTGTTATTAAAGAGCACAAACAAAACAATTGCCACCTTATTTATATGGCAGTCCCTGCAATGTATTTTTGAAGATATTCGAAAAGCTATCAAAATACAAGGACCTTGAAATAGAAATCTCAAAAATGTGGCACATGGGAACATCAACAATCCCTATTATAGTTGGAGCCCTTGGACTGATTAGAAAAGATTCAAGTAGACTAATTGAAGGGATCCCTGGAAGTCCATGCCTCAAAGAGATACAAAAAATTATTCTGACAAGTAGAGCCCACACTTTACGAAGGGCTATATCTATGTAATTATTATTATTATTATTATTATTATTATTATTATTATTATTATTATTATTATTATTATTACTACTACTACTACTACTACTACTACTATTATTATTATTATTATTATTATTTTTGCAGTGGAAAGTTTCATGATGCCATTTCTAACCTAAGGTCCCTGGGCGGGACCCGGAAAGAAATGTGTAAATGCCAGATATCAAAGAAAATAATAATAATAATAATAATAATAATAATAATAATAATAATAATAATAATAATAAACAAAATGATTGACGTAACTCTTCAAGTATTTTTCAACACTTCTGTGCGCGATTTCAGAAAAGAAAAAAGAAAAAAAATTATTTATGACATTATTCCACAATATATCAGCAGTATGTCTATCTTCTTCATGTTATGCTTAAAAATTGTATGCAAGTATAAAAATATGAAAAATACGCAAAAATGTACAAACATCGCTTGTCTTGAGAAAAACGGCCGTACTGGTAATCAACACGTCAAAACGAATGAAACGCAACCAGCCTGAATGGCATGCATCTGAAACGTCCGTAATATGATGGTGATTTTGATCACCTTAGAATTTTCCGTCAGTTGTTATTATATATATATATATATATATATATATGTATATATATATATATATATATATATATATATATATATATATATATATATATATATATATATATATATATATATATATATAAAAGTGAACATAAAGGTCAACACTTAGAGGCGACCGTCTGTTTCATGCTAGATGCAATCGTCAGGTGGACTAACGATTGCATCTAGCATGAAACAGACTGTCGCCTCTAAGTGTTGACTTCTATGTTCACTTTTATATTTACACACGCTCTATCTGTGATATTGAGAAATATATCCCATAAATATAGCATATATATATATATATGCTATATATATATATATATACACACACAATATATATGTATATATATATATATATATATATATATATATATATATTGTGCATATATATATATATATATATATATATATATATATATATATATATATATATTGCTATAATAATAAAAGCAATAATAATATAATCCAAGAACCGAGGAGTAGATTGAGTCACTTTTAATAGTCAATCTTAATGGTTTAAAACCGTCAGCATAAAAGGAAGTCGTTCGAAGAACATTTCAGCACCCCCGCGTAATTATAATACGAAACAGAGTGTGAATTTTAATTAAGAATCACTTCGAGAATGCTGAGAAGGATTCTGTGGTAATAAGGAGAACTGTACTAGTTCCCCGTGTCATATTCTAATGGAAGTCAGTTATCAGTTATCTTCTGTTAATTCCCCTCTCCAATTTCGCCACTGCCTTAACCAGGTATTGAACTCAAACTCATTGGGTTCTGTAATTGGATCTAACCAACGCCTTTATCCACTGTGCCATGTCCTTGAGACACATAGCACTTGGAACTAGAATAGTTACACCAGTGAGCGAAATAAACGGTTCAGTTCGACATTCGAACCACCTGAGGAAGGACCAAGCGTACAACGGCCGAAACTTTGTAATAAATATGGCGACAAAGATGAGGACAATAGTCTGAATAATGTAAATAATGTACATTATACCTCATCTCAGAAATAGAGACAGATACTGAAAGGCCGAAACGTTGTAATAAATATTACGACAAAGATGAGGACAATAGTCCGAATAATGTAAATAGTGTACATAATACCTTATCTCATAAATATAGACAGATATTGAAAGGCCGAAACGTTTTGATAAATATGGCAGCAAAGATGAAAACAATAGTCCGAATAATCTAAATAGTGTACATAATACCTCATCTCAGAAATATAGACAGTTCTTTTTTTAAATTATCGGTGAATTGCGATTTCTTGGCAAAGATAATCGTATGGTTTTCCGTTGCCTTTTCCATCATTTCGAATTTAAAACCATGATTCTAGCAGACTGGCTGCTATCCAAGGCTAGAATATCCAGTGTAACCTGCTATTTTACCCATGACACCCAAGTAGATTATTCATTCATTTCCGAAAGTTGTCATTACAGAAGTGAATACCGTTTATGAGGTGGAGTTTGATCTCCGCTCGCCAATTTCCTATTTCGTGATGATAACATCCATTTTAATGTGTCACCCATCTAAATATTGTGAAGGCTTGTCACTGCACAACTTCGGCCATCTGTCGATAAGCAGTTTTTTTTTCTTTTTCTTTTTACCCGGACTTGACCGCAAGTAATTGTAGCAGTCAGAAAGATGTTGTCTATTCATGCAAAAAACAAACAATCACATCCTGCGCAGATGCGTCGTTCATACTTTTTTCTTCTTTTTTTTATATATATTCGAAGGGGATTTTTGTTCTTGACCCGAACCAAATTACAAAGAGCTCGCCACAACAATTCTTACCCCTGCTGCGCATCCTATAAGAATTAGAACACTCCCCGCCCTATCAAACCTAAGCCCTTTGTCATTCTCTTCTGCACCCAGTTTTCGCTTTCAAGGTCTCTTTTTCCCACCGCCCATTTATATTTCACTTCTCCTAGTTCTTTCCATACATTTTTCTTAACGAGGGAGGCGGTTGGAATTTTCTGTTCTTTCCTACATGATGTCGACTGACACAATGGCATTTCTCCGTCACCATCTTGTGCACGTTGTGGAGAAAGCTCGTACCTTTGTCAGTGTCAAATTGGCCGAGGCGTATTATTATTATTATTGTTGTTGTTGTTGAAAAGAGCCCAACTCTGCTTTCGAGGCTTGGCGGCTGATTTAAGATTTCAGCTGCCGAAATATTATAGAGTCTATGACAATCGGACAAAAAAAAATGTAAATATAAATGGCGAAAAGAAAGGGCAAAGTGGCGTGAAGGGATGAAGTAGTATTGAAAGAAAGAAAGAAAGAAAGAAAAAGAAAGAAAAAAGAAAGAAACATAGAACAAGAAAGAAAGAAACATAGAACAAGAAAGAAAGAAAGAAAGAAAGAAAGAAAGAAAGAAAGAAAAAAGAAAGAAAGAAACATAGAACAAGAAAGAAAGAAAGAAAGAAAGAAAGAAAGAAAGAAAAAAGAAAGAAAGAAACATAGAACAAGAAAGAAAGAAACATAGAACAAGAAAGAAAGAAAGAAAGAAAGAAAGAAAGAAAGAAAGAAAGAAAGAAGCCAACAAACAAAAATAACTGAATCAAAGCGAAGGGAAATAAAAGTTTTGATAAAAGCCGTGAAAAACAGAAAATAAACAATGATATTTCATTTCTTTCTGTCTCCTTTCTTTCCACGAAATGAGAAAGAAAGAAATAAAATAGAAAGAAACAAAGAAAGAAAAAAGAAACAAACAGAGCAAAAGAAAGAGAGAAAGGAAAAAGAAAGAAACAAAGAAAGAAAAAAGAAAGAAACAGAAAAAGAAACAAAGAAAGGAAAAAGAAAGAAAGAAAGAAAGAAAAAAGAAAGAAACAGAAAAAGAAACAAAGAAAGGACAAAGAAAGAAACAAAGAAAGAAAAAAGAAAGAAACAGAAAAAGAAACAAAGAAAGGAAAAAGAAAGAAACAAAGAAAGAAAAAAGAAAGAAACAGAAAAAGAAACAAAGAAAGGAAAAAGAAAGAAACAAAGAAAGAAAAAAGAAAGAAACAGAAAAAGAAACAAAGAAAGGAAAAAGAAAGAAACAAAGAAAGAAAAAAGAAAGAAACAGAAAAAGAAACAAAGAAAGGAAAAAGAAAGAAACAAAGAAAGAAAAAAGAAAGAAACAGAAAAAGAAACAAAGAAAGGAAAAAGAAAGAAAGAAAGAAACAGAAAAAGAAAGAAAGAAAGAGAAAAGAAAGAAAGAAAGAAACAAACAAACATAGAAAAAGAAAGAAAGAAAGAAAGAAATCAACAGACAAAAATAAGGGAAAACAAAGCGAAAACAAATAAAAAGGTTTGGTAAAACCTGGGAAAAACAGAATAAAAAAAACAATAATAAGTGCAAAGAAAGAAAGAAAGAAAGAAAGAAAGAATGAAAGAAAGAATGAAAGAAAGAAAGAAAGAAAGAAAGAAAGAATGAAAGAAAGAAAGAAAGAAAGAAAGAAAGCAATAAAGAAAAAAGACAGAAAGAATGAAAGGAAAATAACGAAAGAAATAATGAAAGAAAGTAGAAAAGTAATTGCAAAAAGAACGAAACGAACTAAAAAGGAAAGAAATGAGAAAAAACAAAACAAAAATGGATAAGAAAAAGAAGAGAAACAAACTGAGAGAGAAAAAGATTGTGAGAAAGAAAGAACCAAAAAATAACTGAAAGCAAAATAGAAAACCATACATCTAAGGAAATGTCTATGGTTTATGAAACAAACAGAAAAAAGCAATTAGATCTTAAAGATTTACTTAGTTTCATATTGAAAAAAAAAAAGATTTTACAAAACTGGTATTCATGGCTACATTATGCTATAGATGAACTTTTCTCGCCAGACGAAAATTTGCGCCCCTTCACATCTGCGTCCAAGAACGACTGCTCCCTTCTTGCCCCCGCCAATCTACGCTTCTGAAAGCAAGAAACACAAGACGAATAATGTGAATTGTGTTCATTTAAAATAAAGTAGAAAAATGCATTGAGAATTTATACATCCCTGTCTTTTTATTCTTTCCAATATTCTGCGAACTTGACAAGAGAGAAAAAGAAAAATGGCGCCCTTCCTATTAAGTGAGGAATTTTCTTCTTCACCGTCTTAGCAATTTACGACAAGGTCTTTAAAATCTGTTTATGCTTGACCCCGCTAAGAGGAAGGGTAAATTCAAAGGAGAGAAGAGGAAAGGGCGAACGGGTAGGGCTAGTTTGATTTTAATTTAGTCGTCTTGAGTGTCTCTCCCAATATGTTGACGTTATCAGAGACCATATGACCTGATGTAGTCTTCGCTTCTTCTTACAAACTAAAAAGCTTTTCAAATTCTTTATGCTGTGTAATAAAAAACCTTTTTTCGTTTGAAATACATTCTTGCTCGGATACATTCTTCGTTCTTGAAAGAGGTATCTATCTATCTATCTATCTATCTATCTATCTATCTATCTATCTATCTATCTATCTATGTCAGTCTCATCATATCTATCTATCTATCTATGTCAGTCTCATCATATCTATCTATCTATCTATCTTTCTATTTCAGTGTCTTCATATCTATCTATCTATCTATCTATCTATCTATCTATCTATCTATCTATCTATCTATCTATCTATGTCAGTTTCTTCATATCTATCTATCTATCTATCTATCTATCTATCTATCTATCTATCTTTCTTTCTTTCTTTCTTTCTTTCTACCTGTCTACCTACCTACCGGTCTATCTATCTATCTAGCTAGTTAGCTAGCTAATTAGCTATCTAGCTATCTAGCATAACAATCAGTAAGTTTCTATCTACCTAATTTCACCCACAAGGCTTGTATTACCCAGTGGGATTGTTTTCATGTGTTTTCCAAATGTACCTCGCGCTGGCATCGCCTTCTCAGGACGATATAATCAACAAGTCACCACCTTAAAAATTGTCCATGGTCTGTGTGTGTTCTTGAATATATATATATATATATATATATATATATATATATATATATATATATATATATATATATATATATATATATAGGTAACTATACACGTGTCGAAAAACCTTTGAATTCTTGATTTAACCATAGGCAAATCAATGACGAAGGGAAAAAAAGGTTTTAAAAAAGAAAGAGCCAGGAACATGAAAGTCTGTCGAAAATAATCGCACAGATACAGGTTCAAGGCCCAAAGAAAAAACCCCGATACGAGTAAACAACTAACTAAAGAGCTCAATACAAACGTAGAGCAAACCTGACGATCTGCCTAAGTGAAACCTTGGTAGGTTTGTCTGGCTCATTAGGTTTGACTATATATATATATATATATATATATATATATATATGTGTGTGTGTGTGTGTATAATGCAGTGTTACATACATATGCACATACCCACTACAAAACTCTACATCTAGTTTCAACGTTAAAAAGACTTTTTAAGTTTCATCTACTTTTGTATTGAGCCTTGTTTTAAATTAATGTTTTGAACGCAGAAATCTTACTCTTTGTTATTTACACACACACACACACACACACACACACACACACACACACACACATATATATATATATATATATATATATATATATATATATATATTCCGTATATATTGGCGGCATATTTTCATTTAAACATGGATAATTATAGAATTTAGATAAGTTCTGTTTGTTTATTTTCAATAATGTCCTTCCGTAATCACGTATAAGCTTTGTTGCTTCTTTTGAAAAGGAAGCAAGGAAGATATCATGGTTGCCTTTATTCATTTTTATTTTTCGGACTATTTTCGATATATTCTAATATCGATATGTGGCTTATGATGGCCAAAACAAATAATTGTGTCTAAGCCATGCTAAGCCGGAAGTTGATATTTGAATATATCGACAGGATCTGTTTTTATGTAATTAAATGACTTGTTTTTCACGCGTCCTATTTTCCCAAATTTTTTAACTTGTGTCATTATTAGTGCTGGCATTATTACCGTTCACTATATATATATATATATATATATATATATATATATATATATATATATATATATATATATATGTATGTGTGTGTGTGTGTGTGTGTGTGTATATATATATATATATGTGTATGTATGTGTGTATATATATATATATATGTATGTATGTATGTATGTATATATGTGTGTTTGTGTGTGTGTGTAAAAGTAGACATTTGAATGAATACCAAAAGTCTGTTTCATGCTAAACACAATCATCATATATATATATATATATATATATATATATATATATATATATATATATATTTATATATATATATATATATATATATATATATGTATATATATATATAGTTAGGTAATGAATGGTTTGGTAATCCATGTGTATAATTTGAAAGACGATGTGACCCAGAGAGCTCAATGTAACACCAGAGCAAATATTAATTAAATTATTAAGACAGAGACAACCTGAAGGTTCCATGACAGGGAAATAAATTATAGTCATGGGAACTTATGGTTGTCTCTTTCTTCATTATATATATATATATATATATATATATATATATATATATATATATATATATATATATATATATATATATATATATATGGGGGGTGTAGTGTGTGTGTATGTGTGTATGTTGCAGCAGCTGTTATAGGAAAGTGTGTAGACAGTGATAGACAGGATATGAATTTGATAAAATATTGGGATCAGACTTATAAAAATAGTGAAAAGTTATATGATGAATCTAATAGAAAATCCGAGACAAGAATTACAAAGATGGTGAGTTGTCGACGTTGTACAATGAATGGTTGGGATGAAGGGTAGCCATGTTGAAAAATATATGTTTTTAAATAGAATGAATAGAATAAAAAGAAAAGGAAAGGAAAATGGGAAAAGAAAAAGAAAAATCAAGTAAAAAGTAAAGACCCCCGCTTTTGACGTTATTCAAGCGTATGATACGCTTTGGCAGATCCACGTGTGTTGAACCAACGACGGTCTCCGTTCGAAAGACATGGCGGCATTCACTGCGTAAAGAAATCATCGCGCCGCTCTGGCCGTGAATTTACGATTCACTACTTATTTTTTTTTTTGCTTTCATTTGCGAAACATTTACTATGTTTTCTTTTCTGTTTCAGTCCATTTCTCGCCTTTAGTTTCTCTTCCACTATCTCCTTTTCTCGTATCGTTTAATCTCGTTACAATTTCTTCTGTTTCATGAGTTCTTTTGGATGCCAATTCTTTTTATTATCTTCTGCTTTTTCAGTTCTCAGACGATTTGTCAATGATTTTTTCTCGTTTGTTGTTTTTTTTAATATTTTTTTTCTTTTTGGCTTTTAACAAAAGTTGTAACGTTTATTTTCCTTTCTCTCTTTTCAGTCCTTTTATCTTCGAGTTTCTGTCGTTTTTTTTTCTCTTTTTGCTGCGTTTGCAGTTTCTTTCTTTGTTTCGCCGTTTCTTTTCTTCTGCCTTTCTTTCCTTTTGTTTCGTTCTTATGCCTTTCTTTTTTTTCGTCGCTTCTTTTTTCTTATTTCTCTTTCTTTCACGCTTTCATTTCATCACTGTGTCTTTTTTTTATTACGTCTTTCTTTCTTTTTTATCGCTTCTTTTTTATTCTTTCTTTCTTTCTTTCCTTCTTTCACATTTTTTATCACCGTTTCCTTTTCTTCCGTTTTTCTTTCTTTCTTTCTTTTGTCTTTCTTTCTTTCTTTTTTATCGCTTCTTTTTTATTCTTTCTTTCTTTCTTTCACATTTTTATCACCGTTTCTTTTTCTTCCGTTTTTCTTTCTTTCTTTCGTCTTTCTTTCTTTCTTTCTTTTTTATCGCTTCTTTTTTTATTCTTTCTTTCTCTCTTTCTTTCCTTCTTTCACATTTTTATCACCGTTTCTTTTTCTTCCGTTTTTCTTTCTTTCTATTTCATCACTTTTTTTACTTCTTTCTTTTATTCGCCGTTTCTTTTTATACTTTCTTTTTTGTCGTTTCCTTTTTCTTCTTTCTTTCTTTGTTTTCTTCACTTTTTCTTTTTATCACCGTTTCTTTTTTCTGTCATTTTTTCTTCCTATTTTCATCGCTTCTTTTTCTTTCTGTCTTTCTTTCTTTATCTTTCTTTTTCTTTCTTTCTCTGTTTCTTTGTTTGTTTGTTTTTTGGTTTCTTTCTTTCTCTCCGTTTCTTTATCCTTTTGTTATCTTTCTTTTTTTCTAATCGTTCTCCTTTTTTCCTTTCTAAGACCCCTACTTTTCTGTCGTATTTCCTACATTTTCTCTTTTACATTTTATCAATTTCAAAAGCAGTTGGATTCCCTTCGCTTCTCTTTCTTTTTTCAGAATTTTCCCCGAATTACTCAAATCTTTCAAAAACACGTTTTTATTCCTTTTCACTTCGTTTTCTGTTACTTTGCTCTATCTTTCTTTATCTATCATCATTTTCTTTCTTTCTTTCTTTCTAATCTTGTTTCTTTCTCAGTTTTTTCTCTGATTTATCGATTTTTTTCTCATCCATTTTCTTTTATCCTTTAAAAATATTTAAAATTTATTCCCATTTCTCCTATAATTTTTCTGTTTGTTTGGGTTTTACATTTTGATTTCTTTTTGTCGTACTGTCATTTCTCTCTTTCTTTCTTTCTTTCTTTCTTTCTTTCTTTCTTTCTTTGCTAATTCAATGTTTTCTTTCTTTTTATTCATCACCATCCCATATTCCATTTCTCTTACCTTTCTTTCTTTCTTTTTTTCTTTAATTCATTCTTTCTGTAATTTGTAATGAAAACGTCTTTCTTTCATTATTTCTTTCTTTCTTTCTTTCTTCCATTCCTTCCTTCTTTCATTCATTCCTTCCTTCCTTCCTATATTTCTTTCTATTCTTCTAATTTATAATAAAAACGTCTTTCCTTCCTTTATTTCGTTCTTTCTTGCTTCGAATTTTAATGTAAATTTTCTTCTTCAGATTTTCCTGAATTCTCTTTTACTTGTCATTTGTTTCCTTCCATATTTCAATAGATCTTTGCTCATCTTCACCCGCCACATTTTCCACTATCAGTATTTTTCACTTCTCCCCTCTTGTAAAATATACTCGTATACTTTCTTTTTTTGGCGGGTGGGGAGACTTAACTTGAAGTCAAGTCACCAATCTCATACCATACCCTCCTCCATGAGAGAAAAAAAAATTCGCGCATCACCATAAAATAACCTTAGTGCAAAAATCACACTGTGATTAAACCGCCAAAGGCGAATTCCTACCATCAACAATAACACAAAAGTAGTGCGAAGTGTAAAACAAACCAATAGAGAGACATTGAAAAAAACAAAAGATACGTCTGAGCATGCGCATTAATAATAGCTTCTATCTTTGGGCGTAGAACTTTTCAGACTGAACAAAAAATACTGAAGTATTTAAATGCTTGTGGTAAAATATAATAAAAAGAAATAACAGTCCTAGAGAAATTGGTTATTGGTGGCAAATAAGAAATCCAGCCAATAGAAAACGAAAAAAAAAGAAAAAAAAGCGGGATTCCAGTGAAATTTATAGACCGACAAGACAGACGTATCAGAGAGAATGAGATAGGCGTTCTATTAGTTGTTAAAATAGCAGCAAAAGCCTTCTTAAGCATTGTCTTATTCGCATTTAAGCCAACATTCTACGGCCGATTTATTCGTATTAGCCTCACAGCGAGAAGCAGGTGCGTTGAAATAACTAACACGGTAGAGGGAGGCAAGCAAAAACGCACGCGAGCTATTGGTTTTGTTATTAACAAGTGTAGTTTTCCTTTTCTATGTGCCACGTTCTTTCAGGGCGCGGGACATCATGGTTCTCCACGATTTCCTATCATTTGTCGCTCTTAGTAAATTCTGCTTCAATTCTGCAATCTTAACGTCCGCGTCAGAAATTTTATTCACTAATTATTATTTTTCTCTCTTCCACCAACAGGAGTAGATAGGTTCGCCTATCACTAAGTTCACACTTCTCTCCGGTCTTTTGATAAAGAGTAGAGTTTTAACCCTTTGTTTCCTGTTGAGGATTGGGTTTCCGTTTCCTTCTAAAATCTAACTCTTGTCTTTTCTTACGCGAATACAACTCCACACTCTACTTTGAGGCACGGTGGAGTAATGGATAGCGGCTCGGATTAAGGAATCGGAGAGCCGAGTTCGAATTCCAGTCGGATCCATTATATTCACTAACTTGCTAAAACCCTTAGGGAAGGTATGAATCCTCTTCTTCATAAGCCCAGCTATGGGTAAATAGCAGTACAGACTGGTTTCTACAGCCTTGGGTGGCAACCAGACTAGGAAAAGGACAACTCAATTATAGATGCGCGGTACTTATTGGAAAGCGCTGAATATCAGTGACAGAGTTAACATATTTATTTGGATTGATGTGAGTTTATGACACTTGGTTTCACGTTATTTTCGATCGTCAGTCAAACTCTGACGATCGCAAATATATATATATAATTCTCACAATGAGTGTGTATGTATGTGCCTGTGTGTGTGTGATCGGATATTGTTTGAGTTTTTTCACAGTTAAAATCCGACTTCGATGAATTTTTTTTTGTTTGATAGATAATTCTTCAGTGTCGGTTTTGAGTCCAAGTTGGCTGGTAAAAATTACAAACCTTATTTTTTACACTTTGCGCAAAATATCAAAGGGAAAATTTAATGTCTGTAAAAACAGTTTACAATCAATTTAGACAATTGTAATCTAACACAAAAAAAATATTAGAATTATAAAAATATATTATAAATAAAAATTATCGTACATTATTATTATGACGATCCATGGAAGAGGTTCTTTCCTTGGAAGATTGAGAACACAAAAAGGTCCCTTTTCAGGGTTACCCTCCCCTATTCAAAGTGTTAACAACCATTTGGGGATGTTACTCAGTTGTGTTGACTTTTATGTTCACTTTTTATAATAATAATATATATATATATATATATATATATACATATATATATATATATATATATATTATTATTATAAAAAGTGAACATAAAAGTCAACACTTAAAGGCGACAGTCTGTTTCATGCTAGTCCAATCGTCAGGCAGCTGCCTGACGATTGGACTAGCATGAAACAGACTGTCGCCTCTAAGTGTTGACTTCTATGTTCACTTTTATATTTACACACGCTCTATCTCTGATATTGAGCACTTTATCCCATAAATATAGCACACTTTAAGACTATATTTCTTCATATATATATATATATATATAACACACACGCATATATATATTTGTCATCCACAGACTGACTGTTTCGGTGTTTCACAGCTAATCAGTGTGGCTAGAAGTTCGGTTGCCTCTAGCTAGGATCGAAACCCGACTGAATTTGCGTCAGTCCGAACTTCTCCCACTAAGCCGTCACGCACGGCAGGAATGAAGGTGAATTTTAGCGTGTTGATTTTTAGATTTAGATGAACACACAGTGACTGACAGTGACTCAATTCTGCCGAAGAGTCGTGCAATATTATCTTAAATAGTCACTGTTTACAAATTCACACCTCAAACTAGAGAGCTCAACCGATATATATATATATATATATATATATATATATATATATATATATATATATATATATATATATATATATATATATATATATATATATATATACCCGCACACACACACACGCATATGTATATATATATATATATATACACACACACAGACACACGAACACACACACACGCATATATATATATATATATATATATATATATGTATATATATATATATATATATAATTTCACCCCAAACAAAGTGATAGTGTTACTAGGATGCATTTTTCTTTAATTCCATTTAATCTTGTCGGCAATTGCTTTGTTTTTTTTTAGTAGAAATTTATTCATTATTTCCGTCTTTCGATTAGTTCTCTTTCTGATAAACCAACCCACTCTCTTAATCCCAGTAACCCCTTGCGTCTTAGTGGCATTATCACCTTGTCTGAGATTAAACGATTTAAAAATCGCAGAGAATGACAATCATATATACATCCTATATTTCTTGTTGAATGAGAGACGTGTGGAATGTGAAATATTCGGCGAGACATGGGAAAAGCTGAATAACTCGACAACTGAAAAGACTGATTATGTTACCAAATTTGGTTCGTATCTCGTGTATCTCCATGACTACTGTGACTTTTTTTTATTTGTCGAAATTTACAAAGGTGTGTGCTATGTTTGTAAAATCTTTATTGTGGAACTTTTTTTTTTATTGTCCCACTGTCAATGCCTCAAGTCTATGGGACTATTTTTATCTCCATTTCATCCGTCTGAAGAGAAAGCAATCGTTATCTGGTTACCAGTGAAAGTATTCCACCAACAAACAGCAGGTTTCAGATTCCTTATCTGATGAGATTTAAAGCACCAATGTTACAAAGACAGTAAAGAAAAAAAAAGAAGGAAAACGAGGGAAACGTAGAGCAATATTTCGGATTTTATTCTCTCCTTGACAACCGTTGGTCTTTATCAGATAAAATTGTAAGTGATACAAAAAAGAATGATCGGTAAAAGAAAGACGAATGAAATAGTAATAAAAAAAGGGAAGGAAAGAACGAAATAAGAAGAGAGAGAGAAAGAGAGAGAGAGATAGAGAAAATGAAAAATCGCGTGATATTATATATATATATATATATATATATATATATATATATATATATATATATATATATATATATATGTATATATAATGAACATATATATATATATATTTATATATATTCATTATATATATATATAAAATTCGCTTGATAAGGAAACAGAGCTAGGGGCTTTAATTAAATTCTATTATTGGATTTGAAGTATTTAGCTTCTGCTTTTAAAACATGGTAATTCCTGTGTAGCGGTGGAACCATATTTTTAAATAAGTAAATTTATAATATTTATGCTGTGTAGATTTGCTTTGAGCACTATTTTGTAAAGATAAAAATATTAATAAGAGCACCGGATTATATATCTTACTGTTCTTTCTCTAAATTTATATATATATATATATATATATATATATATATATATATATATATATATATATATATATATAGAGAGAGAGAGAGAGAGAGAGAGAGTGAATGAATTCATACGTACATATATATATATATATATATATATATATATATATATATATATATATATATATATATATATGTGTGTGTGTGTATGTGTGTGTATGTGTGTGTATGTGTTTATTGTGTATTTAGGCAGCAATCCTTCATTTATACATGTTTCATTAAAGACGACAGACAAGCTACTACGATTAAGATTTTATTTAATTTTTCTTGTGTCCGAAGAAGTCCTTTCTATTTTGGACACTGGGTGTGTAGTAACTGTCCAAATGTTCTATAATTCCGAGCGCTTTCGGCTATACTTTTAGCCATTATCAAAGATGATTTGATTTGTTCAATTTTATTGGGTGTGTGGGTTGTGTGTATGTTTTTTGTGTTGCAGAGATGTTTTATTCCGAACGCCATCAGCATTGTTAACACTGAGCGAAGTCAGTAAAGAGAAAAAGTAAATTCAAAAATGGGGGACATAAAAAATATGGGATCAGCAGAGAGAGGGAGAGAGAGACGGGGAGAGAGAGATAAATAAAGAGTGAAAAAATCATTACAAAGGAGGAAAGAATTCGAGAAAGACATGAAAATGAGATCAGCAGATAGAGAGTGAGTGAGCGAGAGAGAGAGAGAGAGAAAGAGAAAGATAGAAAGGTTAGATCAGAAGAAAAGAATATAAAAGAAAGATCGAAATCAGGATAAAGTAAGACTGAGAGAGAGATAAAGAGAGAGATATTAGAAGACAGTATTTAGGAGATAGTAAGAGAAAAGGCGAGAGTTCAGATCAGAAGAGGAAAGTAGGAGCGAAACAGGAGAGAAGAACTGCGTAAATAGGGAGTGTAAGTAAGAGATCAGTAGAGAGAGATAGAGAGAGATAGAGAGATAAAGAGAGAGAGAAAGAGAGAGAGAGAGAAAACAAAGTAAAATAGGAGGGTGATCAGAAGAGAAAAAAGATAGACATCAACAGAAAGGAGAGAGAGAGAGAGAGAGAGAGAATAAAGCGAAAAAGAGAGAGAGAAGGTGAGTGCTTAGATGAGACGATAAAAAGAAACAGAGAAATCGGGAGAACTGGTGGAAGAAAACGAATGACCAGAAGGAAAGAGAAAAGAAAGAGATATATCATAAGAGATATATAAAAAGGAAAGTAAATTAAAAACAGAAAAAAAGCGAGAGAACAAGAGAAAAATCAAGGAATATATTGGGTGGGGGGTCAGAAGAAAGAAACAATGAAGAAAAAACATAAAGATGTAACTTAATTGAAAAACAAATTGAGAAGGAAAGAAATCAAAAGAAAAGAAAATGAGAGTGTGACACAATGAAAGAGCGATATTAAGAAAGAGATAGAAAGAGAAAGCGTCAATGAAAAGAAAAAGAAAGAAAAGAAGAAAGAGCGATATTAAGAAAGAGATAGAAAGAGAAAGCGTCAATGAAAAGAAAAAGAAAGAAAAGAAGAAAGAGCGATATTAAGAAAGAGATAGAAAGAGAAAGCGTCAATGAAAAGAAAAGGAAAGAAACGAAGAAAGAGAAAAAGGACCAGAAGAAAGGTTAGAAGTGAATAATGAAACGATGAATTTAAAGGTTGTAAGGGCAAATCACGCCGAACTTAACAACGTGACTTGATAACGTTTCGTTTAAAAGTTTCTGGCGGAATAATCAAGAGTTTAAGGTTGCAAAATGGCGACGTCAAAGATAATGTTTGATCGCGACGACAAACAGCTGTTTCAGATTTCCGATTTGACATGGTCGATTTTTCTTCTTCTGTTTCCTTATCCATTTTTGTTCTTTAGAAGTTTTCAGTTTGTTTCAATGAGCAGGAGAATTTCTCCAGTCTTTGAACCATTTAAGAAAAGCATCAAAGAATTTAAATTCGAGGAAAAGACATTTCTGCTGACAGAGTCACTAAGGAAAATAAAAATAACTGTGTCTCACGTATAAAATAAACTTGACGGTTCCCTTTAGTCTCCGGGAGAAAAAGCAAGGCAACATTTCAATAAACAACTAAATCAGCGTATATGCAAGGCTATGAGGATCTCCTTAGTAGGCCTAGCATAGAAATAAATACAATTTGTGAGCAGCTAATAAAAAAGAAAATGTCTTCAACAGCAGCAGCAGTCAAACCATGACAAGCAGCAAGAGTAGTTGCAGCCTAAATCAGCAGTTAGGTTAGGTTTATTGCTCCAGTTTCATTACCGACCAATGGCTTCGAGAATTTTGTGACATGGTGGTTGGGAGTTCAATCCTTGGTTTCAGTGAAAACGTGTGAGAAATCGGTGGAGTAATGGATAGCGGTTCGGATTGAGGAATCGGAGAGCCGATTTCGAAATCCAAACGAATTTATTATATTCCTTTACGTGCTAATAACCTTAGGAAAGGTATGAGTCCTCTTTTTCTCCTCCTTTCTATGGGTAAATAGCAGGACCGTCTTTTATAGCTTTTGGATGGCTACTGGTCTACCGCAGAAAAAAAATACCATCCTACTGCGGGGAAAATATCTGCCTCGTCAGTCATGTATCGAAAGATACATGATAGCTTAAGCGTGTATCACACATGGCACATAATTGGATATAAATGTTTGACAATATCCCTAGACATGTGCAGTGGAGCAAGAACAGTCTTAACCCGTAATATTTTATCATACAAAAAAATGAATAAAAATAGATTTCTCAAGAGTTTATATTCTGAAGAATTTCAAATATTTTGTTGTAAACCGCATTTTTAATATCACCCCACCCCCCAAATGATAACTAGTGCTGTGTTATCGGAGACCTCAGTGTTTCTGCTCCCCCATGTCTTTAGTTACGAAGAACGTCTTTACAGATTCCTCTTTACAGAAACCTGATCTTTACAAAGATTCTCTTTACAGAAACATGAATTATGTGCAGCTCCACGGTCCTTCAGAAAGGTCATTAACTGCAGTCTCATTCTGTAGAATTTTGTAATGAAAATAAAAGAAAGAAATATTCCAGTATGTTGAAGTAGTTTTTACATGTAATATTACCATCTTGCTGGTGAGAAATTTTACGCTTGATACACATTTAACGATTATTTCTGCCACATCAAGAAAAAAAATGTTCATTAATATTGGTTTGTTAATTGTAAAGAAAATCAGGAGAACGTTTAAAGATTTAGTGAAATTTTATTATATGCACTACGAGTATTGCCCAGAATTGAGTTTCGACCATTTATTTAAAAGTTGTTCGAGGGGGAGATAACTCTGATTTCTTTACTTGGCCAATTTTGAATTTATTTTATTTTTAATTACAAATATACCTCTTCTTCTTTTCTTCTTCTCCTCTTCCTTCTATTCATTCTTCTTCTCCTTCTTCTTCTTCTTCTTCTTCTTCTTCTTCTTCTTCTTCTTCTTCTTCTTCTTCTTCTTCTTCTTCTCATCATCATCATCATCATCATCATCATCAATGTCCTTCTTCTTCATCATCATCATCATCATCTCATCATCATCATTCTTCTTTTACTCCACCACTTCCTCCTCCTCCTCATTATTATTCTGCTTCTCCTTCTCCCCCTACACCTCCTACTCCTACTCATTCTTCTTATCACCATAATCATCATTCTTCTTCTTCTTCTTCTTCTTCTTCTTCTTCTTCTTCTTCTTCTTCTTCTTCTTCTTATCATCATCATCATCATCATCATCATCATCATCATCATCATCATCATCATCCTTCTTCTTCTTCTTCTTCTTCTTCTTCTTCTTCTTCTTCTTCTTCTTCTTCTTCTTCTATGTAACGTTGCAATCCGTTCCGATAACATCCATTTCTTAACACTGTTCTTAGCAATGTTTATCCTTTTGCTATCTCTTTTAATCACGGCCCTGCCAACCATTTACACATACGCGTTGTCTACCTTATTATTTCCTCTGTCCCTCTTGCCTTCAGTATATCTTGTGAGTGCTAAATTTTCGCATCCCTCTTTCGCCATTCAGTGATCTTGAAATTTCAAACATCTCCCCCTGATGTTAAGTATGCGTCCATTTTGTTTCCATTTTCTCTAAATCTTCCTCTTCCTCACATGTTCAGCCCATGATATTTTCAACATCTTTATGTAGAACCTCATTTCTGTTGCCTCACTTCTCTTCTTCATCTCTGAGTATAGACTGGATTTGCACCTTAATAATATTCAAATTAATGCTTCCGTATACTATGCACTTTCGACATTATACGTGGCGTACCAAAAATACTTTTACAAACTTTCGGGTAGATTCCTCACACCAAATCAAGAACAAAACTCAATAGAAATAGAAATACGCAAATCCTTCGTTTTTGAGTTATTAAGTTTAAAGTTTACTGTAGACGCTGTGAAATATAGAATCGATCTTCCTCGCTCCATAGTTTGTGGAGCCACGGATACTGTCTCAGCAACGGGACGATAAACAGTATCAAAGTTTGAATGACTCGGCTGCCTTCGATTTGGAAACACAATCTTATGCAGCCGTGCAGCCCCGCGTCCATTACCATTCACGCGGCCGTATGTACAAATTACATCTGCCTGCTCACGATATGAATAAATGTCTGCCATTGTTAAACGGAACACTTCTTGGTTATCTCAAACCGCACACGTTAAATGTCGAATACACATTAGCCACAAATGTAGACGATGTCTACATGCCAACACAGCGCCATCTACTGTAAACCTTTAAACTAAGTAAATCAAAAACAAAGGATTTGTGAATATAGGTTTATATGGACTTTTATTCTTGTTTGTTTTTAGTGTGTTTTGTTTTGTTTTACGGTATATCAACCTCAATGGATTATTTAATGCCGACAAAATTTTTATTGCTGGCAATATGTTTTTCTTCAAAAATCTATTTCTGGGAATATTTTTCTTTGAAGAAATCTATAGCTGGTCATATTTTTTTCAAAGAATATATAGCTGTTTGTATTGCTGGTATTTTTTAAAAATAATTGCTGATAAGTTTTCCTTCAAAAATTATTGCTGTTAATATATTTTTTTTATTACAAAGTATTTCTGGTATTAATATCTATTTTTACACAAATTTGGGTGTCAAATATTTGCCCATAGCTGGAACACTCACAGGTGCTACCACCCCGGGTAAGGGTGGATCTGGGAACCCCAGCAATTAAGAGGTGGTTCCACGCTCCTCAAAACCTCCTGGTCAGAGGCCTTGCTGTTGGATGTAGTATATCGTCTTACCCAGGACGCGGATGTAGTTTATCGTCATACCCAAAGTTTATAAAAGTATTTTTTATACACCCTGTATATATGTGCGTATGTGTGAAGCATGCATTTCAGTGGGTGTATGTGTTGGCGTGCGTGCGATTCATTTAGTCTTTTAGTGAATATAAATTGCTTTTGTGACTTATATACAAAGTAGAAGTAAAGCAAAATAATATACGTGCTTCAGCAGAATCGATATTCGACTATTTTGAGAACCTCTCACTGTTGAGGTGGATCTTTTATTGGTTCACTCACGCATGTCTGTCACTTTATGGATGAATAAACTGGTTACATGAGAAGCGAAAAACGAAAATAACACGACTTTAAATCCAGTGGCCATTCAGATCGATGTGAAGAGTTTTATCTAATTGAAAACAAATACAAACATACATACGTCCAAATGCGAAATCTATGGAACATGAAAATGGCAATAATCTTTAAAAAAAAACACATAGACGTTCAAAATATCTTTGTACGCTCAATCTAAAGGATAATTAAAGTTTTTTTTTTTTGCTAATATGCACCTTATACTAGACACAAGAGCCATTCAACGTTGAGAGTTAATAAACATGGTTGTTGTGTAAGCGGTCAGAATAAGGTGGGTAGTTAATGTGCGTATGCGTGAAAGATTAACGGTTAATCCTAGATTTGAAGATATTAAGATTGTGGCGGTCGGGAAAAAATCACATTGGGATTCTGTTACTCAAAGCAATTGTTCTTAGGGAGGAGCTATTCGAAGGGAACTTCCTCCTAACTAAAGGAATACAAAGAAATGAGGGTGGTATGCGTCAATATCCGCGGCATAGCGAGTTATTGCTGGGAGGGTTAGATTAGAGGGGGATTCTTTTCGGACATATTCCTTAGAAATGACGGTAGAGTAGAGGCGTGCTGCGTTTCGCCTGTGGGAATGGGGCTATAAGTTGAAAAACAATTCATTGCTCACAAAGCCACTTAGACACTAAAACGTAAAAAAGGAATGAGATTTTATTAAAAATCAAGAGAAAGTCAAGTAAATTGATTCTATAGTTAGTTGATCCTATAATTGATCCTATAATTGATCCTGTAATTGAACCTATAATTGATCATAGTGTTAGTTGAATAATCCCCAAATCCTTGGCCACCTTTTCTGTACAACTTCGTCATTTCTTCCTGTCTAAACGAATCTTTTTCAAGTACCGGAAGTAGTATTCCAGAGTTCTGTCTGATGTAATTTTCCAATCACTTACTGATTGATTCGTTTTCTACGGCTGAACAGCTCGTTACTGGTTGTAATAACAAAAGTACGCGGGTGTAGGCTTCAAGAAAGCTGTTTTTAGATTTAGGAGTTTTTGCCGTACCTGGACATTGTGTAGACCGTTGATAAAAGAGTCCAGAATATGCTCGTCTCGAAAATGTTTGGTATTCGTTGGCCGGAAGTTACAGTCCTTCTTTAGGGTTCTTAATTCTTTTAACTACTGTTGAGCTGATTTACCATTTATTCAGAACACGGGTTATTTAAATTCAGAGAATATTTTTAGAATGTAATATTTAAAAGAAAATAATCATTTAGTTATACAAGTCTTGCTAATTAACCCATATCTAATGGGAGAAGAAGAGGATTCATATCTTCCCCAAGGATATTTGTTCATTTCTTTCTATTTTTTTATATATATATACTGAATTTCTTTTCTCTCAGTAGACAGGCAGTTTGCCCATAGTATAACATCTGGTTTATTGTAATATTTTCCCAAATAAATCAAGCTTATCTAGGAGTTCAAACAGTACTTTCTATTGTATTTTACAGAGAATTCTGTAAAACATATTATAAAAATGTTTTTTAAAAATGGATAAGGTTAATTTTCGGATCAGGCGAATCAATCTGCGATGGGTAAATTGTCGTCATTCTTTCATTTTTTTTTTTAATTTACGCGGCGGTTAGCATCAGTCGTGTTGATGGAAATTGTAAATCTATATATCGTTAGATTTCAGTTATATTGTTTTTTTAAGGAATATACTGATTTGAAACGAGGCTAATATTCTAAAACAAATGGCTACAGAAATCAAAAATATATCCAACGATAAAACATAAATGGAAAAGAAACAGAAATTTCAATACAGTAAAAGCCACCTATATATATATATATATATGTAAAAAACGCTCCTAATTTTATTATGCAAAAAGAAACAAGAAAATATTTGCAGACAGTGATACACATCACACGCAAAATAATTTTAAAATAAATTACTAATCTGAATGTCCGAGGACTTTTGTAAGGATTTTTTTCTTCTAAAAATCGAAGATTATGGAAGAAAACTGAAAGGAAATAAAATCCGTATCTCTCGTATTGGATAAAATTTCTATTCTTATTCGATTTATTTATGGAAAGAATCGCAAACAAGTAAGCAAGAAATTCATGTTTACAACTATCGTCTGCTTTGTTTGAATTCCTCCACTTAATTTTGTTTTTAAAATTATCTCTTTTGTTACATTCAATGTTCGTTTATTTTCGCTTTTGGTTAAGTTTTTGCTCGTTCCGCTAAAAATTAATTATTGTCTAACGATTCATTACGGCTTAACCAAAGGTGAAGGGGAATTATTAGTATTTCTTCGTTGATTTTGTGTGTGTGTTTTTTTTTCTTTTCCGGTATTTGGTTTTGGTGTTAAGATATTTTAGTTGGCGGCGGCGGCCATTTTTTAAAATAATTCGATTTCAGCTTTTATTAACGTTTCTTTTTATAATCAAATTCTTAATTATAATTCGAATAAAATTATTGAAAAGGCTTATTTTGAAGCCTACCAATTCCCTTCTGAATGACTGGCATTTAAATGCAGCTACACACATGTTTCTGATTCAATTTTTTGCTATTTCTTTATTTATTGGAAAATGCCTCGTGGTAAAATCATATCACTTATTGATCTATTTACAAAATTTTATATTACTTTTCGTCTTTATCTCATATTTAATTTTATCTGGCCATTTTCTGCATATATCCTTTTATACTGGGCTTCTTCTCATGGTAGAACGGTTTCACACAATCTAATAATGTACGCCAGTGTGTGTGAGTGTGTGTGTGTGTGTGTGTATATATATATATATATATATATATATATATATATATATATATATATATATATATATATATATATGTGAAATAGATAGATAGATAATATTTTCTTGCATTTCTCGCTTTCTACACATCTTTCCACGGCTTTTTCCTTTCTCACACGATCTCTGTCTGTTTACCTTTCTACGAAATCTTTTTCATTTTTTAACGCTTACTTCTTTTTACCTACATTTTCCTTCTTTCTTTCTTTCTTTCTTTCTTTCTTTCTTTCTTGCATTTTTCTTTCTTTCTTTCTTTCTTGCATTTTTCTTTCTTTCTTTTTTGCCCTTCATATTTTTCTTTTTTGTTTCCTTCTTTATTTCTTCATTATTTATTTATCTCTTTCTTTCTTTATTTCTTTCTTTCTTTCTTTCTTTCTTTCTTTTCCCATCATATTTTTCTTTTTTTGTTTCCCCCATTCCTTCTTCATTATTTATTTATCTCGATCTTTCTTTCTTTCTTTCTTTTCATTCATTCATTCATTCATTCTTTCTTTCTTTCTTAAATATATTTCGATATCTCTATTGCTATATTTTATAAGATATTATATATTAATTATAATTCGAATAAATTTACTGCCTTACATGGGGTGAAGCTGCCGGTGATATGCTTTGCTACAATTATTGTATAAGATGCTTATGGCACAATGTAAAGTGATATATGCATCATATCCACAACCTGAGCTCTTTGTCTATTGTAACATTCTGTAAGAGAAGTCATTCGAAACCAGTAAGTCTAGTGCTACTATGAGAAAAGTGAAGCTCATTAATAAGAATGACTTAATATAAATAGCTTGTTAACCATCACGCAATCTCCTAAAACATTCAGTAAGCTTAATTCTGGTTCAAGGTCAAAAGACTGGCGCATTAGAGAAGATCGTTGATACTAAATTATCAATGATCAAGTAAAATAAATTAGCTCACCTCTACTCCCGGCCAGATGTTCCTCATTAAATTGCAATTCGTGAATCGTGTATTTATCTAGAAAAATACAGCATATTGCAATTTTAATCGAATTCACCCCATGTAAGGGAGGAAAGCCACTAAGACACAAAGGGTTACTGAGTGTAAAAAAAATTGAAAATAGAAACATTACTAAGGAGCGAGAACAGCAGAAGAGTAAAGAAGAGTAAAGCTTAACTGTAATTTGATGAGACCTTTCCGCCAATCTAGTACTGCGCTTAAATTCATAAAGTCTACGTACCATGACAAAGAACACATCCGGACAATTATCATGAAAACATTTATAGAAGAGGTAGAGAGAAGCAACTTTACGGCGGTGAGAGAGTGTGGAAAGCCGAAACACGAGGTTTGGACCAGTATGGTTCAAAATGGGTCTCTATAAATATGGTTAGAGGTAAAAATTGCTAGTTACCTGGAGCTTTCACTCTAGTGCAATGGAAAAGTGCTGCCTCAGATCTGGGATCTTCAAAGTCCAGGCACGCTTTATTTATGTCGTGATGACAAAACCGATTTAAGACTGGTCTCCAACAAAAGAACATGATAATGATCATTGTTCTCCTTCCCTTAGTTGCCATGGTAATTAGTATCTATTTAATATCATTATAATTAGCAATTCGTTAATTAAATATTCTTCAATAGGAGGGAATTCATAAACTTGCCATAGAGTATATTATAAAATGTATAGCAGTTCTGCATTATTTTTTGTTTTTGTTCATTCTAAAATAATTCTCTTATGTCTTAGTACTTTGCTTCAGTCAGTCTGTTATGTGTCATGCGCGAGACACGCTTAGGCGATCATGTATCTTTCGATACATGACTGACGAGGCAGATATTTCCCCGCAGTAGGTTGCCATTTCTTTCTGTGGTAGACCATCCAAGGCTATAGAACATGGTCTGTCTTGCTATTTACCAATACCTGGGGGCGGGGAAGAGGATTCATGCCTTTTCCCAAGGGTATTAGCACGTAAGTAAATGTAATGGATTCGTCTGGAAAATCAGTCAGTCAGTTATGTGCCATGCGTTATACATGCTTAGGCGATCATGTATCTTTCGATACATGACTGATTTTTTTTCCCGCCGCAGGTTGCCATTTCTTTCTGCGGTAGACCAGTTGCCATCCACGTCTATAGAATCTGGTCTGTCCTGCTATTTACCCTTATCTGGGGGGGTGGATTCTTACCTTTCTCGCCCTTCGTTAGTTTCTATAAAAAATTCTTTCGATAAACTTCTACGTCTTCGTATATTTCTGTGATGTTTTCAGTCATTACTCAGATACTTGAGTTTCTTCACCTGTTTATTTTGACGTCCCCGGTATGTGCCTCACGCTTTGAACCATCTCTTTTACCTACGGGTAAAAATTACGTTTTGTAGCTCTTTTTCCATGCTTTCTATTAGTTTGTATAACATCCATTTCAGTTTCCTTTCTTTGTCTGTTACAAACACAAATGAGTCGATGGCTAATCTATAGACTCATAGCGCAGACATCTTTAACCGTCAAGCCATAGAACGAATCATATAAAGGACTGTAGTTTATAATGTAAGCAAAAGGCAGAGCCGCCGGTGATATGCTTTGCTATAATTATTGTATAAGATACTTACGGCACGCAAGAAACCCCGAGATTGATATCTAATAATTATGCAGTATTATGAATTGTAAGGTCAACGAGCAATATGAGACATGTACAGTTGAGTGCGCCCTTCCCTTCCGGTGACGCATGCGTACACAGGGAAAAAATATTTGTGTTATAATCTTCAAGAGGCGAATGTCCAATAAAGTAGAGATGTGAATAAGCAATCATCAACGCGTTGCAATCAGTCTTTGAGGCATTATTTTTTTTTTTATGTGAGCTATTGTTGCTTATATCGTATTAATTTCCAAGGGTCGTCTTTGTAATGAAACCTTAAGTGTTATTATTTGCATATTTCTTCGGTGTTATTAATAATAATAATAAAAAAAACTTATTCGTCTGCCTGCTCATTGAATTCTTCTCGGAATCATTGTTATCGTTTATTCCGATTGTACACATAATATTTTTCCATTTTTTATGCAATTTATAAAGCTATACGGCATCGCCCAGATAATATTATTTTTAACTGTCATATTTATCATAGATCATCGAGTATGGACGTATAAGTAAGGTCTTATACAGCGGGGCCTCTCTAATACTGGATATATGTAATATGTTTGAAAATATATTTAGTTACATACATAATCAAATTTACATTATTCGGACTATTGTCCTCATCTTTGTCGCCATGTTTATCACAACGTTTCGGCCGTTGTATGCCCCGGCCTTCTTCAGGTGGTTGGAATGTCAAGGACACATGTCACAATGGATAAAGGCGTTAGTTAGATCCAGTGACAGGATCCAAAGAGTGTGAGTTAAATACACGGTTAAGGCAGTGGAGAACTTTCAGAGGGGAATTAACAGGAGATAACTGACATCCATTAAACATGGCACGTGGAACTAGAACAGTCTATCCTAGTGAGCGAAACAAAGTGTCTGGGTCGACATTCCAACCACCTGAAGAAGGCCGGAGCTTACATGGCGACAATGATAAAGACAATAATAATCCGAATAATGTAAATAGTGTACATAATACCTCATCTCAGAAATATAGACAGATACTGAAAAGCCGAAACGTTGTGATAAATACGGCGACAAAGACGAGGACAATATTCGAATAATGTAAATAGTGTACATATTACATCATCTCAGAAATATAGACAGGTACTGAAAGGCCGAAACGTTGTGATAAATATGGCAACAAAGATGAGGACAATAGTCCGAATAATGTAAATAGTGTACATAATACCTCATCACAGAAATATAGACAGATACTGAAAGGCCGAAACGTTGTGATAAATATGGCGACAAAGATGAGGACAATATTCCGAATAATGTAAATAGTGTACATAATACCTCATCTCAGAAATATAGACAGGTACTGAAGGGCCGTAACGTTGTAATAAATATTGCAACAAAGATTAGGACAATAGTCCGAATAATGAAAATAGTGTACATAATATCTCATCTCAGAAATATAGACAGATATAGAACCATGTTCAAATGTATTTGATGTTAGTTACTTGTGCGATATGACTGAGTAAATATTTAATTGTTTTTACGTTATATCAGTCTTTTGTTTTTCAGTTATTGAATGCCTAATTCTGTCGTCCATAATATCGGCGTGGGAAGTTAAGTTCTTGTCCTTATTTTATGTGGTTTTGCTTAAAAGAATAAAGAAAAAATAGTCCGATGAAGTCACCTGGAAATCTTTTTTCAATCGACATCTTCTGATGCCTTGATCTTGCTCCCCGTCCGTCCTTCTCTCTATCCCTTGCTGGAGCACAACCCTTTACTCTTGCTCTCACTCTGTGTAACCCCTTGCGTACGAGTGGCACTCTCGCCTTGCGTGGGGTGAAATGCTTAAAAAAAATACACTTAAATTCAGAAAGTCATGCAGAAAGATGTTACGTATGTACTTTCCTGACAAGACGGTTGGATGAAATAAACTATCGAGTTTGTGTGAATAGATGTAAGAGCGTGGAAAGAAGGACGTTCAAGCGACAAATGAGTCTTGGAGCGAAAGGGACAAAAAGTTGAGGATAGCCATGATAAGCCCCGTCCTGAAGAAGCGCACCACATGAAAGAGGATGCAGAACTATACCCATCTTTACAAAACGGAAACCATGTTCTTATAAACCTGAACGTTTTGGCGAGCAACTCCGCCTGTCCATTGACACGTCCATGCACACTTAAGAAAAAATCAAGATTGATTAGCAATAAGGTCAAACCTGTTCTGTATCATTAATAGATTTATTTTACTTGTATGTAATCATGAGATATCTGACATTTTTATAATCCATTATCTTTTTTCCTTGTGTTTTTTTCTTTCTTCGTTTTCTACGACACTTCCTTTAATTTTTCGATTATACATTAAACATCAGTACATCTTCTTCTTCTTCTTCTTCTTGTTCTTCTTCTTCTTCTTCTTCTTCTTCTTCTTCTTCTTCTTAGTAGTAGTAGTAGTAGTAGTAGTAGTAGTAGTAGTAGTAGAAGTAGAAGTAGAAGTAGTGGTAGCAGTTGTGATTTTTTTTTTCTTTTCCACCATGTTTTTTGTCCTTAATTTCTTTGATTTCTTGTTTTTAATTCTTCTAATTCTTCCGTTCCTTCTTCCTCTACTATTTCGTCACCTCCTTTCAGTTATTCTTCTGTTTTTCTCCTCCTTTTATTTTTCATTTCTTCTTCTCTCTTTTTTCATTCTTCTTCATTATCATCTTATACGTTTTCTTCGACTCATTTCTTCTTTCCTTTTCTCATCGTCATCAAATACTTCATCTTTCTTCTCACCTTTCTGATCATACTCTCCTTTCTTCTTCTTCTTCTTCTTCTTCTTCTTCTTCTTCTTCTTCTTCTTCTTCTTCTTCTTCTTCCTCTGTTTTAATTTTTTTCTCCTTTCTTCTTCTTCTGTTTTTATTTTTTCTTCCCTTTCTTCTTCTTCTTCTTCTTCTTCTTCTTCTTTCTTCTTCTTCTTCTTCTTCTTCTTCTTTCTTCTTCTTCTTCTTCTTCTTCTTCTTCTTCTTCTTCTCCTCTCTTCTTCTTCTTTATTCTTCATCTTCTTATTCTTCTTTTGTTTTTATTTTTTCTTCTCCTTTCTTTTCTTCTTCTTCTTCTTTTTCTTCTTCTTCTTCTTCTTCTTCTTCTTCTTCTTTCTTCCTTCTTCTTCGTCTTCTTATTCTTCTTCTGTTTTTATTTTTTCTTCCTCTTTCTTCTTCTTCTTCTTCTTTTTCTTCTACTTCTTCTTCCTCTTTCTTCTTCTTCTTCTTCTGTTTTTATTTTTTCTTCTCCTTTCTGTCCTCTTTCTTTTACGACATATTCCTATATTTTCCCTCATTCATATTTCTTTCTCGCCTTTTCTTTACTTCAGTTTTCTTCTCAGTTCATTTTTTTTTTCCTTTTTCAGATCTTCTTCCTATTCTCCTGACACTTTTTCCTTTTTTCGCCTCTCCTTTCTTCTTCATCTTCCAATTATTGCTCAAGCTGCAATTTATTCTTCACCTTTTTCTATTTCTACTTCTCTTCCTCTCCCTTCCCCCTTACTTACCACTTACCCCCCCCCCTCCTTCTCCTTCTTCAAACATCAAATGCTCCTATTTCTCCATTAGCTTTCATCCTTACTCGCTATCAAATTCTTATCTGCCAGTCTCCTTCGGTGATTCTGGCGCTGTGCTCTGCCACGCAACTAAATCTGGGCATCTCTCCAGTGTGCCGTTCTTGTTTTCCATCGTTTGACTTACTGGAACTGTGTCATAGATTGTCTATTAACATCCCATTGCTGTAATCTGCAAAGACGGACGCCTGGTGATGTTGGTTCACTCTCGTCTGATCTTTTATATGTGGAAGGTGCTCAGGCAGGTGGACGTGCCTTTCAACTTACCACTTTGTCCGTGGATGACTCAAAGTTTGTATCTTCTGATTACATTGTACTGACGTACATCTTTTATCTCCTCTGATCTTGCCTTCGTCCATTCCTTCCTTCGCTTCGTTCTCTCGTTCTTGCTCATTGATACGTTTTGCTGTTTCCTTTCTTGATCTGACTCATTTGTTTTCACTTCTCATTGCATCTTACTTGATGTTTATCATTTCACTGGTCTTTCGTCATTTTCCTCTTTAAGCTTCTTTTCTTTAGAGAGAAATTGATGTAACGAAAACGACTAGCAGCTGAGACACGTTTAAGCAAGGTAATATTGGGATCTTTAAGAAGATTTCATCTGACCTCAGCAGATGCAAGATTTTTTGGAATTTTAATTCATTACTTGTTTCTCTTCGTCATTCTTTCAAGTTATTTTTTTGTTTTGAACATTTTTGTAACGTATTCAGCCTCTCTTTCGCTCAGTGCCTTTCTTTCTTTTGTTTTCTTTGCATTAATTTTTCTTTCTTTTTTTCTTTCTTTCTTTCTTTCTTTCTTTCTTTCTTTCTTTCTTTCTTTCTTTCTTTCTTTCTTAGTCACCTTTTCATTCCATACTATTAGGAATATCTCTTTACCCTTTTTTGTCTGTCTCTATCTTTTAGCAGCGTCTTACTTTCAATCACTTCTTTCTTTCTTTCTTTCTTTCTTTCTTTCTTTCTTTCTTTCTTTCTTTCTTACGTTTTTTTCTTTCTTTATTTTAATGTATATATGTTGACTCTTTTTTATACGTCTTTTTCTGGAAAGTTTCTTTTTCTTCTTCATTGTAGTAAATATATATATATATATATATATATATATATATATATATATATATATATATATATATATATATATGCATACACTACATTAATATTATAAAAAAAAAACAAATCATTGACGAAAGCAACGGACAATTTCCAACAATCTAAAACCCTTATCCAGATAACGTATCGAACAAAAACAGCAAGAAGAAAACGACCTAAAGGCAACCCTCCTTAATCCCTGAAATAATCAATGCTTAGAGAGGTCCTAGTTACAGCAAAAATCGCTTGACAACGTTAATTCCTATAAAATGCTGGCCCGAGTCGTAACTCTAGTTTCAAGCTCACACCACCTTCAGAGTTAAAAGTTCAAGTCGTCTGAAGATCGCGCAAGCGTGAAACTCAAGTTAAGACAAAGGCCATCCATATATATATATATATATATATATATATATATATATATATATATATATATATATATATATATATATATATGTGTGTGTGTGTGTAAAATAAGAACTTAAAATTTTTTTCTTTCATTTTTTTACGTATACAAATCCCGGCAACATTGCGATAATCAGACATATATATATTTATTTTTAATTAAAATTATTTAACGGGTAGTCCATACTCAGCACCTGAAGATTGCGTTGTGAATGAAACTCCGAGTCGTGCTAGCGGTGAGCGATAATATGTATATTTATTAAGATATACTTAACAGCTGTGTTGTATAACATCGAGCACTGTTTTATTAAACCCAGTAATATATATATATATATATATATATATATATATATATATATATATATATATATATATATATACATACACAAATTCAGGTACAACATATCGTGTTTTACATTATTTAGGCCTCATTTCTAACTATGATGGAGCATTCAAACTTATAAAAATATCAATATGTATCATTAAATTGTACCAAGCTATTTATATTACTGAAATCATGTGGATAATTTTGATGGACAATCTATACATCTTTATCTGAGTCCTTCGCACCCATAATATATTGCTGTTCTCTCTATTTGACTGACAATATTCAACCAGGCGTCTTCTCTTTTAGCTTTTTACAAATGAAGCTATGTAATAATCATCCCTTTATTCAAAGCTAAGAATACTCCCCACCCAGCATACACATTTCTCTTTCTTTTTCTCTTTTTTGCTTGAAAGCACTAAGCCCCTTTATTAATCTCACTGCTCTTTCCGCCACTTTCTCCGTCGGGGAGAGGAGTAATTAACCAATCGACGTCTTCCTTCTAATCACGTGGGAACAAATTAAATTATCCCCGGAAGCGTTTGAGCTGGAGTTGGAACGACTGTAACCAGTGAGGCGAAATACTTTCTCCAAAACAGCGTCAACACTACCACCACCAACAAGTTCTACTACAATAGCAACAATAGCAAGTACTACTATTACTACTAATGTAGAGGAAGTAGCCATGGTTAAATGTAAATGTGTGAACTGCCGAATAAAATGAATTGATGAAGTTTGCAATAAATGATAACAAGAAAAAAGAGAAAAAAAAGGGTAAAATTAATATAAAGCAAGTAAATGATATATGCAATGTAATTTAGCAATAATAAGGCAAATCAATAGTAATATGGCAAAAAGTTCACAAACTACGACTTGGTGTTGATACACAAGAACGAATTCGGATAAGAGAACATAGCGTTCTGATTTCAAGACAAGAAAGACAGGGACTGAGTCTGATGAAACCGAGAAGCGGTCTATCTTATTTGCTAGGAAGAAATCCCACTATGCATTTATGTTATTGCACCTATGAATTGGGGAGTAAAAAAAATTTGCAAACATTCTAATACCGACTGGAGCCAACAGCAACTACTACTACTACTACTACTACTACTACTACTAATAATAATAATAATAATAATAATAATAATAAATTGCAGGAGAACCGAACTTAAACAATAACTTAAAATTCCCAGAGAAGTGTAGAAATAAATAATAAAATCGGATATGAATACGAGTGTAGCACTTATAATTATCATCGCACTTGGAACTCTCCCGATGGGCCTTTCAAAAAGAATAAAAAAGTATAATCAGTTGGGATATGAGGAAGAGTACTAGCGTTTTCACTTTGTCAACTGTGAATGCCACAATGGTCACGTGGAGGGAAAATTCCCCACCAGACATGGCCATCATGTCCCGTGCTCTTTATTGATTGGAAGTATTATCGTCTACATAATTGGCTGCAATAAATACCTGTTCTGTACCACAGATTTTGTTTCTCAGTTACCTGAACTTAGCCAGTTGTGCATGTCTCCTAGTTGCTGACGCGCCGTTCATGGGTGGGAATAGTTGAGGGATTTCATGCATCGACACTGTTCTTTTCTTTTTAGTTTATTTTTTTTTTTAATTTATTGTCAGTCAAAGTGACTTAGGAATCGCATTTAGATACTTTTCAATAATTACATTCGGAGACCGGCTGAGAGGATTAGTTTATCCGACCTGATGTTCTTTCAAACCTGTAAGATTTCTGCGCCGGATTTAACGAAAAAAAGGAAAGAAAGAAACTGTTGGAAACTATTCACCATATCGGACATATTTGGCTGTGATGCATGCGCCTGATATACCCTTATCAGACTGGCTACCACGATTCGTATATTAGGCTTGTTATATTTATAACACATCGGAACATTTTTTAGCGTGCTGCTCTCTCACTTATAATAATCATGAGATTTTATATCGTAACAGACAGTAACCTGTTTGGCGTAAGGCTGGCAACTCTACACACTAAAATATACGTATTACGGGATCCACAGAAGCAGCACTAATGTGAAACTGTGAACCTGTACGCTACATGGAATAAGAAGTACTCGCTTTCCCCCTTATTAAGAAAACGTCATTTAAAATATAATTATTATTCTAAATTACTTCCCTTTTAAAGAAAACATACCAAATTATATTTGAGAAATTATGTTTATATTTTAAGTTTACTTTTATTCACGTTATTAAAATTTGCACATTTTCTTAAAATGTGTATTGTTGATATTTCCCGTACTCATTCAAGATTGGTCTTCTTCTACTTCTTCTTCTGTGTGCCATGTTCCTTCAAGTTCATGGCTCTCCACAATATCCCGTCCGTTGTAGCTTTTAGTAAAGTTTGTCTTTTTGCTATCTCTTCTAATACTTGTTCTGTCAACCATTTACACAAGATCGTTAGGTAGGTTATACTCTGCTTTCATTTGCCCACTTTCCATTCACACCGTCCTGTGAGTGTCAGATTTTCTAAGTCTTCTTTCCGCATTATGTGTCCTAGAAATTCCGACTGTCTTTTTTTGATTCAAAATATAAGCGTCTTTTTTGTTTCTATTTTCTCTCAAATTTCGTCGTTGTTCATATGTTTAGCCTATGGTATCCTCTAACGAGGATACCATGTAATTCTACCTTCTGTAGAACCACATTTCTGTTGCTTCATTCGTGATAAGATCGTCCAACATTCACTGCTATATAGAAGGACCGGGATTACATAGCAGTTCATGGCTCATTTCTTAGTTTCTAATGATTTTTTTTCTGTTTCTTATTACTGTGCTTAGCTTTAGAAGGCACCTTTTGCTATCGCAACGCGCCTTCGGATTTCAGTGTCGGATTTTCCGTTCTCTTTAGAAACACTTCTTAGATATTTACTTTTTAATTCTGTCAGGATTGCTTCACTGTAAAGTTTGAATCAGACAGGTGAGATGTCATGTCTTCATCCCACGCCTTGTTCTAGTTTTATACTGTTGTAGTAAGAGACAGTTACCCTCCTTACTATCATGAATAGACTGATCAATTCATGATAAGTAGTCCTGGGTAATGGATAGCGTCTCGGATTGAGGAATCGGACAGCCGAGTTCGAATTCCAGTCGAATCCATTACATTCACTTACGTGCTAATACCCTTGGGAAAGGTATGGATACACTTCTTCTTCTCCCCTCAGCTATGGATAAATAGCAGAACAGACCGGGTTCTATAGATTTGGATGACAACTGGTTTACCGCAGAAAGAAATGGCAACCTACTGCGGGAAAATCTGCCTCGTTTATCGAAAGATATATGATCGCCTAAGCTGTATCACGCATGGAACATAACTGAGTCCTGGGTAATTGTCTAGGAAGAAGAAGATAATACGATTGCAGTGACTGGTCTAGCTGAGTGTTGAATATTACTATCTCGACTGACTCTGTCGATTTACGTATTGTGCCTTGCCAGACCTCATATTACAACAGGTACATTTACTAAATTGATACAGTGTTATTTGTGCAGTAGATAGGCTTTCTGAAAATGATTAGCGGGTGTTGCACACGTTTCACGTGTCTTCTGTTACCGTCTATTCTATTCAGACCGTGCTTTTCCCCTTATACGTGCTAATACAGTAATTACTGTCTATAATGATTATTAGGTACATATAACACCAGTTTTAAACAGTAATACTATTAAAACGACTAGTAGAGCGCCCCCTGGACCTTTTACCTTCTCATATTAGACCTTGCCTTCGTTGCTAATAATTCATGCCACGGCTAACGTTAACATCTTAACAAAAACAACAATAACTACAGCAAAACCAATTACGCCCATTAATACGCAGGCTGTATCTACTTTCACTTTCTCTATTCGGGCTGCTATTTTGTGCCATGTTGCATTAGTGGCTGTGTTTCTGACTTGTTGCATGGCTTGCCAACGTCAGTCTCTGACTAATTCTAGCAGAGCTTCCTACTCAGCTCTTTTACTCTTCTTTCTTCGCCATTGCCTCTAACTCAAGGCCTCTGCTTCATTTCTCCAACTACATCCGCCACCTCCGCTTTCTCTAGCCCAAGTCTACACCTCCGGCAACGTTCTGTCGAATCTATTTTTACACTAGAATGACCGAACGTCCGACTGGCAGTATTCTTCGTTCTTTCCCTTCCTTTACCCCGATGTCTACTCTTATTTCTGTTTAGGGGTCTTACGGGGTTCGTTTCGGGTTCGCGTTAGTTGGTGCGTCAGTTCGTGTGGAAGAATTTTCATTTTCCTTCAAACTGTGTTAATATTAGGTAAAGGATGAAAAAAAATGATAAACAAGAATTGTAATAAAAAAAAAAGATTTAACGAGAAAAATCAAATCATTTAAGGCTGAGTAATAATGAAATTTTCTGTTTTCGAATTTCCATCTAACTTACAAATTCTCATCATATCCGCATGCATAATGCATTAGCTCTCAGTCTAGCTTTCTTTCGGCTCTGCTTTTTGATTTATCTACGTATCTACGCTGATTTGTGACGATCCCAGGACAGGCTCTTCACTATTCTTCATATCTATATATTTATATCCATAGACATATAAAATATGCAGTCCCACCTATTAATATATGAGTATCTATCTAGCTATCTAGCTATCTGTTCTTTTCTTTATTCATCCTTTCTTCTTTCCTATCTATCTATCTATCTATCTATCTATCTATATATATATATATATATATATATATATATATATATATATATATATATATATATAGTCTGTTCTCATCTATCTATCTATCTATCTATCTATCTATCTATCTATCTATCTATCTTTTCTTATCTTTCTTCTTTTCTATCTATCTATTATGTATGTCTGCTCTTATTTATCCATTTATTTATTTATCAGTCCCTTCTTTTTATCTATCTATCTATCTATCTATCTATCTAGCTAGCTATCTGTTCTTTTCTTTCTTCTTTCCTATCTATCTATCTATCTATCTATCTATCTATCTATCTATCTATCTATCTGTTCTTGTCTTTCTTCTTTTCTATCTATTTATCTATTATGTATGTATGTCTGTTCTTATTTATCATTTATTTATTTATCAGTCCCTTCCTTTTATCTATCTATCTATCTATCTATCTATCTATCTATCTATCTATCTATCTATCTGTTCTTATCTTTCTTCTTTTCTATCTATCTATCTATCTATCTATCTATCTATCTATCTATCTATTATGTATGTATGTCTGTTCTTATTTAACCATTTATTTATTTATCAGTCCCTTCTTTTTATCTATCTATCTATCTATCTATCTATCAATCAGTCTGTTCTGATCTATCTTAGTAAATATACCTCTCTATAGCTCTCAACGTAAATGCATATTATACATAATAGATATAATGAAGATAGATATATATAGAGAAAGTGTCTGTGTGAGAGAGAGAGCGAAAGAGAGTCTGCGTGAGTGAGTGAGTGAGTGAGTGAGTGAGTGAGTGAATGAGTGAGTGAGTGAGTGAGTGATGGAGATAGAGTCTGTATCTGCCATCATACGGTGTCAAGATTATATAAATGAAGAAAACATCCTTATAGACCAACTAGTTCTTTTAGGCCCATCTCGCCTTCTAGGCGAAGTAAATCCGATCGAAAGACTTAGAGCCCTTTCCATTTTGGTGTACTCACTCCATCTTCTATCCCTATGCAGGTGTTTGTTTCCCCTGTAAATATTCTTTATTATTCTAATATATTTCCGAAATAAAACGAGTTTTCTTAACAATTTCTAAAATTTACAGATTTACCAATAAAACACTTTTTTTTTTTTAAATTTGCGCTAAAATAATTTTATTGATTCACCGTGTACTTATCCTAACGTTATGCCACCCCAGGGCATAGGTAATCATGAGTCGCCACATGTTTATTTATCAGATTTTTTTTATTGAAATGCTTGGCAAAATATCGGCTAATAGCCAATTGATTCGAACTTTATAGACTGGTAAATAATAAGGATTGCCTTATAGCTGGTTCACGTATTTTAATAATTGACTAAATTCTTATAAATTTATAAATACAAAATTGGTAAGAAATATTTCCTAGCGTTTAATTTAATTGTATTAGTTATTAGCATTTTGAAAAAATAGAATTATTCCTATAAATAAACTAATAATGTTTAATATT
Organism: Acanthosepion esculentum; assembly: GCA_964036315.1. Taxonomy (NCBI): domain Eukaryota; kingdom Metazoa; phylum Mollusca; class Cephalopoda; order Sepiida; family Sepiidae; genus Acanthosepion; species Acanthosepion esculentum. Next base: position 8,306,319 of record OZ038505.1, on the reverse strand, counting down.
TTGATGTGAATTCTCAAGAAGACAACGTATAAATTCCTGGACATCTCATGTTTAGGTTTCCTGACAATTAAAATCATCGCTTTTAAAAAAATAAAACTTGCTGATAAGTGAAAGTGGTTAATATTATAACGTTGTCAATGGAAAAAACCGTCCTTTTGATAATCGTTTTTTTTTTGAGGTCATGAATTTTGCCAATTCTTTTTCTTAATACAGTTTTTAAGGAAAATAGACCTTTCAAGTTCATTAAATGTTATAGATCCTTCAAATTTTGATGGGAGTTTCCTTGCCAAACTTTTGTTTTTTGTAGTTTCTTAAGTCAGCAACTTCATATCTTTCTTCTAGATTTTTGTATGCGTCCACGAAGACCAATTTTTGCCTAATTTCCCTTAAATTGTCTTTTTTGTCCAGGTGTGGATTTTTCCATAGGTAATTTCTCTGTGTTTGGAAAATAAAAACATAGCATAAATGGTATGAAAAAATATCTGAGTATGTTATGACATTTTTAATATCTATTTTACTTCTGTTGTACAAGATTTCCCTACTCTCTTTCCAGTTTTTACTGTATACTGTTTATGTCTGAAATATACTTTAATATTTTTACTTTCTTTTGCAGGTAAGTAATCAATTTCTTCATCTTTCCCCACCTGTTCCCGTGAGAAAGGTAAGGTTACGTATTCTCTTTCACAACGTTTCGCTTATCTTTAACCTTGGCTTTGATTCAATGTCATAATGTCTATATTGTTGGGTGAAACTGTGGATTATATATTAATGCTTCTGTCGGTTTTATTGTGGATATCTCTTTTGTGACACAAAGAAGTCATGTTAAATAAAATGAAAGGCAAACACGGCGTCAGGAAAAACCAATCGATAACACAAACCTCATAAAATATAGCCTCCAGATCAGATAGAAAAATCGATACGGAACATCTTTCTCGATTATTGTTTTCTAAAAACAACGAAGGGATGAAGTAAGTTTTTTTGTTTTTTTTTAATAAGGCAAGTAAATATTTTTAAAGGCTTTTTTTCGCAACTATTATTATTAATAAAAGTCTTTGAGAATATTCCTGAAAACTTTTATACAGGGTGTCCATAAAGTTCGTGTGCATTTTAAACCTTTATAACTTTATTTGTATTTGCGATAGAAATAATTTGTAAAAAGGATTAGAAAGAAGTAAATCTATATTTTTTAAAGTTTTATTGAAATTGTATTTAAGTTTCTACATGTCCTCCATCATTAGTAATACAAAGAGTAAAACGATTTTGCAGTTCACGGAAAACATTTGCCAACTGATTTACAGTAATGCCTGAAATCACATTAGTTATTTTAGCTATACTTAAAACTAGGTACATTAAACTTTATAACATTTTTTACAGATTGTTTCTATCGCAAATACAAATAAAGTTATAATTTTTTTTTTAAAGTGCGCACGAACTTTATGGACACCCTGTATATAGCTAAAATGAGATTTTCTAAATTATTATCTAAGCTATATAATTCATATTTTTTTTTTATACTTTTATGTCTTGACACATTCAGGAGTTTAAAATAGTTTCAAAGACTTCAGAGGTTCTTTGGTCTATTATTTTTATAGCAGAGTTTTGTCTGTAACAGTAGAAGAATACGTTTTAAACGATTCTCTTGGGAATTCATGTTATATATGTTATACGTTTATATTCTTAGCTCGTTTTACAATCTTATGCTTCCCGCTCTAAGCTGACATGTTATAAAATCCAGTGAATTGTACAGTAGGGAATGAAATTATTTGATCATTCGTGAGACGTAAAACAAACATAGCTGGTGGCATTGTAGATTTTAAAGATCAAAAGACATTCTAAATCCATTAAATACATTTAGATATATAATTTAATATCATTGAAAGATAAAGAGATGGTAGTAAAACCGCAACACCCAAATATAGATGGAGAAAAAAAGACATTTTATTTATTCCTTATGTAGTTTAATATGTGACATGATGAAAATATATACAATGAATATCTTTTGTGTTATAGTTTAGATATCTAAAGAAATATATGTTGATTGTAGTTTCTAAAAATTTTAGCACTCAGTCAGTTATGTGCCATACGTGATACACGCTTAGGCGATCACGTATCTTTCGATACATGACTGAAAGGCAGATTTTTCACGCTTTAGGTTGCCATTTCTTTCTGTGGTAAACCAGTTGCCATCCAAGACTATAGAACCCGGTCTGTCTTGCTATTTACCTATAGCTAGGGAGGGAAGAAGAGGATTCATACCTTTTCCAAGGGTATTAGCACATGAGTGAATGTAATGAATTCGACTGGAAAGACAGTCAGTCAGTTATGTTCCATGCGTGATACACGCTTAGGCGATCATGTATCTTTCGATACATCACTGACGAGGCAGATTTTTCCCTGCAGTATGTTGCCATTTTCTTTCTGTGGTTGACCAGTTGCCATCCAAGGCTATAGAACCCGGTCTGTCCTGCTATTTACCCTTAGCTGAGGGGAGAAGAAAAGGATTCATACCTTTCCCAAGGGTATTAGCAAGTAAGTAAATGTAATGGATTCGACTGAAATTCGAAATCCGCTCTCTGATTCCTCAATCCGAGCCACTATCCATCACTGTTGTACCTATTCATAGTAATATTATTGCGTATAAATGATAGCATACAAATTTAAAATTGCTTCCATAATTTTAATTTAGCCTGTTGACTACTGCGTGTTAACCAAAAGAAGAAAAAAAAGCAAACTTTTTTTTTCCTTTTATATACCGTAACTAATTGGGGGGGGTCATGTATTTCCATAACTTCCTGTATTTTTTGCTTTACTCAGCTTTTAAGACTTCCTCTACTACTAAGTACTGTATTTCTTCAGTACATTGGCGATCATGGCTCTCCACTATTTCCTGTCATTTTTAGTTATTTATGAATATAGGATAAAAGCCTTACGGCCACGACACGTTGAAACACCGGTTCCGGTACGATCAACGATTTTAAGCAACGTCGAGCCTGGTCAACAGTTTGGGAAAAAACAGATAATGTAAGCTTGGATGTGCAGGTGGTGTAATGGATAATGGCTCGCAAGTGTTAATCTGCGAGCCGAGTACCAATTCTGGTCGGGTTCGTAAAATTTGTATTTTTGATATCTCTCCTAAACCCATTTCTGCAAACAATTTACAAAAGCATGTAAGGTATTTTAGGCGCTGTTTTCATCTGGCACGCTTGCAAGCAATAGGCCTTGTGAGTGTCAAATTTTCTAATCCCTCTTTTCGCATTATGATCCCTATAAATTTCAACTGTTTTTTTCTGGTTCTAAATATGTGTCATTTCTTTTTCATTAGCTTGTTCAGTGTATGGTATCCTCAGTAACCTTCTGTAGCACCATATTTTTGTTGCTTCAAGTCTATACTTCAACCGTGTGAAGACGGTCAGCATTCACTATGTTACATAGCAGTTCGGTAATCATTTCTTTGTCTTTTCCCTTCAATACTGAATATTGTCTAAACTCTCTTTCCTCATTTTGTGCCCTCGAAATTTCAACCTTACCTTACTGTTGTTGAGTATAATCGTTTTTTTTTTCTTTTCATTATCTCTAACACTTCGTCGTCACTCACTTCTTCAGTCCATGTTATTCTCAGCATCCTTCTGTAGAACCACATTTTCCGTTGCTTTGATGTCTTTTCTTTATCTATTAATGAGATTGTCGAACATTCATTACTATATTGGAGGACTGATATTACATAACGGTTCAGCTATCCTTTCTTTGATTTAATGAATGTTTAGGTTCTTCATACTTTGCGAAAGTATATTTCGTTATCTCAATGCCACTTCGAATTCGGTGCCACACATTCCGTCCTCGCTTAAAGTGTTTCCCAGATACCTCAATGTTTGTTCTTGCTTGATTTTGATATCTCCAATTTGTAATCTGCATGTCGGGCGTTTACTTTTGTTGACAACTATATTTTCGGTCTTCTTAAAATTGATGCTCACGCCTTTCTTCTCACATTCTTTCATTAAACTCTTGGGGACTTCCTATAGCTTCCTTCCGTTGTTTGTTATTAACACTGTGCCGTCTGCATATCTTATGTTGTTAAGATTTTATCCGTCAATAATGAATCCTGGTAGGACTTCTAATTCTCTCAGAATCGTGGCAAAATATAGATTGCATGAGTCAGGTGAGACATACTTGTGCTACATAATTCCAAATCTATTTATTGGTGTTCTGCCATTCATTCAGAGAAACTCATTAAATACGCTACTCATTGGTTTCTCCTGCTTCAATGCTCTCAATAATTGTGGAGACTTTTAAGTTCTTCCACATATTGTGACTCAGGAATCTTATTTGATTGTAAGGCAAGAAGTTTGGGGCTACCCGGCATTTCTTAAAAAAAAAAAAAAAACACCTTAAAATGAGATATGGTATTTTCTGTATTTTTACAATAAAATAAAAAGTTTCAATAACAACAATCTATTTGTTTTATTTTGACAAAAATAAACACTTAACTATAAAAATTAGCATATAACAGCATCATATTTTGTTTTCCTCAATAACACCACCACCTACATTAGTTACAGCTTTGCAAATTTATGATATTCTTTAAAACAATTTTTGAAAAAATCAAAGTTAAAACCGTCCCAAGTATTCTTCAATCTATGAAAAAGCTCACTCTTACTGTTTGGGTATTCTCTTCGAACTCTCCTATCCAATTTATATCATAGTAATTAAATGGGGGAGAGGTCATGAGAATGAAACAACAAAGTTATAATTTCCAAGATATTTATTTTTATTTTTTTTGAGTTGAGTTGAAGTAATTTTGACTTAATTTGGAAGAGTGTTCTTGATAGGTGATTTTTTTTTTGCAATTACGAGTAAACAAGATGGTATAGCATGCCTTTTCAAAATCTAATGATATTTTTGTTTTCATGATTCCAGACATTTTGGTAATCTCAAAACGTCTATTGAAGAATTACTAGTGAAAACAAAAAATTATATTTCACATCGAAAATGTTGATAATTTATCAAAATGTATTGTGGAGAGACGTAGCCGCCATATTTGAAGATTTTAGTAGTAAACGAAGCTTGGAGAAAGACTGGAAATAAACTGTAGTTACTGAAATTTTATCTTTTGCTTAAAAATACAAAGCTATCTCATTTTAATTTATCTTTTTTACCCGAAATGTTTGCCTGCAAAGTGTAGGTTCCCTTCTTAAAACTCCCTCGATACTCACAAGCCATGCTGATGTTATTCTAATCATTTATCGGTAGAACCACATGTGTTGTTTTAAGTCTCTTCATATGTTAAGGGATTTTCTAGCATTTACTCTCATATAATAGCGATGTAATCGTGTATGGTCGTTTGCTAAGGGGGTTAGCTAATACCTTGTTGTAAGACCAATACTTCCATACATCATTAACTCTCCCAGTACTATATTATTATATGAATCATGGGAGTAGTAGCACCAGTAATGCGCAGCCGCGTATGATACCAATATCGGACACCTCTGCTTACACTATTCTTTGTAACTTTTCTGTTTAATATATCTTTCTTAACTCTAACCCGTGTTCCGTGTTTTCCTTTTGTGGACCCTACTTCGGGTCCACATCATACCTATTGCAAACGTCTGCTAAGACACATTTTGTATTTCTTCAGCGCCCAGATCCGACATTCAGTCGATACTGCAACTACATGCACATCCGAGTTCAATCCCCAAACCAGATAGTGTACTTTGACTTAATGGGAACGGAGCGAGCAACGACTAATCAATACTAAAATAAGAACTAGACGAGATATACTTAGACAGGGGCAGTGGAACGAGAACAATCTACTATGGTAGATTGAATAAAGTGTTCGGTTCGAAAATCCTCGTAGGTTATCCGGATCGATATACACCTAATGAAGACACAATGGCTGAAGCGTTGTGATAACAACAAAGATGAGGACAATAGCTCTTATACGAATAGTTTTAACAATAAATGTTGATGTTAAACGAGGATTGACAGTAGCTGTATTTCTCTTGTTTGTTTTCATATCCTCATTATGATAACCTGTTATAAAGGCAGAACACATATATTTAGTGGGTTTCTTGATGCTTATTTTAACATAATTTCGCTGACTGTGATCTTTATCAATGGACAGAGCTTTGCTTGCTTCCAGCATCGAACTTTAAAGGGTTTAATAAACGCTTAAATTAACCTATGGTCCCAACGGAATATTGGCTTTGTTGATTGCTGTAACCTGGGAAAGGTTACTGAATGAGGAATAACCAAAACGGAGGTTGGAAATGAAATGGTAATCATTATAACATCAACAAAATATTATACTCGCCAGCGGCGTGAAGTAGGTAAACCACTGCTAGTGGTGTACTACTTAGACAGCATATTACCCCCACTTACAATGAGGATTGGGACATACCCATTATCATTCATAGGTACGGTATATAACAGGTCGGAAATGACATTCTATTCAGTTCTTGTTAAGTTTAGAGATCAAAGGTCGTGTTGTAACCTAGGAAGGGTTACTGGATAAGGAATAACCAAAACGAAGGTTGGAAATGAAATGGTAATCTTTATAACATCAACAAACTAGTATACTCGCCAGCGGCGTGAAGTAGGTAAACCACCGTTAGTGATGGACTACTTAGACATCATATTAACCCCACTTTCGATAGTGTCGAGCGTATTTGTGAGGATTATGACATACCCGTTAGTGTTCATACACCTGATGAAGGCTGGAGTGCACAATGGCTGAAGCGCTGTGATAGCAAAAACAAATATGAGAACAGTAGCTCATATGTAAATAGTGTAAGCATTAAATGTCGATGTTGCCTGAGAATTTACATTAGATATATTTCAATATCCTCATTATGATAACGTGATATGA
>OZ038505.1:8286957-8294457 GCA_964036315.1 Acanthosepion esculentum | reverse complement strand
ACCATTAGAATTGTCATTTGAACCAAGTTGCGGTCTTCGAATTTGCAGCTAGCAAATAGATCGATTAAAACCAAGTTACGCATATTCGATACTGTGTGCAGTTCAGTTGAATATAGGGAAATAAAAAATGCAGCCTCGTTCTCATATACGCATGCGCATATTTGCATTCTTCATATTCATAGACAGAGACGTGCAGCATTTTCATTGTTTATATGAAATCTTGCCGATAGAGATAGTAAAATAATAGGAATAGTCAATAATTGTCACATCCTGTGTCCCTTAAATGTAGACTGAATAAAAATGAAACACTATATCAATATAAAGCCTTAATAATTAATCAGACATTACTGTCTATTAAAGCATTTTTATTTATTAAACAAATGAGAAACGAGCGACAAAGACAACTGCATTAAATCCATTTTGATAATCTCGTGTACACATATAAGAGGGACAATCCTTGTATACACAAATTCAAATCAAGATAAAGATCTTACTTGTCTTCAACATTTAATCAAACATGTATTAAAGAATAATTGCTCACTAACAAAATAAACATGCATACACATAGATCAACATATATATATATATGTATGTGAGGAGCGGGAAATTTATTTATAGATGTACGATGCATGTGCACACAAAAACATATTCTTATGGACAACATTCATTTTTTACTTATCCCTTTTTAGTGGGTATGAAAACATCTTCCTTCAATTGTAAGTTATCCTATCTAGAGGCAACCGGACGACTAGCCACACTGAAGAGATGTGAAACAGCGAATCAGTCTGCCTGTGGATGACATTTTATATATATATATATATATATATATATATATATATATATATATATATATATGTGTGTGTGTGTGTGTGTGTGTGTGTGTGTGTGTGTGTGTGTGTGTGTAGTTAAAATAATAAATAAAAACTCCTAGATAATGGCTAATAGAATAGCCGAATGCGCTCGTATGTATCGAACATTTGGGCATTTTTTACTCACTCTATATCTTGAAAATGAAACACCCATATGAACACAAGAAAAATTAAATTAATAGCTTAAATTCAGTAACTTGACAGTCGTCTGTAATGAATCTTGCGAAAAAGAGGAATTTCCTATACACAATTTTTTATTTATAAAAATCGTATGACAGATTAGGAAAAAGGTTTTGTGATGCCTTTCATCCGTTAGGATTTCATCGCACTGGGCTCTATTGATTTGATCACGTCTACACATGCGCAAGAAACGAGAGACACTGGTATTTTCAAAATCTTTTGATAGAATATTTTATAAAGAATATTTTTTCAATCTAGCCAAATTCATCTGTATTCTTTTTTCTTTTTCTCTCCATCACCTTTCTCCTTGAATATCCCACATTGTCACAACAGAAAATCTACCAAGAATGGTGACATACTGGAAGAGACTGGACGCAAATTTACCGTGGCTTAATTAGCGATCAAGCCACTTTCCAGATATTTTCGTCACAATAGATTATTTTCTCATTTAATCAACGTAGCATTCACTATGTCAGAATTGTGGTCAGTTTCGTTAAGGTGAACAATTAAATTTGCGTCTATGTTTTTTCAATATATCACACTTTTTGGTAGATTGTGTATTGTCACAATATGTGATAGTTAGGGACAAAGGTGATGAAAAGAAAAAGAAAAAGAATTCAGATGAATTGACTGAAAAATATTCATTCAACATTTTGAAACTATCAGCGTCTCTCGTTTTGTGCGCATGTGTAGACGTGGTAAGGTCAACAAAGCCCAGTCCGATGAAATCCTAACGGATGAAACGCGCCACAAAATTTTATTTCCAATACTATTTTTCTAAATATTGTTTGTTGATATATAAATTTATACAAGATTATATATATATATATATATATATATATATATATATATATATATATATATATATATATATATATATATGCATGCAAGTTTCATTAAAAACGACAGACAAGGTACTACGGTTAAGTTTTTTATTTAATTTTTCTTGTGTACGAACAAGAGCTTTCTTTACTGGACAAAGGGTGTGTAAGAACTGTCCAAATGTTTTATTTTTCCGAGCGGTTTCGGCTATACCTTTAGCCATTATCAAGGATTATTAGATTTTTCAGCTTAATTGAGTGTGTGCATTATGTGTATGTCTTAGTGTGTAATAGGGGTGTTTTAATTTCCAAATACGGTTAGTACGTTGTGGCTTAAATGGGTTCTAATGGAGCTGTGGTCAGATACCTATCCGATCACAGCTCCATTAGAACCCATTTAAACACACCCAAAAATTTACCAGCCTCCATTAGAAATATACTAGTAGAAAACACAAATATATTAATTGCTTCCACCTGTAAAAAAAGGTTAAAAATAATGGAGGCTTTAATAATAAAAAAGAAAAAGCCTATCCATAACAATATTAACTACGAACAAAGCTTACACACCCTTTGTCCAGCAAAGAAAGCTCTTGTTCGTACACAAGAAAAATTAAATAAAAAACTTAACCGTAGTACCTTGTCTGTCGTTTTTAATGAAACTTGCATAAAAGAAGCATTGCTGCCTAAATATACAACTATATATATATATATATATATATATATATATATATATATATATATATATATATATATATATATATGGTTGAAAGTTGAAAGAAGTTTTCTTGAGACGCATTACCCCTTTAGGACTTCATCGGACTGATTGTTATGTTGGTGCGACTACACATGCGCATGACCGAGGAATGCTGGTAAATTAAAATTTAAACTTTGTTTTTTTGGGGGGGTTTTCAAATCTTAGTCGAAATTCTATTATGAAATTGTGGGATATCTACTAAAATGGTGATGGAAAGAATAAAGAAACAGAATCTGAATAAAATCGGTTATATTAAGAAAAATCCATTATCAGTTTTTCGCGCGCCAACTTAACATATCTACTCCGATGAAGACGAAACGCGTCAGAAGAAAACTTTTTCTACGTTGTCATACATTTTCCCCAATATTGTTCGTGATATATAAAAATATATATCGTTATCTTATATATATATATATATATATATATATATATATATATATATATATATATATATATATATATATATATATATATGTCATCCATAGACAGACTGTTTCGCAGCTCATCAGTGTGGCTAGACGTCCGGTTGCCTCTAGCTAGTATCGGAACCCGACTGAATTGGCGTCAGTCGGAACTTCTACCACTAAGCCGTCGGCGCACGGCAGGGATGAAGGTGAATTTTAGCGGGTTTATTTTTAGATTTAGATAAACACACAGTGACCGACAGTGACTCAATTCTGCCGAAGAATACAGCAAAGACACAAAGTCAACGTGACGAATAATATATAATGAATTTTTCTCCTCTCTTTATTCCTGTTTGCCATTAAAATATGTCAGGTTGCTTTCCTTCTTGACGAGACACGTCAGTCGTTACAAGATAAATCTGACGCAAAGACTGGAAACCATTCCTGCGCATGCCCGAATAGTCATCTGCCAACAAATACTTGGTTATTATTGTAACGTCACATGCGAAATACTATGTACGTAAGAAGTCGATTATGCGTTTCTTATTTGTTTTACTTTTCGTAACCCTTATGTAAGTGGATGGACTTTGCACTTAACTCGGATTTCTTCCAATCCTAAAAGTTAAGAAAATCATAATATTTGTTTTTTTTCTACGTCAGACTGGAACCTGACATATTAATGCACTTAATAAATGTAATAGAGTAGCAAGTTTTCTGTATAAAACGTAACATTACTCTCTCTCTCTCTCTCTCTCTCTCTCTCTCACACGCACACACACACACACACACACACACAGACACACACACAGACACACACACACACACACACACACACACACACACACATATATATATATATATATATATATATATATATATATATATATATGTATGTATGTATGTATGTATGTATGTATGTATGTATAAATAAATAAAAAGAAAGAACAGTAAGATATATACTCCGGTGTTCTTATTGATTCTTTTTTTATTTTTACAAAACAGTGTTCAATGTAAATTTACAGACCATAAATATTATAAATTAACTGATTTAAAATATGGTTCCTTCGCTACACAGGAATTACCATGTATCAAAAACCGAAGCTAAAAACTTCAAATTTAATTATATAATTAAATTAAAAGCATTAGTTCTGTTTCATCCTCAAGCGAATTTTGTATATATATATATATATATATACATATATACATATATATATATATATATATATATATATATATATATATATATATATATATATATATATATAGAGAGAGAGAGAGAGAGAGAGAGAGAGAGAGAGAGAGAGAAATGCATAGCTACATAGATAGGTATAAATGCTAGCTATTTACGTAGAGAACACACAAAATCTGCTAGTTTGGGTAATCAATCTATGTTGTAGACATCTGCTCAGGCACATTTGTGATTCTCCAACATCCACACAAACCAAGTTGGATCACAAGCCACATTCGGCCTGCACACTAGTGAAGCTATAATATATTGTGATGGATATTACATTTAAATTTGTTGTAAGCATAAATTAATAGCGTTATATATATATATATATATATATATATATATATATATATATATATATATATATATATATATATATATATATGTATATATATATATATATATATATATATATATGCGTAATAGCACTATATCTCACATACAGCAACAGATATACATAAATGCATACATCTATAAGTGCAAACATGTGTCAAACGTTTTCTTTCTTGTGAAAGACAATCTCTGTTATTGCTATCTCTCTCAGATCGCGCCATATCTATCTTTCTCACGCTGTTCATATCTATCTATCTATGTATCTATCTATCTAACTCACGCTGTTCACATCTATCTATCTCGCTAGCTAGCTAACTAGGGATGATCACATCTATCTAGCTAGCTAGCTAGTTAACACGGAATGTTCACATCTATCTAGCTAGCTAGCTCGCTCACGCTGTTCACATCTATCTATCTATGTATCTATGTATCTATCTATCTATATATCTATCTATCTCTCTCACGCTGTCCACATCTATCTAGGTAGCTAGCTAACTCGGGCTGTTCACATCTATCTAGCTAGCTAGCTCGCTCACGCTGGTCACATCTATCTATCTATCTATCTATCTATCTATCTATCTATCTATCTCATGCTGTTCACATTTATCTGTCTAGCTAGCTAGCTCACGCTATTCACATCTATCTATCTATCTATCTATCTATCTATCTATCTATCTATCTATCTATCTATCTATCTCCAAGCAGAGTTTTGTTTGGTTCATTTCCATTAAACCATTCTCCCGCCTGTATATCAAATTGCATTTCTTTACCTACCAATGTACGTATTTACCTACCTACCTAGCTACCCACGAATGCACTAGCCAACCCATTTTAGACTCTCGCTTCGATAAAAGCTGTTATTAGACAACATCGGCACTTTAAACAGAAAATCACTTAATAAACTCAGCATGTTGGAAGACGTCTGCTCAAAGCACAATCCTACCTGCAACCCTTGATATTCTCCTTGGCTGCTTTTGGTCTTTCTTATCCCTCCTTCTCCTCTTATTCTTCTTCGTCATTAATATTTGCTATGCGTAGTGAGGTGATAGTGTGTTAACACTTTAGAAAGGGGAGATAAATGCACCGATTCCTATTTGCGAAAAAGAGAGAAAACTTTGAGGAGCTGGCGGTTGAGGTATTTTGAATGAAAAGAAATGGAACAGGCAGTCCAAAAAAAAAAAAAAAATTGCATTATTGCCTATTTGGAAAAAAAGAAAAGAAAAGAAATTTGATTAAAAAAAAAGATTATAATATAAAACTCAAATTGATAAGATGCATGAATTTCATTGTATTTGAATTTACTAAAATATTACAAAATTTACCATTGACCTGACTGTCAATATGACATTTGGTGAGAGATTTTAGCGTATCCATTGTGCATATAAACTACACCCAACATGGAAGCTCCTGAACGGGAGATTGGAGGTGTTGAAGTGCCCGTATCTCCCCACTTAATTGCTGCTATTCCCTCATTCACCCTGACCCCATATAGCTCCTGTTAGGGTTCTATGGGCAAATCGAGGTCAAAACACTATAAAAGAATAATAAAAATTATAATAAAATAGCAGCCATACCTTATCATAGAAAAAAAATTACCAGTAATAACTTGTAAAATAAAAAATACCAGCAATCCATTTTAAAAAATAATAATAATACCAGTAATAGATTTTTGTAAAATAAATTACTAATGCTCCCAAGAAAATAACATTTTGACATTAAATGACCCATGAGGTGTTGATATGCCGCTAAACAAACAAACAAATAAAACTTTGTAGATACAATTATTCATTGATTTGTTTTCTGCTGTTTATCAACCCTTGGCAAGTTAATTAAAGCCAGAAGATATTTTTTGGTTCTAAGATTCTTTTATTGTTTTTTTGAATATAATAATGATTTCGTGAGGCAAGCCTTTCGATTTAACACATAGCAGTGAAGAGAATTGGTAGTTACTTACTTTTCCAGGGGTAATTGTGCGTAAGTGAATATAACGAAACTAATGAGAATTGGAACTCGGCTCTCCGATTAACAATTCCGAGCCATAATCCATTACACCACCCGCACATTACAAGCTTACACCAGCCAGTATTCCCAAGCAGTCACCCACTGACCAGTCACTTCGTTGATCATACAGAAACCGGGGTTTTCAACGTGATTGTAGGTAAAAGGGTTATGTACATGCTGTTTCTCTTTGAGCTCAATACATGCGGGTGGTGCAACCGATAGAGGATCGGATGAGAAAGTGGAGATCCGAGGTCGAATCCCAGGCAAGATCGTTACATTAATTTACGCGCAAATACCCTTGGGAATGTTACGGATCCATCTCTTCCCCCTCCAGATACGGGTTAAATAATAGCCTTTATAGCTGCAAAAATTATTGTTATGTCTAAAAAAAAAGCTGAAAAAAACCCATAAAGAAGCAGAAAATTTATTCTTTCAATCCCAAAAATATTTCGGCTTTAAATGACACGGACAGGGTTGATAAACCGTAAAAAATAACACAATCACCCAATCTCTTCGAGTTTCTCACTAGAAGGCAGTCATTCTTCTTTCTTTTTTCTAATTAATTCCCCCCAAGCAAGGCGATAATGCCACTAAAACGCCAGTGGCTATTGTGAGTGAAAGAGTATGGAAAGATTTTAGAAACCGATTCCTAAACAGTGAACAAGGGATAAACCTCTACTCCTGTTCAAAAGACTAGGAATTAGTTTGAAACGCATATATGAATATACGGACTGATTGATAAGTAACTCCCTATTTTATGTAAGATGGACACTCCCGTTCAACTATAATTTTTACAAGACGGGAGAGTCCATCATACATAAAATAGGGAGTTACTTTTCAATCAGTCCGTATATTCATACATGTGTATGCAATTTCAGTTGATGTATTAATATATCAATGTAAGTAT
>OZ038505.1:8276957-8281957 GCA_964036315.1 Acanthosepion esculentum | reverse complement strand
TAGGTTGTGGTGGATAAACTGTCTGAAGTTCATAGTTTGTTATTTTTCTTAAGTCTTTTCGACTATCTCAGTCATTATCAACAATCGATGTGGTGTCTGTTGATAGTCATGTTACCTTTATCCACATAATTGTAAAAAATAATTAAATTAAGGAATACATTCTATGTAATATTCGTATTAAATTCTACAAATTCATTCTAAATTCTACAAATGCAAGATAAATTCGATAAATTCATATTAAATTCGACAAATACCTCATCCAATATCACGTACAATTTTTTAGTCACTTATTACTGTTGTAATTTTTTCCATAAATATTTAATCAGTTTTTTCTTTTTTAAAACAATTTTACTTTATCTCATCTAACTTTTAAAATGCCTCTTCAACAACGACTTTGTTCTCTCATATTTATATTTAATTATATTTGGAATCGTATCCAACTACTTTATACTTTTTCTCTTTTTAAATGTTTTCTTTACATCTATATATCTTATTTGGCTTTCATATTCATTCTTTTTCATATTTTCTTCTCGTTTATTTTTCAGATTTTTCTTAATTGTCATAACAGTAAACATATTCTTTTATCTTTTTCTCAAATTCATTCGCGTTGTATTCATCTTTTTCTTTTACACAATTCTTTCGTTTTCGTAATATTCTACATTGTCTTTCACATTCTTCTTTTTCTTTCAAATTCTTCTTTATCTTTCATATATTCATTTCTCTCTTTCATATTCTTATTTTTCGTTCTGAATTTTCTTTCGTTTCTTTACCCTAATTCTCTTTCATATTCTTCGTTTTTCATCTTATTCATTTTGCCTATAACTTCTCGTTTATACACTTCTTTCGTTTTCATATTTCATCTACTACGGTATTTCATATATTATTCCTTCTCATTCATGATTTTTTCTTTTTATATACTTTTTCTTTCATATATTTCTTCATCTTTCATCTTCATCTAATTCAATTTTCTTTCTCATTAATATATTTCTTCCTTCTTTTTATATTTCGTTACATACTGCTTTTTCTTTCAGATTCTTCTTCATTTTTCATATATATTTATTTCTCTTCTATTAATTTATATTATTTTTTCTTCTCATATATTTCTTTTTCATTCATATAATCCATTCTCTCTGATATTGTTATTCCTTGTTTATGTTTTTCATTCTTTTTAATACACTTCATTTTCTTTCATATTCTTCTTCATCTTTCATCTGTTACATCTTACTTAATCATCTTTCTCATTTATATATTTCTTTCTTTTATGCTTCATTCATGTACTTGTTTCTTTCTCATTCTTCTCTTTTCATTCATAATCTCATTTCTCTAATATTATTATTTCTTGGAATTTTTCTTTCTAATACTTACTCTCCTTCCTTCACTTTCTTTTAAACTCTCTCTCATATTTCTCTTTCTTATCTTTACTATCCAACCTCCACTTTTTTATTCATTCTCTCTCAAATTTTTCTTTCTCATCCTTACTCTCCTGCCTTCACTTTCTTATTCATTCTCTTTCATATTTTCTCTCTTATGCTTACTCTCCTTCCTTCACTTTCTTATTTATTCGCTTTCATATTTTTCTTTGTTATCCTTACTCTCCTTCCTTCACTTTCTTATTCATTCTCTCTCATATTTTTCTTTTTTAGCCTTACTCTCCTTCCTTCACTTTCTTATTCATTCTCTCTCATATTTTTCTTTCTCATACTTACTCTCCTGCCTTCACTTTCTTATTCATTCTCTCTCATATTTTCTTTCTTATGCTTACTCTCCTTCCTTCACTTTCTTATTTATTCGCTTTCATATTTTTCTTTGATATCCTTACTCTCCTTCCTTCACTTTCTTATTCATTCTCTCTCATATTTTTCTTTTTTATCCTCACTCTCCTTCCTCCACTTTCTTATTCATTCTCTCTCATATTTTTCTTTTTTATCCTCACTCTCCTTCCTTCACTTTCTTATTCATTCTCTCTCATATTTTTTCTTTCTTATCCTTACTCTCCTTCCTTCACTCTACTATTCCTTCTCTCTCATTTTTTTCTTCTGTATCTGTCAGATTCACATGATTTTATTTCATATGTTTCTTTGTTTTTATCTTCTTCTGTATTTTCCACATTTTTCCTTCATTTGTAATCGAATATTCTTCTTTCATTTTTTCCACTAAAACCGATTTTTGGGTTTTTTATGCTGAGCCCCTTTTATCTTGATAATCACATTCTTTCTATTTTCCCTTCAGCCTTCATAGCCGAAACTTTTACTATGTCGTTCAAAATTAATTTCCTCGAGCTATTGGGCAAACTATGTCAAACGTGAAGTTTTGACAAAGGGCTTTGACAGTCTAATGAAATCCGTACTAATTAAAACGCCTAATAGTCGCTACTCTCCCAAAGAAAGAATTCATTGACCGCAAAGCCTACTTCTGGACAAAGTAAAATATAAAATAAAAAAGAGAGAAGACAAAGAAAAGAAAGAACAAAAATAAATATTGAAAGAAAGTATAGCTTAAATAGTGAAAATTAAAAGAAAAATATAGAAAAAAGATTGAAAAAGAAAAGAAAATGGAGGATTTTAAAGGGAAAGAGGCAGAAAAAGACAAAGAATTTGTTTTCTTTTCATTTTTTTTTATAAAAAAAGAAAAAGAAAATCGAAAGTGAAAAGAAATAGAATAAAAAGTAAAAGAAAAACAATAATAGGGAAGAAAAAAATCGATTTTCACGCTTCACTGGATTCAAGATTTAGTATGGCAGTATTTGAATATCGAGTATCATGTGCAGTAAAAACCGACGTTACACAATCTTCTATGAAAGCAAAGGTTATTTTAAAGTCCCCTTTCGTGAAGCAGGTTCTCAATCTCGACGATGGCATGCAGCATATCATGTAAAGGACAGATTATTCTTGTCCACTAATCTTCTTAACGTGCAGAAAAGATTATTGAATCGGTGTCACTGTCCAAGAAATGCTGGTGGAAATTCTATAAAGCAGAATCTTTCGCATTCGATATACAAAGGCACATTTTCTCTTGCGTGAAAATGTAACGTAATACGAAAGTATTAAAGAGAGAGAACAATAAAACCTAAAAGAGAGCTCCTTGGGCGAAAAGTGTGGGAAAAAAACAAACTTTTCGAATGGAAATTCCTGTTACATGTAGCAATTGCTATTGCAAAATAGAGACCTAAATACTAAACTCGTCCTACGCTTAAATTCATCAAGTTGGGGTAAGAAAGTAAGAAGTTCATCACAACAATTGCTATGAAGGTATTTGAAGAAATGGCGCAGACAAGTTACGTTATCGTGGAGGATAGTTTTTGAAGCAGGAACGATAGGACTTGACTGATAATACTGCAAAATCTTCTTTGGAAATTTGTCCAGAATTTTCCCCCATCTCTTATTAATGTTATACTTAAATTTGACGCGTTTGGAAAGGACAAAGTTATTTTTCTACTTTATCATACATTTTCCCAAATATATATATATATATATATATATATATATATATATATATATATTATAATTTTATCATATAGACTACTTCGACGGGTAAGAATCGAAAATGGTAACCATTTTCGATTCTCACCTGTCGAAGTGCAGTTAAAATGCACTGAAACGAAGTTGCATCTTTATAGTGAGTAAAATGGTCTTGTCTATATGATATTATCGCTCTACTATCGGTATCAAGCCCTCTTTTGGATTAATGCTGTGAACGTTGGAATTTATATATTACTTTGGTTCTCATCGCATCGGATATATATATATATATATATATATATATATATATATATATATATATATATATATGAAGAAATATAGTCTTAAAGTGTGCTATATTTATGGGATAAAGTGCTCAATATCAGAGCACTTAGAGGCGACAGTCTGTTTCATGCTAGTGCAATCGTATATAAATATATATATATATATATATATATATATATATATATATATATATATATATATGCTTTGTTTTCTTAACTTAAATAATCAGTGCTTCATTATGAAAGTCGTTTATGATAAAAGGAATCAAGTTATCTGCACATCTAGTATAGATGCATATTTCAAAATTGATAACGTTTTGAAAGGCGCAATCCAGAATTGAATTTTTTTTCGGAAATTTTCCGTTAGTAGTACGATGCGCTGAGAGCTAAAAACATGGCGTCGATCATATGTGAGGCACGAAATAGAGGCTTCTAATATTTTGTGAAGGGACAAAGAAATCTCAGACACTTTTATTCCTCTAGCTTTCATTCTGTATTTACTCTTGATTCTGCAACTTGTTTATATTTTGGTGTCTTTTGGCTTTTCAACGAAATGAGAAAAAAATTATTTGAATAGAATATGGAAATGATAGTAAAAGATAATTTCAATCAAGATAATTGAATTTGAATGTCGTTCATATAAATACCATCGCATTTTTTTCAGTTGTCTGCTGATTTGATTTAGTTTTATTGCGTTTCTTTCTGTTATTTTTCCCTTTTCTTACAGTTTTGGATATTAGAGAAATGACACATTGATTAATTTCTAGAATTTTCTTCTTTTTTCCGTTTGTTTTCAAAAAGACATATAGCATATTGGACAGAAGACATCTGGGAGTGGGAGATAATTTTGCTCACACGCGTGTCTTAAAAGAAGCATGTATCATAGTATAAGGATTATCAATGGTGATTTGGATGATAAGAGTATTATAAAAATGACCTCAATGAGTTTGGTATTCTATCTACGTGTCGTTTCTCCTTCGGAACGTAAGCGACCTACAGCTTCCTATATTTTTTTTTATTTCATAGCGGTGTTTATCTTTTCACTATATCTTCCCGAAGCTTTGTTCTGTCAGTTACTTAGAAAAGATTGTTAACTAGGTTACTTGTTTCCCTCTGGAGGAGACACGGTGGAGTAATGGATATCGGCTTGGATTGAGGAATTGGAGAACCGACTTCGAATTCCAGTCGAATCCATTACATTCACTTACGTGCTTATACCCTTGGGAAAGGTGTGAATCCATCTATGGGTAAATAGGAG
>OZ038505.1:8266957-8271957 GCA_964036315.1 Acanthosepion esculentum | reverse complement strand
ACACAGCATCTTGATTGTGTTTTGAAAAATGAAAACAATTTATAAAACATACATGCAACAAACTATTTCTTATTTAACCGTTAAAATATTTCATCCTTGAAAATGGCTAAATGTATAGCCGAAAGCGTTCGGATAAAAAGAACATTCGGACGGTTTTTATATAATTTATCATCCGAAAAGGAAAAAATTATTAGATCGCATGAGATATTATATAAAAAAACTAAATAAATTCACCTTGTCTGTTGTATTCAATGAAATGTGCATGAAAGAAGTATTGCTGCCTAAATACACAAATATATATATATATATATATATATATATATATATATATATATATATATATATATTGGGGGAACAATATATGAAAAAATGGAAAATTCTTCGTCTGATGCGTTACTTTGGCGCGACTACACATGCGCACGGAGTAGGGATAATGGGAATTTAAAATTTTAAACTTTATATATACATATATATATATATATATATATATATATATATATATATATATATATATATATATATATATATATATATATGAAGAAATATAGTCTTAAAGTGTGCTATATTTATGAGATAAAGTGCTCAATATCAGAGATAGAGCGTGTGTAAATATAAAAGTGGACATGGAAATCAGCACTTAGAGGCGACAGTCTGTTTCATGCTAATGCAATCGTCATATATATATGTGTGTGTGTGTGATCTAGCCGATTTCATTAGAATTCTTTTTATTTTTGTTTCTATATTGTTATTAGATAATCCCACACTGTGATAACGAAAGGCCTGTCAGAAATCTTGTATTGTTACACACACACACATACACACACACACACACACACACACACACACATATATATATAACGTATATATATATATATATATATATATATATATATATATATATATATATATATATATATCATCGACTCTCCCGACGAATTCGATGTATGAGCGTCAAGCAGATCAGTTCCTAGAAACTGAGAGCCCGACGCTGACACATGAGATTTGATTATAGTGGTGAAGGTTTCGTGCAGGACAATACACAAGGTCCCCAAACGGCCCCCTGCAGGTTTTGAATTAAGAGTTGTCCTTCTCCTAGACCAAGGCTATAGAACCCAGTCTGTCCTGCTATTTACCCATATATATCTTATGCAGCGTTACATTAGAACATGCACATATCCATTAAAAAATTGTACATTTTCGTTTCAACGTCAAAAAAGACCTTTTTTAAACGTCTCATCAGGTGGGGAATTACGGTGTTACTAACGCTGCAATCTTACTGTTATTTCTCCTTCACTTTGATATATATATATATATATATATATATATATATATATATATATATAAGTTAGGCTATATTTTGTTGTTTAAATAATCAATATCGGGATATAATATAAATATATAAATGGCCTGACGATTGCGTTTAAGTATGAGGTAGACTGCTTCCGCAGTATGTTGATTTAAATGTCCACTTAAGATGGGGATAAGTGAGAACTTACTAAACGGTTACTGCATTGGGTTGCATGAGCATGTGACAAGTCAAAATGTTCAGTGAAGGGGGTGATGTAAATGCTAACCCTAGAAGAATTCAAAATTGTGGTCATTGGGAAAACATCCTGCCGGAAATCTGTTTAACGGAGCTATGAAAGTGGATCTAAACTTCTTGCTAATGGAATATACGAAAGCACATTTTTATTCCGAATAAGCAGCCCAGTTAAAAAAAAATATCGTTGGGAATCACTGACATAGAGTCAAAGCTATTAATATACGCCTATACATAGGACTGCGCACGTGCACACACATACACAGACAGGCATACACGGACAGACAGACAAACATATGCGTAATCATAAAGAGTATATTAAAGTTCACATATCTCAATCTGAATAAACCTACTCTAATAAAGACAGTGTCTTTTTTTTTTAATGAAAGTTCTGAAGAGAAATGCTGACGAGAGAAAAAGACAAGACACATTTCGTGACATCGAATATTAGTAGGAAGTATTCGCTTCGTTACACAGGAAGAACGCAGTATACCGCAGGGAAAAGTCGCAACTAACGGTGCGGCAAGAAGAGGAGGAGAAGGAAGGAGAAGATGACGGCGGGAAAAGAATGTCACAGCTGACCGCAAGACACTTCTGGCTTCCAGACATTGAACGTCACTCCCATCTGGGCAAACACATGGACATGCGAATCAATTTATTCGAACGCACTTATTAGCCAAAGACGACGTAGACGCGGACATATTGGTAGACATTTTGGTGATCTTTCTTCACAAGCGGTTACATACGCACAACACACGTATATAGTATAGATTGTAAGCGCACTCAGTTGGCTTATACGTTATGTACTTGGCATTATATTATTTCAGGTCGTGTAGGAATGTCGGGCAGAAAATTGCGTGGATTTTATTTTTTATTTCGCAAGAAAGCGTGCGTGGTAAATAGAGTTGGGGTCCACCAGGATTAAAATTCACGATTGACATTATTTTTTTTTTGTTTTTCAAAAGCTCTCTGAGGACAACAATTTACATATATTGAAACTGTAAGAATATACACATGAAGGGAATCCGATTATAAATAAAATTTCCTACATTCCATTTGATTGTCTGCCTGAATATATGATATATATATATATATATATGTATGTGCGTGTGTGTGTGTGTGTGTGTGTGTGTGTGTGTGTGTGTGTACCCATGCGTTATTTCACGTTAAGAATATCTACTCTCATAGCTGTCTACACTAACATACAATTAGATATTAAGATATATATATATATATATATATATATATATATATATATATATATATATATATACATACATGCATACATATATATATATATATGTATATACATGCATATATATATATATATACATGCATACATACATATATATATATATTGAAAATATTAGTGGTTAATACACACACACACACATACATATATATATATATGTATGTATGTATCTATATATATATAATATAAATATATATACATACATACATACACAAACATATATATATATATATATATACATATAAATTTCCAAGAGGATAGAATCCAGGTAGAACTCAATGTCCAGGACAGAGTAAGAATATAATAAATAAGTGTTTAAGCCTTTTTATTACATACATATATATATATATATATATATATACACATATATATATATATATATATATATATATATATATATATATATATATATATATATATATATATATATATTTAAAGAGATTTTTATGTTTAACATTCTTTTTATAGATACAAGTATTTAAGTAAATGCTCTGTTTATAATAAACAGTATTAAATAACATTTACCGGCCTGAATGTCCGAGAAATTTTCTATGAAAATTTCTCGGAGATTCAGGACGGTAAATGTAGCCATCAAACTTTTTTTATTAACTGTTTTGTTAATTCCTTTTGTGTATAGGATTGATTCAAACGCTGAAGACCTTCTTTATAAACAAATGGAGTCAAAACATTCTTGTCATATATTTACTCATTATAAATATTAATGTACATTACAGAAAACCTAACGTAAAATATATAAATTTTAATGTATCTTACATAAAATTTATCCCTCTTTCCTAATTTATAAATATCTAAATTATATATGTTCCTGAGGATATTTAAAATGCATTAGAAATGCACGTACCATGTGTGTATATATGTACGTGTTTTGGCATGTATATGTGACCGTTTCTGTGTGTATGTATATAATACTTGAAGTGTTCGCACCGGCGTATGGAAATTGGTTATATTTACCGCCTTCGAGTTTCGTGTTCAGTGGATCGTAAGGCGTCAAGCCGCCTATAATTAAAAAGGTTTATCGCTTTAGCCTTCTTCCCACAGTAAGACTCGGCTGTCAAACTGTGCCTTTTAAGGTTTATATAAACCTACAGCACTACGTTTAAAAATCCATCCACGTCTCGCATCTAAGTTCAGCTCAAGCTAAATAGTTTATCCCCGACATAATATAAGTTCGCTAATAATATATTGTTAAAAGCAGCATCAAATGGTAATAGTCTTTAAAGAGTATTTGAGAACCATTTGGGTGAAAAAAAATTCTACGCACATAGGCCGGTTTGACCTGTGTTTCAAGAATCGTATGACATTCATAACTACCGCTACAATCGCACATGTATCCCATATAATTCTTTGTTTATCTAAGTCGTGATATCAAGAAATTTAACAAAATCGCTGTTTTTTTATATGATTACATCTATATTAACAGAGAATATTCTAGCGATAGACATCTTTATGTGCTGTTTCCCTTTAGAATGTAGACGATCATCGTTCTCCACGACTTCCTATAGAGTCGTTCTTCAAGATAAAGAACACAAAGAAAATCATATAAATATTGCAGCTCCGATCGTAGAAAATAATTTGGCGCACTCATTGTCACTACTTCACAATATTTCTCCTTCTTTATGTGCCGTGACCACTCAGAACGTAAGCGGTCATGGCTCTCCACGACGTCCTGTCCCTTGTAACTATTAATAAACTTTGTCTTTCTGTTATTTTTTTTGGAGACTGTTCAGTACACATTTCCTTGTTTCTAGCGATATTTTTCTATTTCTTAATACTCTGCTTAGCTTTTGGAATGCTTCTTTGGCTATCCCTATTCTACTTCGGATTTCAGTGTCACATTTTACGTCCTCTGTTAAAAGAGTTCCCATATATTTAAATTTCTGCATTTTTTAATTTTTTTTATTTTAGCATCTCCGATTTGCAATTCGCTTTTGGGCTCATCCTTTTGCTAACAACAATGCATTGTGTCTTCCTGCAGTTGATGTTCAATCCTTCCTTCTCGCTTTCCTTCACTAACTTCTGTAGAAGTGTCTATAGCTTTATTTCCCTGTCTGCTATCAACATTCGGTCATCTGCATATCTTATGTTTTTAAGATTTTAACCGTCAGTAATGAACCCTGGTAGGACCTCTAGTTCTCTCAGAATCTCCTTGGTGTATAGGTTGAATAAATTCGGTGAGAAGACACATCC
>OZ038505.1:8256957-8261957 GCA_964036315.1 Acanthosepion esculentum | reverse complement strand
GTATCACAGCTCCCGAGTGCGACTAGACATACGAATGCGTCAAGACAGGATTGAAACCCAACTGATTTGTTGTCAGTCAGAGCTTCTACCACTGAGCTATCTTCATTCGGCAGAGTGAAACAGCTCTGCTAAGAATGAAGTCTAAGTCTAGCGTATTGTTATTTTTACGAATGTAAACAAATTCCAATCAGCCGGAGTGCTCTATTCATTTTACTGAAGAGCCTTGCATTAACGAAGGTAGTTGTTGTTTATAGAATTAGCTTATCACGCAACATTGCTCAGTTGAAATATATTTTCAAGAACTAAGTTATGTCATGCGCAGACAGTACTGTTTCGAAGTATCACAGCTCCTTAGTCCGACTAGACATACGAATGCGTCTCCATGGACGCTTTGTGAAGAAGGAGACTTCCTAATGTTATCGAGCTGGAGTGGAGACGATCCCAAACTGCGGCACCATTGACCCAAGCCTTGTGAGTCAAATTGGGTAGACGGAACCCTTTGGGGCCGTTGATGACTTTGCTAGCAGGGAGCCAAAATTCACCGTGACCATGTTCAAATTGTTAATCACGCTAGCTACCACACTCTCTCCCAGAAACCGTAACTAAGTTCTGCTCCGCATAGTTGCGGTATAAACCACACGTGGGCTCTGTGGGTGTTGAACAAACACAAATGTGCCTGAGCGAGCGTCTGCAATAGGGATTGGTTAGCCGCACTAGCAGATGGGTATCCTCGAATACGAGTGGCCAGCTATTACGTATGCATGTATGTAACATGTATGTATGTGTGTCGTTGTGTGTGTATCTATGTGTATGCTTGGCAACTGTATATATCCCACTAATAGCGTGTAAATGAATGAGAAATTGGAAAAAAAAATACTTTAAAATTGTTCATTACAAAATCCACTCAATGCGTATGGAATCTATCTTAATAAAACCGACTGTAATTTATTTGCAGTTAAAAAATGATTAAAAAATATCCTGACCTAATCATCTTAGCTAATGGCGGCCATTTCTGAGATCTCGCTCCAAATAGCACTTAACATTAAGCCAAGTGAACTGCATGTCGCAATAAAATTTTCATCTGGATTGTATATTTGTGATTATTTGCTTAATATAACCGGGGCAATGATTAGGTACACGTCTCAGCAAAGAAATTACTAATGTCTCCTATTATTTCGTTCAAATTTGGGTTGACCTCCTTTAAATTAACCCAAGCCCGATGAATTTGGTTACGATCAGATTCTCCAAGAATTTGGCAGATTTAAATTAAACATATACTGACAATCAACTTTCCTTTGGCGTGTGTTTTAAAGTACATATCACGTAGTTCTGTTGAGTATATAATTAAAAGTTCTAAGTCTCTTTTGAGATGTATCCTTTCGTTCTATGCATATTAAGTTAGTAATATCAGGATTCGTTTATTTCTCCCAGTTTTTTAACGCTTTTTGTATCTGTGTATTTCACATTCAGCATCTATCTATCTATCTATCTATCTATCTATCTATCTATCTATCTATCTATCTATTGCGTTCACTTCATATATATGAATCATTCTATTAAAAAATCTATCTAAAGTTGTTCAGTATGTATATATTTAAAGCCGTTCAGTATCTACCTACCTACCTATCTATCTATCTAAAGCTGTTCAGTATTTATCTGTCTGTCTGTCTATCTTTCGCATTAACATCACATCTATGTATCATTCTATTAAAAAATATATCTAAAGCTGTTCAGTATCTATCTATCTATCTATCTATCTATCTATCTATAGCATTCACTTCATATATATGAATCATTCTATTAAAACATATATCTAAAGTTGTTCAGTATGTATATATTTAAAGCTGTTCAGTATCTATCTACCTACCTACCTATCTATCTATCTATCTATCTATCTATCTATCTATCTAAAGCTGTTCAGTATTTATCTGTCAGTCTATCTGTCTATCTATCTATCTATCTATCTAAAGCTATTCAGTATCTATATATCTATCTATCAAAAGATGTTCAGTATCTATCTGTCTGTATATCTATCTCACTAAAGTTGTTCAATATCTATTTACCTAAAGGTGTTCAGTATCTATCTATCTATCTATCTATCTATCTATCTATCTATCTATCTATCTATCTATCTATCTATGTCATTGCCTATCTCTCCCAATCTTTTCATAGTAACGGATATTTTAAATGATTGCGGTATGTTTAATAACATGTTTCCATAATTTCATTTTACAACATTAAATAGTAAACTGAATGTTTGCAAGATGATGAAGATATTCGACCATCTGACAATTAAACGGAGATGAGATTGAAAAGAAGCTTTGAATTGTTTAAAAAGCCATACAAGTAAAGACACCATTGTACTGAAATGAATATTAACGATTGATCGTCTGGAGCGGGAAATAGAGAAAAGCAAAGAGAAAATGACTTTCAATAAAACAACTGTCAAAATTACTATGATTTCTTTTATGGTAACTATTTCTATCTTCGTCACTGGTTTCAAATAATTCCTGCAATTACTGATTAAATAATAATAATAACGAAGAGAGAAAGAAAAAAAACAGTGGACAAACAAAAAAAGATTTGCTACTTGATTGATGTCTCCTGTCCATTTGCCATAATAATTAAACATAGAAAAAAAAAAGAAAAAAAGATAACTACAGTGATTTAAAGTTGGAAATTCTAAGAGTTTGGGAAGGACTAGCAAATAAACTATTTATTTTTTTTAAGCATTTAAACCCAAGCAAGACGGGAGTGCCACAAGCACGCACGAGGTTACAGATAGTGGGATCAAGATTAAAGAGACGTGATTGAGGAAAAGTTGAAAAGAAGAACGGGAAATAGATCAAGGCATCTGGAGATGTCGATTGCATTTGAATATTTAGAGATTGTATCTATCAGAGAAGCAAATAAGAGGAAAGAAGGTCTACAGACGAGAAGTGCGAGACATGAAGCTATTGGAGTAGAAGAGACGGCTACATTTAACCGTTTCGACAGTGAAAGGGTGCAACTGAGATGCCAGCCTAGTAACACGTTTAAATTCATGTAGTCTGGGAACTAGCGAAAGTAGCTCGTCGGAACAGTTACCGTGAAAATATTTGTAGAAAAGACAGAGGGAGGCGACGGAACGTCTGTGAGAGAGCGACTGTAGACAAGATGCCAGATTAGGGCCAATGGATTTTGTCGAGGACCTTAAAACAAACAGCGAATTGTGTTGATTTAAAAGAAAACAATTAAACTGTTTTGAACATAAATGAAATGACAGGAAACCACATGGATTCCTTATGACCTCTGAACTCATGACCTCTGATCTTGCGAACATATATGGCAGCAGTATTCCATGTAAGGGCGAATGTGTGATTTACAGATTTGAAGGATGGACTCGGGCGAGAAAAACTTTCTGGCGCGACACAGAGAACCAACTTTCATTGCGGTAGATGAAGCTACAGTACCAGTGATCATTAGAGCACTGAGGTATGTAAAAGAAGAAAAATGGGAATATCTTGCAGATATTGGATTTTGATTCAACGTTTTGTGGCCGTAATCCCTCATCTTTGTCAGTGTTTAAGAAATTAGAAATTGGTCCTCATCAGGTCGGTTCATGAAACTGACAGACGAAATCTTCAATATGGCTGGATATATTTGGGACGGTGATTTGAATTGTGTTGATTTAAAAGAAAACAATTAAACTGCTTTGAACATAAATGAAATGACAGGAAACCACATGGATTCCTTATGACCTCTGAACTCATGACCTCTGATCTTACGAACTTCTGATCGTATATCGTAATGCCTGCTTTAGAAAGTGTTGAAAATAAGTCATAAAATTTGAGACCGATTGCCATATCCAATGCCCTGGTAAATACTAGACTGAACGGAAATCCGCGAATCCTGCCACAACAACCAATGCATTGTCTCCCCGACTGGAATTCCCTGGGGTTGAACTCACGCACACTTTACTCGTCACCCATCAATTAACACTTGACAATAAACGTCTTTCATTTATTTGGACTGATTTTTATATATTTTTATCATTTCTTTTTTCTCCTTCGTCTCCCTCTCCCTCCTCTCTCTCACTTTATATTTACATACACACACACACACACACACACATACATGCATGCATACATACATATATATATATATATATATATATATATATATATATATATATTTGTACGTCCGTTAGTGTGACACCAATTGTCCTGAAGCAGATGAGGGTCACTTGTTTCTGAGAATGGGCACGTCTTGATGCGACCGACACTTGACTTTATTTATTTCTAAACAAAACGTTAATTTCGTTACCATCCGGCAGTTTCTTTTGGTTTTTTTGTTTGCCCTTTTTTTTATCCATTTTCTTTTTTTTTTCTTATTTTTGCCATTCACCCTTTCTCAAATGTGATATATTTTCCTGAACTTTTCTCATTTTTACCGCCGGCTCTTTTTAAATATATATTTTTACTTTGTGCTTCGCTAGTTTTTTTTTTTTTTTAATTAAATTTAGTATGCTTATAATAATAATAATGAAAAAAAAAAGGTTTTTAGTTGTTTGTCCTTCTTTCATTACATTTTCGCCATTCGACCCTTCCAAAATGTGATATATTTTCCTCGAACATTATT
Source organism: Acanthosepion esculentum (assembly GCA_964036315.1). Lineage (NCBI taxonomy): Eukaryota > Metazoa > Mollusca > Cephalopoda > Sepiida > Sepiidae > Acanthosepion > Acanthosepion esculentum. The sequence goes on along the minus strand of OZ038505.1, from coordinate 8,257,337 downwards.
TCTTTTTTTCTCCAGCTATTTTTCTATGTTTTTAAATTGAGCCAATCTATATATTTATTTTTAAATTTCAGTATAATTATAATAAAAAATGGTTCCTTCCAAAATAAAGCATCACAAGATTTTTTTTGTTTGTTTAATCTCCCTGCAAATTTTTCTGTTGTTTTCATTTACTTTGTTTTATTTTCTTGTCTTTATTAAAATAGTGGATGTGTTTAAATGATTTTCAAAGCACAGCTTAAATGTGGCAAAAGGCCGAAAGCATCGGGCACACAGTAAGGGTTGAAGATATTACTCAGTTATTATGAGTCTAGCGAGACAAGCTTGTTAACCATTACACCATGCACTAGTATATTAAAAATTTGTAACATTCTTTTGCTGTA
>OZ038505.1:8236957-8251957 GCA_964036315.1 Acanthosepion esculentum | reverse complement strand
TTGTTAAGTCGACTTCATATATTTAATCATAGTATTTAATTGTCAATTAGGTCTCATCGTTTTACTGCTTAAACAGCTAAATGTACAGTAAGCTCTATTCTAAAAGGTTCTTCTATCACACTTTTAGCCCATGGAGTTCACATGAGAAAATTCATGGAGAAAAACCATGGAATTTTCACGGATGGTACTAGTTGCTATCATTATTATGATTTGTATATGTAATGTTTCCTGCTTTGTATCCTGTAAAGCCGGGTCCAAAGTATAATTCTTAGGATCTATACGAGAATTGTCATATCATTGCAAGCACTTTTCTTAGTATATGGGATCTTCCTAGTAGTAAAATTGCCCATTCCTTTTCTCACAAGGCCCAGAGCTCCGATTACAATTGGTACAGTCTCAGTCTTCATTCCACACACTCTATTAATCTCTTTCTCCAGGTCCTTGGATTTGGACAATTTCTCGATCATTTTTATGAAGGTGTTTCTCTCCAATGGTACTACTCTATCAATAAGCATACATTTCCTGAATTTCTTGTCTTTTATAATAATATCAGGTCTGTCAGTTTGAATTGGCATGTCCCAGAGGATAGTTACATCGTTATTTTGGTTAACTGTGTCTGGTTGGTGCTCAGACTGTCCCTCAGAGATTTTGTGTATCTTGCGTATCTTCTAGGGCACATATATCGCTACTTTGTTATGTCTGTGGGTATATTCATTTTTTGACAGTTCCGTACATCCTGAGATGATATGGTCGACAGTTTCATCATATTTTCCGCAGATCCTGCATTTCGACTTAGTTTCATCTTTGATTATGTGACAGTGATAGAATCTGATTGCGAGGCTTTGGTTCTGAGCTGCATTATAAATAATAATAATAATAATAATAATAATAATAATAATAATAATAATAATAATAATAATAAAATACTGTGTTAGCCCAAAATGAATGTGATAAATATCCAGAAACCATTGATCATCTTGTATCAGGTTGCACGATATTGGCACCCACTAAATATAAAATCTCGGCATGACAGATTGGGCAATATCTGCACTGGAAAATTTGCAACTTCTACAAGAAGGAAACTGAAAGAAACTGGTACGAACACCACCCAGACTCGGTTACGGAGATAGGACCTGTTACAATTATTTGGGACTACACAATACACACTGACAGAACAATCAAATCCAACCGCCCACACATTGTTATTAAAGACCACAAACAAAATAATGCCTCCTTATTGATATGGCAGTCCCTGCAGACTGCAATGTATCTTTGAGGATATTCGAAAAGCTGTCAAAATACAAGAAACTTGAAATAGAAATCTCAAAAATGTGGCACATGGGAACATCAACAATCCCTGTTGTAGTTGGAGCCCTAGGATTGGTTGGAAAATATTCCAGTAGACTAATTGAAGGGATCCCTGGAGGTCCATGCCTCAAAGAGATACAAAAAATTATTCTGACAAGTACAGCCCACACTTTACGAAGGGCTTTATTTATGTAATTTTTTTTTTTTTCAGTGGAAAGTGTCATGATACCATTTCTAACCTTAGGTCCCTGGGCGGGGCACGGAAAGAAATGTGTATACGGCAGATATCAAAGAAAATAAATAATAATAATAATAATAATAATAATAATAATAATAATAATAATAATAATAATAATGGGTTGATGCATAATTATCAGGCGTTTTTAAACAATATTTATTATGAAAAAAGAAACATAACAATACAACAATAAGATTTCTAAATGATTATTCCGGAGAATATGATTATTGACACGCATTTTTATAACCTGAAAATAAAATAATATTTTTATTAAAAAAAGTAAACAAAAAAACAATTTTTATTGACAAATAACTCGCCTACAAAAATTCCTGATAATTATGCACCAAGAAAAAAAAATTCTTTAATAAAATTGCTCGATCATTCAAGCTGGTAGGACGAACATAAATTAATATATTGTTTAGTAAATAAACGGAGCACTTACTCAAATTCGAGTATCCTCTAAAAATAACGTGTAAAGTGATAGAAATCTGTCGGATTAAAAAATTCCATTCTAATATATTATATATATGACAAAGTGGAAATATATGAATGTCTGACAACGTGTAAAAAGTTTTCTTGTGACGCATTCCGTCACCTACGCCTTCATCGGACTAAGTTTGTTATATTGGTGCAGCGGCACATGCGCAAAATTTAAAATTCCCAGCATCCCTGATTCGTGCGCATGTGTAGTCGCACCAAGTAAAAGAATTTAGTCAAACGAAGTCGTAAAGGACGAAACGCATCGCAAGTAAAGCTTAACAACATTTTCATACATTTTTCCTCAATATTGCTCTTGTTATTTATATATATATATATATATATATATATATATATATATATATATATATATATATATATTTAAAATATGTGTAATTTGGCAGCAACTTTTCTTTTAAACATGTTGTGTTGAATGTCAAAGACAACATAGTTCTGCATATTCTCTTTTGAATTTTCTCATTTTCTAATGAGACTTTTTATTTGAAAATTATATCGAAATAAATATTGTCCGTAAGATAACCGAGTACTTTCGAACATCAGTGTTCATCTTCAGGGTCAACATTTTTTTAACAATGTCTTATATATATGTAGAGTCAAATGTTTTTAAACATTTGCAAATTATCTTGTAGCGGAAGCATGTTGCTACATTTTATTTTTACAAACTAAATAAACGTTACAAAATCATTTTTATTTCAAAAGACGCGATGATGTTATCACGTGCATGGCGAAGATCTTTAATCATGTGAAGGCGTGAAAAAGATTTTTTATTATACAAGCCAAAAGATCGAAGAATACGTTATGAAATTTAGAAAGTTCAAAGGAAATGGTTATGTTGTGTATCTAATTATGAAGAAATATATTTTAAACATTGAAGGATGTTTGCAGAAATATTGTAATCTATGCGATTAATAAGAGGTCTTTCGCTTTTCATATGTAATGCTTCTAAGTTTTTAAGGCGTCTAATATCTGTATGTTTATCAATAATTTTAGTATTATCTATAAGGATTTTATATTATATTACAAGATTTATATTTATTTCAATATAATTTTCAAATAAAAAGTCTCATTAGAAAATATGAGAAAATTCAAAAGAAAATATGCAGGACTATGTTGTCTTTGACATTCAACACTATATATATATATATATATATATATATATATATATATATATATATATATATATATATATATATTACGAAGAGTTTAGTGATTAAGCAAGTTCAGGAATAGTTTTTATGAGCCCAGATTGTTCCCTAACTCTTCTAAGCACTTAACACAGGGTTGGCCAACCTTTTGATGCCATGCGCCAATATTTTGTACGATTAATTTAAATGCGCCACACAAACATTCACTTCCTTTCAGTACGTGTTGTAATATGGACATATTTTAAAGTTATAACAAAAAGAAATGGGATAAACACAAATCAAACTTTTAGCACTTTCGCAAAGGTTGTGCAATAAATATAAAATCACTGAAATGAATGAGTAGAAGTGGCTTAGTTTCTTTTCATCAAAAGGATGCAATGCGCTACTTGTAAGCATCCAATGCACCACTTATGGCGCATGCGCCACAGATGGCCATCCTTGAAATTTCTCTGTCGTGACCATTTTATTATTATATTACCAGTTTTCTTTTCTTTTTCAATTAATCTCTTTACATGTTTTCTCATTGATTCGTTTCGTCTTTTTCTTTCCGCTCCAAGCCATTGACATCTATACGGTGACGCCAAGGTACAATTTTGGCCTTTATAAACACTACCCCAAATACTGGATTCGGGGTCGGCGAAGAAATGTCTTTCGACGGAAGGGTGAGTCACGTTAGCACGAACACTGAGCACCGTAAATATTCGGATATAATCCTTAGAATTTCTCAATCATTAAGAATGTTTTCCCTATTTTCCATTTTTTATTTAATATTCCCAAAGTTATTTATCAAATTTCATGTTCGCACCAGTAAGAATTTGCATAATTCTTCTTTTACAACTCGATGAAACAAATCATTTTTATTATTATTTCAGTAACGATTGCACATAAACAATTCCAGATTACTAGATTTTCCAATTTGCTCTTTACATTTTGATATGTCCCGGAAAGGGATATATATTGTACGAAGTAGCTAACTGGTTTTGGGTACTGTAAGTTGGTAGGACAATCTAGCAGGTAGCCGTAATGGACTGGTATTCGTCGTAGTCGTAGGCAATATGATTAGGCTTAGGCTTATGCAATAGGCTTATGCGATAGGCGTAGGCAATAGGCGTAGGCGATGTACCTCCATATCAGTCTGTATTTATGGCTGACACCAGCCAATCATATTACTGTGAAGGGGAACCCTGGTGTATGTATATTCATTACATTACAATTAAAGATTTAATTTCACAAAGTTGAATTACATGAAGCAATTGCGTTAACTAGTAATTGTATATATAGTTAATAGCATTAGAAATCAATAAAATAAAATAAAGAATAACAAAATATATTTAAGTAACAATACTTTTATAATTATTTTAAATGGTCACTATGATAAGTTAGATGCTTAAAAATATAATATTTAATATAAATTCTTTCGGTTGACAAATAAATAATATCTGATTAATTGAGAAAAAGAGTACTGGTAAGTTTCGAACGTAGAATATATGAAACGCTGTTGTAAATTATAGAAGTATGTGCAGGCCTGATTCATTGTTATATTAACAAATTTATAGATTTCAATTTGATATGTCCCGGAAAGGGATATATTTGTTCGAAGTAGCTAAATGGTTTTGGCTACTGTAAGCGGGTAGGACAATCTAGCAGGTAGCAGTAATGGACTGGTACTCGTCGTAGTCGTAGGCAATATGCTTAGGTTTAGGCTTGTGCTATAGGCGCAGGCAATAGGCGTAGGCGATGTACCTCCACATCAGTCTGTACTTATGGCTGACACCAGCCAATCATATTACTGTGAAGGGGAACTATCGTGTATGCATATTAATTACATCACATTTAAATTTATAAAAGAAACTGATTTAATTTTGGTGATCTGTCACTTTGACATCAGTGTATCGCGACACAACACATGGACGATCATGGCTCTCTGCAACTTCCTATCCTTTATACCTTTAGTAAAATTTAACTTTTTACCATCCTCCACACCCACGGTTCAGCCTGTATTCTGTCTATATATCTTAGTCTTCACAATTTTCTGCTTGCTTAGCAGCCGTCAAAAATGACAATACCAATGATCGATTAGGCACAGTGGAATAATGGATAGCGGCTCCGATTGAGAAATCGGAGAGCAGAGTTCGAATTCCAGTCGAATCCATTACATTCACTTACGTGCTGATAACCTTGGGAAAGGTGTGAATCCTCTTCTTCTCCTCCCAGCTATGGATAAATAGCAGGACAGACCGGGTTCTATAGCATTGGATGACAACTAGTCTACTGCGGGAAAAAATATGCCTCGTCAGTCATGTGTCAAAAGGTACATGATCGCCTAAGCGTGTATCACGCATGGCACATAACTGACCGAATTATCGACTTAGGATCTGAGTGTAATTTCAGCGCGCTCTTTGAAAAATGGTAGACACTTTAAAGCTCTTTGCATCAAAAGAATGTAAGCCACTATGAATACGATCATTTTCTTAAAATGATGGTCAAATCTATAAGAAATAGACGTCTGACCAAAAACTCCCGGAGAGGAGTGTGAACTGGATGATAGACAATCCTATCTACGCCTAGTGAAGGTAAACATATAAGTAAAATAGTAAAAAAAAGTACAGAATTGTAGAGGTTAGAAATATAGAGTTGAAGAAGACTTAAAAAAGAAGGGGAAACCTAAGTCTAAATAAGAAACAAGGGATAGACCTCTACTCCTCGGACATTTGGAGAAATGTCTAGCAAATTCTAACCCCATTTGTTTCTGTTTCCCAGTTTGTTTGTCTTTTTGTCTTTTTGTCTTTTTTGTCTTTTTTTCTCACCCCAAGCAAGGCGGGAATCCATGAGCACGCAAGCGGTTACAGAGAGTTGGAGCGAGAGCAAATAGGAGTGATAGAAGAAAGGATGAAGAGAAGGATAGGGGGATAGATCAGGGCATCTATCTGGAGACGTCGATTGACATTACATTTGAATAGTTGGAGATTATAGCTATCAGAGAAACAGGAAAAGGGGAGGGAGTTCCACAGGCGAGAAGTGCGAGACATGAAGCTATTGGAGTAGAAGGGACGGCTACATTTAACAGTTTCGACAGTGAAAGGGTGAGAGAGAGATGCCAGCCTAGTTGAACGCTTAAATTCATGAAGTCTGGGAACCAGCGAAAGAAGCTCACCGAAAGAAGCTCACCGTGAAAGTATTTGTAAAAAAAGATAGAGGGAGGCGACTGCATGTCTGTGAGAGAGCGACTGCAGATGAGATGCCAGATCAGGGCCAATTACATTGCATATTGCAGTTTCATCGATTTTGATAACTATTCGCCCTTCACATGCATATTCCTAGTCAATATAACGTATACATACCACGCGTGACCTAACACGGTGCCTTGATTTCAATGGAACAATCTTAACGTTGCTATATAACTTATGAGGGGGAAAGCATTTGCATTAACTTATGAAGCTTTTAAACCTGAGGAAGAGACATGTCCTTTCGTATCAGCGCGAGGAAATTGAGAGAAACAAACAGTTAAATATTTTTCTTTTGTAACCCCAAAGTCCATTGATTTCTCATGCGCGAGCAGTGAAAAAAATGTTAGTGAAATTCTTCTTTATTGTTCAAAGAACTGTTTCACCTATCAGCAAATGTTTCTCTGTATCTGTCTATATTTCTCAGATGAGGTATTATGCAAACTATTTACATTATTCGGACTCATCTTTGTCGCCATATTTATTACAACGTTTCGGCCGTTGTACCCTCCGGCCTTCTTCAGGTGGTTGGAATGTCGAACTGAACCGTTTATTTCGCTCACCGGGGTAGACTGTTCTAGTTCCATGTGCCATATCTAATGGATGTCAGTTATCTCCTGTTAATTCCACTCTGAAAGTTCTCCACCGCCTTAACCAGGTATTGAACTCTTTGGGTCCTGTCACTGGCTCTAACTAACGCCTTTATCCACTGTGCCATGTGTCCTTGAGGATATCTGTGTATGAATTTCTGGGTATTATAAACCTAATGTCTTCAGCAACTTTGAGAAGGGAATTAACAGGAGATAACTGACATCCGTTAGACATGGCACATAGAACTAGAACAGTCTACCCTAGGGAGCGAAATAAAGGCTTCAGTTCGACATTCCAACTACCTAAAGAAGGCCGGAGGGTACAACGGACGAAACGTTGTGATAAGCATGGCGACAAAGATGAGGACAATAGTCCGAATAATGTAAATAGTGTAAATAATTCTCTGTTAATTATTTCCTTAAGGTATGAGGTATTGGACTATTAAATGTTGGATTTTGATAGAGAAATCACGAAGTTAAACTTTGTAGTTGAAATAAACAATGTTCTGTAATGTAGCTGATAGCGAGAGTATTCATGTTACAGCGGCTGCGTGTTCTCTTTGAATTAGGCAAACTTTTTTCTTTTTTTAAAGTGCCGTATCCCTTCGGGACGTGCGAAATCATTGTTTTTCAAAGCATTCTTGACTTATGTTGTTCTAAATAATTTTTGCCACTTCATCATAACTCTTTGTACTCTTATTCATAAACCTAAACTCATCAAGCAGATTAATAGCTGTTCCCATCGTATTTCTTACCTTCAGTACGTGATTGCTTAATTCTCTAGGCCCACTTTCCTCATCGTGCGCCAGGTTGAATCATTCTGCTTTTCTCGTTTGTGTTATTCTGAATTTCGATAACCGATTAACTCATTCTGCTTTTTCCGTCTGTGGTATTCTGTTATTCTGAATTTCGTTAACTGGTTGACTCATTCTGATTTTTTCGTTTGTGTTATTCTGAATTTCGATAAACGGTTGACTCATTCTGCTTATTTTCGACTGTGTTATTCTCTTATTCTGAATTTCGATAACACCTTGACTCTTTCCGATTTTTTAACGATCTGTTATTCTGAATTTTAGATAACCGATTAATTCATTCCGTTTTTTTTTTTCATCTCTTTTTTTTTCTTTTTTGTCTTGTTTCCATCTTCGTATTGCCAACTATTGTAGATTTCAATTTCCCTTTTTGTCTCTTTTAACTATATCTGTTTACATTGTTTTAACTAAATTTGTACCTGAAATAAGATCGATAAAATTGAGTGTACTTTCAGGTCGTTTGGCCGCCGATATCGAAGAGTCATTAATCATATTGACTTAAATACCGATCAAATATTGAAACCATATCACAGAAACAGAAAGTTTCGCCTTTTACCCATAGATTTACTCCCACCATCAATTGTTACCTAAATAAACATTCTATCATGCTTTATTTTGCAAAACAAATTTCATTTTTGCCTTTAACCTGAGAGAGAGAACGAGGAAGAAGAAGGAGAAGAGTAAAGTAAAAAGCGAAGCAGCTGCCAGCAATTCAGAGTACCCAAAACGACCTTTTTAACAGTTGTAGAACGAGAGAATTGCAACAATTAATGGTCGCTTTTCTTGTAATTGTCGTAGTAAAGCTATTGATTATAGACTTAAACACATAGGTAAATATGTTAGGTACAGTCGCCAACCTGTAGAGAGCCTTGTCTGAGATATTCACTTACGTCATAGTTGCGTGTTCTTTTTTTTAATGCTGGGTCTTGAGTCTTTGGCCTGACTCAAAGTCAAGGTCGATATAACAGTAATGATGAGAATATTCTGAAGCTATCCATATATAATGACGACTTTTTGGTTTTTATTTCATTTTATTTGATCCATATCCACACCATTCCTTGCTTCGTTTTAAGTTACCTATATTTCTTAAAAGGCATTAATTTTCTTTTTACCGTCAATTTTTAGTGTCTTCTTTTATTAATTATAGCTGCTCTACTATGTATATCTATGTTGCAAAGTAGAGAAAGTAGCCTCATTTTGATCCACATTTGAATCAACCAATCACTTATTGCGTAAGCTTCCTATGGTGATAGTAAGAGCAATATCTGGAAACTTTTGTTATTCATTGAGCGAGCAGCCAGTGCTACACAAATGAGGTTTTCTTCACTGCCTGTCCATCGGGATCGGATCAAAATGTAGCATCTCTTCTCATGGTAATATTAGCCTTTCCTTATTAGGTGGTGAAGACTTGTACAGAAGCAACCACACTTATGGAAGAGCCGAATACAAAGACCTAGTGCACAGTATGCCACAAGGTCCTCAAACGACACACCGCAGGTTTTGAATTCGTAGTTGTTCTTCTTCTCGAGCGTTCACCACACAGATGGGGGGGAAGAGAGATGGATTCATAAAATTCCCAAAGTTATAAGCGCGTAAGTGAATGTACTGAACTAGACTGGGATTCGAACTCTCCGATTCCTCAATACGAGTCGCTATAGGCTACTCCACCGTGCCTAATATATATATTAGAGTGAGAGAGAGAGAGAGAGAGAGAAAGAGAGAGAGAGATAGATAGATAGATAGATAGATAGATAGATAGATAGATAGATAAGATTAGTGGTAAGTATATATATATATATATATATATATATATATATATATATATATGTGTGTGTGTGTGTGTGTATGTATTTCCAAGAAGATAGAATCCAGGTAGAGCTCACTGACCAGGACAGAACAAGAATAGAATATAAAAGGCTGAAACACTAATATCCCATGGTTATAATTTATTAAATTGGAATCGGAATCACGATCGAATTCATCAGACCTACAAATTCAAAAAGAAATATTTGTAGGTCTGATGAATTGCATCGTGATTACGATTCCAATGTAATAAATTATTATAAGCATGGAATATTAGCGTTTTATATATATATATATATATATATATATATATATATATATATATATATATATATATATATATATATATATATATATATATATATATATATATATATGTGTATATATATATATATATATATATGTATGTAAAATTTACAATAAAAAATTATTTATTTTAATCGTGTTCTAACTTTCCCTCTTCTTTCGTTCTTATTGTTGTGTCTTGATTGTTTTTCATTTCGCCAACAATTGCCTTTGAAAAAGCGTTGGCCGAAAGCATCCTAACGTAGAAAATGACGTCAATTATATATATATATATATATATATATATATATATATATATATATATATATATGGGCCGAGACAAATTCGATGTAATAGTTATCGAGCTTGTCTCGCTTGATTCATTGCGACTGATTAGTGATTTCGGTTGTAATTGAATGCTCCATACTTTTGGCCTTGTGCCACATCTAAGCTATGCCTTGTAATTCGCTGCGTATGTGTATGCGTGCGCACGTGTGTGCGTCTGTTACTCTTTTCATTACTCGTTTCATTTGTTATTTTGTTTTGTCCCCCCCCTCTCTCTCTCTCTCTCTGTCTCTCTCTCTTTGCTCTTTCTGTTTCCCTCTATCCGGTGATTTGTGCGTCCCCTTTAATTCTCTCCTCCTCCCATCATCAGTTACATATTCTTTTTCTTTCTCTTTCACTACACCTTTATATTTTTTTTTTACTGAACACTAAATGCTGATATAGTAGTCTCATTGTTTTAATAATTTGTCAAGCATTAGGACTTTAGTAACTCGTAACTTAGCAACATTAAAATCATAATAATAATAATAATAATAATAATAATAATAATAATAATAGACTTCAGTTACCACTTCCGTTTTCGCCGTCCATCTCCAACCCCGCCAACTACATCATTGTTTGTGGATTACGTCATTGCCAGTTTTACATGTCAATGAGAAACAGGAACCATGTTTGTCGGTCGTCACGCAGACTAAGTCCATTTACTCACTTCCGTGTACTTTTGTCGATTAAAATAATCAATTTATTTTCTTTAAATAATACAAAAAGAAATCAGAGACTATATTGAAAGGCACTAGTAATTTTCCCATCTTAGCTTCCAACATTATTCTTTTGTGAAGCATTAAACTGAAAACGGTCAATGCTATTGTTATAAATAGTATTTGTGGCCGTTACAAAGAGACTATTTTTATGATAATCTTCTTGAATAATGATCGTATTTTTATTGCTATAAACAAGTCCTCATTAGCCAGTACTAAAAATAATTATTATCAAGATAATGGAAGCATTGATATTTCAAGATTAAACACAATGATAATGATGACAATAGAAAGAACAATAATATTGTTATTATTTGAATACACGAAGATGAAATAACAAATATGGCGTCTGTCGAAGTAGTGAATCTAGTAGCATTTTTATATTTCGTGATTACGATGGTAATTGATAATTAATTATGATAATTTCATTGCTATAATGAAAAGTGAATATAATAATAGTATTGAAGATTTGTTTTTTTTTATATAAATATAAATATTTACAAGACTCCTCATTTCAGTAAGTCAGGACCGTATTTAATAGATAATGTTTTTCTTCCTCCAGAAAAGTAAGAAAATGCAAAGCAGGAATAGTATTTGAACCTCGAAAGGGAAGATAAAATATTGTAGACCATAAAAGTGACAGCTGTGGGTAGTGTTGTGGGGCAGGTGGAAAAAAATTGAAAAGATTAAAAATTGTAAGACAAAAGGAAACTATCTAGTCCTCAGCATTACAAAAAGAAGAAGACGTTTCAAATAGTAAGAAAAAAGGTGTATTGACAGGAAATTTTTGTTCCTTTGATTCCCCGTTGTGAACAACCAGTGACAATTGGAGTAACCTTACAGTAGTAACACTAATGCTAAATTTAGCCGTTTCTTTATGTGGACACATTCGGCTCTCATTGGCTGAGCAACCAGTGCTACACGAGTTAATCGTCTCTTTAAAACCTGACAATCGATTATTATAAGTATAGCATCACTTCTTATATTTAAATGTATTGATCATATTAGCCATTTCCTTATGTGGAAACATTCTGCATTCATTGCTCGAGCATCCACTGCTAGCTACGTTCGGGATTTACGGCTACATCACGTTGAAACACCAGTTTCTGTATGATCACCGAAGTTAAGCAACGTCGAGCCTGGTCAGTGCTACTTTCGAGGTATACGGCTAAAGCACGTTGAAACACCAGTTTCTGTATGATCACCGAAGTTAAGCAACGTCGAGCCTGGTCAGTGCTACTTTCGCGGTTTACGGCTAAAGCACGTTGAAACACCAGTTCCAGTAAGATCACCGAATTTAAGCAACTTCGAGCCTGGTCAGTGCTACTTTCGGGCTTTATGGCTACATCACGTTGAAACACCAGTTCCAGTAAGAACACCGAAGTTAAGCAGCGTCGAGCCTGGTCAGTGCTACTTTCGAGGTATACGGCTAAATCGCGTTGAAACACCGGTTTCTGTACGATCACCGAAGTTAAGCGAAGTTGAGACTGGCCTGAACCTAGATGGGTGTCTACTTGTTTCACTTCCATTTGAATTTGCTATATTCACTTCCGCCTAAATTCTTTTGGGAAAGCGGCTGTATATAGCTGTTAGTTTAATTTATTTCTAATCGAGTTTGGCGATAATTCCATATGAATGTCTCGGCCTTAGATTTTAATATGCAAGGCAATGCTTTCGCCCGTCCGGGATATGGCGATAAAATACATCCGACAGCAAGGCCTCTACGCTGGACGTTTTGCGGAGAGTGGAACCACCTCTTAATTGCTGTTTGTAGCACCCATTAGGGCCCTAGATAGGCAAATAGTTAACCCCTAAACTGGGGTCAAAACACGATGAATGTATAAACATTTTTTGTAGTAAGAATGCCAGAAATACATTTTCATAGTAAAAATAAAAATACCAGCCATTCATTTTTGTAACAAAAAAATAAATAAATATATAAAATTTTCAGCATTATATATCTGTAGATATTTGCATGAGAGTTTATACGAATGATTATTAAATAATTTATGTTTCTTTAATTAAAATCTGAATATCTATAGGCGAGCAGACTTTAAATTTTGTTTACCAATATGTTCTTTCGTAACATTCAACTTAATTTTTTTTTCACTGTTTCTCTCTTGCGCCATGATTTGCGTTCCTGTAGTTAAAAATCCCTTGCCTACGCCCATCGTTGTTATTTTTCTTTCTGTCTCTTCGACATCTGTTCTGTTTTTTTCTGTACTTCTTTCTGTAAAGAAAAAATATTACCAGTAATACATTTTTGTAAAAGAAATTACTAATATACGCAAGAAAATTAGATTTCAGCATTTAATGATATATAATAAGTTGATATTCCGATAAACAAATAAAGAACAAAGAATACTTTCACAATAAAATTTATTAACAAAATCTTGTTAAAATCCTCTGCATATATAGTGTACTTATTTTTAATTGTTGCGTAAATGTTCGGTGTAGAATTTTCTCAGCATTACTCGTTAAAATCAAATATCTTAGTCGCTTCAAGTCTCTACTAAGTCAGCTAAGTACCATACGTGATACACATTTGGGCGATCATGTCAGTTTTGGTTCATGACTGTCTAGGCAGAATATATTCCCGCAGTAGGCTGCCGTTTCTTTCTCCGGTAGATTGGTTGCTATGAGATCCAGTCTCTTTTGCTATGAAAATCGTAGATGTGGGGAGAGGGAGATAGATTCATACCTTTCCTAAGAGTAGTTGCGTCTAAGGGAACGTAATGCACGCGCGTGGAATTCGTACCAGGTAATTGTGTAAAGACAGTAATAATAATAATAATAATAATAATAATAATAATAATAATAATAATAATAATAATAGCCTGAGTAAAAGTATTAGTGGAAATAGAAGAAATCACAATGGCGGTGTGTAAACAAAGTGAAAATATTAAGGTGTACTGAAATATACCTCTTGCCATCCTGCAAATAAGAAATAAAAACGAATAGAGTGTTGAAAAATACGCAGAGGTTTGGTTTTATGGGTTATATGTGCTGAGTTAATTGAAGCAGTGTTAAAAAATGAAATGTTATGAAACCGTAGGAGGCTCACGGATAATGGAAACGAAACCTAATAGTTTTACCCAATTCCGTGCAAAGCTACAAACTTCTTTGTCTGCCTATATTTCCGAGATCGGGTATTTTAATTATTTACACTATTTACACTGCTCGAACTGTTGTCCTTATCTTTGTTGCCATATTCACGACGTTACAGCCTTTGTAGAAGAATAAGAACACGAATAAGAACAAGAAGGAAAACAAGGAAGCTGGAGCGTACAACGGCCGAATACGGTAAGTAAGGCGAGGACAACACTCCGAATAATATAAGTAGCGCAAATAACTACAAGCTTCTTGTTTACTTTCGGTATCACCCAAAGAGGATTGCAACGATAGTTGAGTTCCAAAATGCCGACTTGCACTTGTAGGCGTTGAGAAGTGTTAAGTACAGGGTGACCCCAAAAAAACGGGAACTTTTTAACAATCCAATAAAACCAAGTGTGATGGAAGAAAAATATTTAATTCATAGTAATTGAAACCTTAAAACATGCCATTTAAGAAACAATGATGGAATTTTCATTTTTGAAAAATTACGTCCTGTAGATGGCGTCCTCCAGTACGAATGCATTCTTGAAATCTGCTGTTGAGATTCCTCATTGACTGCTGCAACATCTCAGCTGCGATACTGTGAATTTCATTCTCGTTACTAAAATGGCGAAATGTTTACTTGCTCAAGGTCACTGTCTCGCAGTGTTGCCACTTGCTCATGTCTGGCAATACGCACTTAAAAATTCCCGTTTTTTGGGGTCACCCTATACTTTGGATATATTTTTGAATCAATGTAATTAGAATGTATGAAATAAGGGCATAAAAAATGCAGGTTTTTCAATTATAATGGATCTAAAAAGTAAAATTATTCTATAACATTGCTCATAAACAGGGTAACCGTGGTCATTACCTGTGGTAATAAAATAAGCATATTCCATCTAGCTTGTAACCATCCATCACAATAAACTAAATATTTCTTCAGTACCAAAGCAGAATG
>OZ038505.1:8199457-8229457 GCA_964036315.1 Acanthosepion esculentum | reverse complement strand
TCTCCCTATTTCTCTTTCGTTTATTGGAACCACTATCTTCATATTTTCAAATATGAAATCAAGTTTAGAAAATATGATGATAGTGTACCTCCACAAAAAAAAAAGAAAAAGAAAAAGAAATACCTGGCGTTTATTTTAAATACGGGTATCTAGTAAACAATAATACTGTTTGAAGTAAAAAAAATGTTGGATTAAAATATTCATATATATATATATATATATATATATATATATATATATATATATATATATATATATATATATATATATGTTATAGAGAGAGAGAGAGAAGGAAAGAAACACGGAGAAAGAAAGAAAGAGAGGGAGATAAAGAGAGTGAGTAAAATATATCAATAATTTTGAACTGTAAATTTATTGGTAACAAAATAAAAAAATAAAAGAAATAAAAAACAAAATAAATATTCCCGTGCAAATAAAAAAGTAAATAAATAAATAAATAAATAAAAAATAACAGAATTTGATATTATGCAGTGTGTTTTCCCCGGCAGCTCTGCAGAAAAAAAAAAGGTGTCGTGTGCATACGGTTTATTGCGCATGCGCAAACAATTTCTAACGGAGGAAGCATGCGTATAATTGTTGTTTACGTATGCGCATGCGTTGCGATGGGCTGAATGGCGCTTACGTGATAATGCACGGATGAAAGAGTACGTATCAGGGCCTTCCGATATTATTGGCTGACTGTCTAAAGTCATGAGTCAGAATTTATAGGTAGACATAGAAAATGCTAAGAGTTTTTATTATTTGCACGAATGTTTATACGAATAATAAATTAAATAATTCATGTTTCTTTAATTAAAATATGAATATCTATAGGCAAGCAAACTTAAAATTTTGTTTACCAATATGTTCTTTCGTAACATTCAATTTAATTGTATTTTTCACGGTTTCTCTCTAGCGTCATGATTTGCGTTCCAGTAGTTAAAAATCCCTTGCCTACGCCCATTGTGGTTATTTTTCTTTCTGTCTCTTCGACATCTGTCTCTGTTTTTTTCTGTACTTCTTCTTGTCGTGCTTTTTATTTCTCGCCGGGTATTTTTAACAATTTTTTCTCTTACCCACAATCTCTATTGTATTTATATATATATATATATATATATATATATATATATATATATATATATATATATATATATATATGAAGAAATATACTCTTACGGTGTGCTATATTTATGGGATATGTGCTCAATATCAAAGATAGAGCGTGTGTAAATATAAAAGTGGACATTGAAGTCAACACTTAAGGTGACAGGCTGTTTCATGCTAGACGCAATCGTCAGGCCACCTGACGGAACACTTGTGGGCCGTCGATAGCTGTGCTAGCACTAAGCTACAATTGGTCGACGGGTTGAGCGTGCCGGCCTTGTTCAAATTGTTGATCATACTAGATAACACGCTCTCTCCCAGAAATTGTGCCTAAGCATAGATGCAGTATAAACCACAGGTAGGCTCTGTGGGTGTTGAGCAAACACAAATGCCCCTTAGCGAGCGCTTATGGATTGGTTAACCACCCTAGTTGACGGGTATCCTCCAATACGCGTCTCTCTCTCTCTCTCTCTCTCTCTCTCTCTCTCTCTATATATATATATATATATATATATATATATATATATATATATATATATATTATTTATTTATTTTAAAGAAAAAACACTTTAAGGATCCATGTAATAATTTATTTCACCATAGCCATTTTAAAGGACGCTGGATCATCAGACATAACTTCCAAAATGTGAAACGAAAAATTAAATGAAAATTTACACTTTTGACGGGTAGTATTAAGTTTATGTAATTTAACAGAGAGGGTAGTGAGGAGTGGTGTGAGAGACATGATCGAGTTTAGAGACTACTCATACGGATTACCAAGTTTTTCGTAACTTAAATATATATATATATATATATATATATATATATATATATATATATATATATATATATATATATATATATATATGACAAAAGGAAAGCGTTTTCTAAGCTTCATCACATCCAAAAACGGAAGAAAGAAATGAGTGTAGATGTATTTGTCTGTATGCTTAAATAATGAATAAATGGGATTCATTTTTTTTTTACTCATACACACATTTCTTTCTTTCGTTTTGAGACCTGATAAAGCCTAGAATATCCAAAAGTGTAATAAAAATCTATTTTCAATTAAATCTATTTTGAATGAAACGTTTTCATTCGTCAAATTTCTTAAAAACTTAATTCTATATACTATTTTAAAACATATTCAATGAATTAAGAAAAGCTTAAGTGATTTATCTGGTTGACTGATTCATATCGTCTTGCGTCAAAAAGCACATCAAAGCTGATGTTTCATAGACATATTTAGCTTATTAGTTGATCTCGTATTTATACATAAATTTCAAGATGTTTATCAAATATCTGGCCATGATAAGCGATTCGATGTGAAAACCTTGAGCCTGCTAAGTAGATATGTCACTTGGACTTGCGATTAAATGAAATAATTAGAGCTATGCTTGCTCAAATTATTCCTTGGGTGCTTTTCAGGGAATTTTTGATATCCTGAAGAAATATTTAACGTGTTTTCTCAAAATTGTTTCGCCTTATACCAGACAAGGGGAAACGAAAATAATTATATTCTTTGCATCATAAATCACATACAGTGATTCATACGTATCTATGCGTATACACGTTCGTGCTTCTATGAGCTTCATGCCTTTGTCGTCTCTCACTGAAGTCAGATTTTTTTCTCACCATTATCTCCCTTTAAAAATAAGTAGTATCCTCTTCCTGAGCACGATTTTCCCCGCCCTAATGCAGCACGCTCACACACATATATTGTTATTCTCTCAAATCAACTTCATGTTGAACCAAAGTTCGCACATTTTTATATATGTATTTCATTTTAAAAAAAAACTTAAACCGAATGCGAATTACGCGATTCCTTTCGATGCTTCTATTTCATTGGTCCATAAACCTCGTGCCTATAAACTGCGCCATCAAGCAAGCAAAAAATATTTTATCCGACCGTCTGTCTCATGGCCTCTTGAGCTCTAGGCGGAATCGTGATGGAATCTTCCAGAAGCTTCCTTTAGTTTTTTTCCCCCTATATAACAGCTTCACAAACAAAACAGTAAAACCATCTCAACCAGTTATTTTGAGTTGGTCGTGCTCGCTTTATCTTGGTCGATATCTTTTTTTTGTTTTTTTCTCATACTGTCTACATATGCTAAACGCTACTGAATTTCAGGCATTATTTTTTACTTGCAACAACACCAAAATACAAAAACACCCCCCCACCAAAAAAACAAAAAAAGAACTAGAAGGAAAAATCAATTAGTACTTAGTTAAACTCCTTGGCGTAGCAACAGTTTATAACTCAAATTATATAGACTGTTCTTTTTAAAAGAAATCTTAAGGCATTTCTTAAAATCTTGGCAAAGGTTCCTTGTTTGTTTAAACCGACACGTGACACATATTTTTGTATGATTCATATTTTTTCTCATTATATAACTAGTTCAGGCTGGGCATGTCGGGACATAGTTCTCCCCATCTTCCTCTCATTTCCTCATTTCCTCTCATATATATATATATATATATATATATATATATATATATATATATATATATATGTATCTCTGAGATGAGGTATTATGTACACTATTTACATTATTCTGACTATTGTCCTCATCTTTGTTGCCATATTTATCACGACGTTTCGGCCGTTGTACGCACCGGTCTTCTTCGAATTAAACCCTGTATGTCGCTCACTGGTGTAGAGTGTTCAGGTTCACGTGCCATGTCTAATGGATGTCAGTTATCAGTTATCTCCTGTTAGCTACCCTCTCCAAGTTCTCCACCGCCTTAACCAGGTACTGAACTCACACTCTTTGATCTCAAGGACACATGGCACAGTGGATAAAGTAGTTAGTTATATCCAGTGACAGGAACCAATAATATAAATTACACACACACACACACACACACACACACACACACACACACACACACACACACAGATATATATATATATATATATATATATATATATATATATATAACAGACAATGAATGGCTATTATGTCAGATGACGAGCACGTCGAATGTTCGAATGTTTGCTTCAATTTCTAATTTTTGCCGACCATTTGAATATTGCTTTTTATTAAGTTGGTCCTAAGCTTTCTGCTCACACGAGCCATCCTCACAGTGGTTATACAGATATGAAGCAAAGATATCCACCGTGAAAGCTGATATTTTCTTATTTTGACATAGAAAATTGCAATGCGAAGATAACGCTCGCGGAATAGCAGACGTAGATCATTACGTCAAGATGCGTTTCTCTGGCGGGATACCACGCGATAGACCGAAGTATTACAACAGAACTAATATCAGATCCAATGTAATGGGTTGTGACTAATTTGAAATATCATTTTGTTCAATATGTGTTTTTGTCTTTATTTCCACCAGAAATTAAAGCAAACATAAGAAAGGCTCCTGATCAGACATAATAGACATTCATTGTTTGTTAAATTCAATAATATATGTTTAAATACTGATCTGCTACCCCAATACACTATTTATATATATTATATATCATATATATGATGGACTCTCCCGTCAACCTCGACGTATGAGGGTCAGACAGATCAGTTCCCAGAAACTGAAAGCCCGACAGCCACACAGGATTTGATTATAGTGGTGAAGGCTTTGTGCACGACCATCCACACTTTATATATATATATATATATATATATATATATGTATGTGTGTGTGTGTGTGTGTGTGTGTGTGTGTGTGTGTGTGCGTGCGGTGCTATATTGAGTCTGATTTGCTATCTCTTCGTCACCGAGGCCCGTTGGAACAGTTGGTATGACGTTTGATTGATAACTCAACTGTCTGGGTTGCAATTCTCGGTAGTGGGTGCGCACTGCTGATGAGTCCCAAATATAAGAGGAAACGCCTGTCCAGTGCTTTCTGAATTCTGTTGAGGTTTCTTTCAGACTCAATGATTTACATAATTATAATTACCACCTCCCCCTAAGAATTTCTATCATGTATATATATATATATATATATATATATATACACACGTTGTCTTGCCTGAGTTGTGAGTTCGATTTTGGGTCGACCAAATCTTCGGCCTTGTGCTACATCTAAGCTAAAATCTCTGTATATATATATATATTTGAATTGGACAGAGTCCGACAATTTATTTAAAGACATTTTTGATATTTTTAACATTCTTTTTATAGATACAAGTATTTAAGTAAATGCTCTGTTTATAATAAACAGTATTAAATAAATTCAGGCCGGTAAATGTTATTTAATACTGTTTATTATAAACGGAGCATTTACTTAAATACTTGTATCTATAAAAAGAACGTTAAACATATCAAAAATTTCTTTAATATATATATATATATATATATATATATATATATATATATATATATATATATATATATATATATATATATGCACGTTTCTTGCCTAAGCTATTTTAAGATCACTAAATCACTATATATATATATATATATATAATGTATTAGTAATAATCTTATAATATAAGAAATTATACTTGTCCGAAAAAACTTAGGTGTCTTGATTTGCAAATAAACAAGCCAATACCAAAGGGAAAATAAAGTACAGAAAAAGAAAGAACAAAGAACATGTACATCAGCCAAAAATAATCCTCTAGCTTCCAAGTTCACAGTCCAACGAAAAAAACATGCCTTCCCTGACGATCCGCGTAGTTGAAACCTTGGTAGTTTTGTCTGGCTTTTTAGCTTTATATATATATATATATATATATATATATATATATATATATATATATATATATATATATGGGGAGGGAGAGATTTTTCTGTCATTAATAATATTATATTGTATGCAAAGGAAGACGACCCCAGATTCGTACCGAATAACTACAAAATTCTCCTCAAAACCGTTTTTAAAAAATTCATATCAGTCTTAAACCAACTCTTGTAACCAGATTATGACATTCGTTACGCTCTACACGAAAACTGCTTTCTGTCTCATTTCCTATCATTTTCTGTTCGCTTTAATTCCTCGTTCTTTTCCTCTCTGCCATTCAGTAGCTTGGATTTCTAGGAATATTGGGAATTTCCATGGACAAATTGTCATTAGATTATGACTCAGTCGAAATTGGTTTCAGACATACAACAGTTGGAAATTTTCTGAGTCTCTGCTGTCTTTCTCCATCTCTTATCTACCATAGTTCTTTCAGATTTCCCCGCCTATGCCACAGAATGGGCGGGCAAAGGCCTCCTGATTTTCGTGACTGGCTCTAGGACCCTGGAATTATGGTTTATAAATGAACAAGTTATTCCCCTCGCTGAGAATCACCTTGTCACTTAAATGGGCCGGCTGAACGTTTATATGCAGATGGGCTGGCAGCGCTTGAAATATGAATTTTGCATTAGCGTCCCGTTTCTTTGTTATTTTTTACTGTATTTTTTTTTAAATTTCTTTCTGTGTAGGTATAAAACTGTGTTATCCTTTATGTATATGTATTCATTTGAGCAGTTTTGTAAATGAGAGGTAGCAGTTGAAAGCAATTTTTGTGTTAAGCACGAGGCGATTAATGTCTCTAACGATGAGATTTGTGGCCAAACGCTGTCAAATTTGTGTTTTTGACAATGCGATTAGTTTCGGCTTTATTTCTGTTGTTCTCTCGATATGGTAATTTTGTGCCTCTGGGAATTCACAAAGACGCATATGAATACCGAGTTATTTAAATCAATAAATCAGTGGCCTAATCATTAAAAAACACATTGGTTCCACAGAGTATATATTTTTCTTTACGATCATCTCCTTCCATGTCATCGCGCATTTGATCTATTGAGACAAGCTTGTTAACCATAACTCTACGTCGAAATTCCTTCAAGGTAGTGTCATGGTTATCAATTACGACTGAATATGAGTTTGATCCTCACTACGTGCTCCATATTTCGGTTTTCTGTCATATTTAAACTACTCTTAGAAAATTACTGGGTCTTGATTTTGAGCAGTTTACTCTTATATATAGCAACATATCATACCTTAAAATATATATTTTATCATATATATATATATATATATATATATATATATATATATATATATATATATATATATATATCAATATAAATATAAAGGAGGAGACGTAAACGTTTTGGGATTTAATGTGGATTTTTTAAATGTATATTATACTTTATTTTCCATATTTTTCTACACGGATTTCGGGGTTTTCGACCTTCATCAGTCGAAGAGCGATTATTTCCATATATTATTTCAAAGAATTAATTTTTCGAGAATTCAACTTTTTTTTTTTGGTAGTTCATATATTTCGTTTATATTTTTGATTAAAATGAGAATATCATCTACATATCTTAGGTAAATGGAAGATTTTTGTGCTATTAAGTACATTATTTTCTAAGTTAGTCATGTAGAAGTTGCTAAATTTTGGTCTCAGTACAGAACCCATAGAAATACCTTCGCATTGTACGCATATGTTACTTTGATGGTGATAGATTTTGGAATTTTTCTTCATCAATTTCCTACAGCCACCAAGAAATTAATTGGTGGACTTGAAATAATTAAAACTAAATTAAATAGGCATGTTATATTTATACGTTATTTATATAGACACAAATATTTAACTAAATGCTTTGATTATAATAAACGGTATTAACGACATTTACCTGCCTGAAGTCTGAGAAAATTTCAGAGAAAATATGCGTCCTTCGATAGGAATCGAACCTGTATCCTAGAGGGAACTGTCATATAACTTGACTTGCTATACCAATTTAGCTACAAAGGAACGTCCGGTTTGCAAAGTCGATTTTACTGCTTTTAAACTACATATTAAGCGCATATTTTCGATGAAATTTCTGGGACGTTCAGGCCGGTAAATGTTATTAATACTGTTTATTATAAACAGAGCATTTACTAAAATAAATGTATATATATATATAAATAACTTATAACAATATAATATATTCAATAATTGTCGGACTTAATCCGTTTCATAGTGTATAAAGACACACACACACACACACACACACACACACACACACACACACACACACACATATATATATATATATATATATATATATATATATATATATATATATATATATATATATATATATGATAAAAATATAGTTTTTAGTTTGTGTGTCAATCTGCTCAGTATCAGAGATAGAGCATTTGTAAATATAACTATAAAACTGGGTACAGAGGACAACATTGAATGGCAAAAATTTGTTTTGAGCTTGAACGCAAATTTCACGCAGAAAATATTTACTGAATTAATTAGACTTGGAACTTTTGTCAAGAATATCAAAGGGTTGCAAATCGTTATGTTTGGTAAACAGATTATTATTGAAATATTTGGCCCTGAAATGAAGATAGATGGACAAAGCGAAAAAGCACGGAGATATATTTACCAGATTCGTTTTGATTTGGATTCTGTCTTTTTCAAATAACTTTTCTCCTCTCTTTGCTCAATATTTTCTACACGTCGGAATTTGTTTTTCTCCAAGGTACAGGTGTTTATTTCGCGTTAATTTTCTTTTTCGCAATTCTACTCATATATATGTCATCTTTCTACCACCGATTTCCCTATCCTTTTTCTCTCTTCCTGTCCATTCTTTCAAAGAGGTCATAAGTCGCACCGAAACTCCGTAGAGAAGTGCATAATCCCTCCTTCCAGGTCGGAGTCCAGACAAAAGCGTTGGGATGAGAGGCGTTATTTAGGCTCAAATAAGACGAGAAACAGCTCCCCAATGAACTCTTCTTGATCGCATCCTCCATAAGCTGTTGTCATCTTCGTCGTATTCTTCGGCGCAATACGTTCATTTGCTTTACTGTCATCAATCATATGTGACACCATTCGAGCCGACGATTTCTGACAGATGGTCCAAGGTGAAAGCTTCATTGTGTTCATCAACCTTTGAGTGCTGTGAGATCGTGAGTAGGCAGACGGACTTACGTTCTGTTTGTAGGTTTATGACTTTCCATTTCATCTACTTTTGAGTCTCGAAAACTGATTCGTGCATACTTAACTGATTTGTGCTAAGAATTGTATCTTTCGATTAGCCCGATGTCTGCCGAAAGCAGCCAGCAAGGGTCAAACTCACTAATCATCATTACACTACTAGACTTGTTAAGTGTGACTATGAGATTTAATAGATTTATAGTGATGTTTCTTAAGTAAGCCGAATTTAGCACAAGTTTATGGACGGCAGATAAAAAAAAATTATTTATTCTTTCAAGAGAACAATTCTTAAAAATGTTATCCATCACCTGTTGCCATATTCAACTACTGGTATAAACTGAATCGAATAGTATCTGTCGATATTTCTGAGATGAGGTTTGTGTACACTATTTACATTTTTCGGACTATCAAAGACACATAGCACAGTGGATAAAGGCTTTAGGTAGATCCAGTGACAGGACCCAAAGTGTGTGAGTTCAATACCCGGTTAAGACAGTGAAGAACTTTCAGAGGGAAATTAACAGGAGATAACTGATAACTGACATCCATTAAACATGGCACGTGGAGCTAGAACAGTCTACCCCAGTGAGCGAAATAAAGGGTTCAGTTCTTCATTCCAATCACCTGAAGGATGTCGGAGCGTACAATGGCCGAAACGTTGTGATAAATATGCCAACAAAGATGAGGATGATAGTCCGAATAATGTAAATAGTGAATCGAATAGATCGCCGCTTTTCGTGATTATTTTTTATTTGATTTGTTATGGCATATAAAACTTTTGAGGTTATTTCAAGACAATAATTATTTTTAGATTGTAAGAATTTTTTGGCGACATTAATGATTTACTGATACAAGTCCCACTAATTAACCCATAGTTAGGAGGAGATCAGGTGGATTCATAATTTTCCCATAGTTATGTGAATATAACGGACCCGAGTTGAATTCGAACTCGGCTCATCGATTATCAATTCCGAGCCATTGTCAATTACACCATCTGCACATCTAAGCTTACATTACTAGAGTATTTACAAACGGTCACTCGTTTAGATACTGTTCGACGTTGCTTAACTTCGATAATCGCATGAGATCTTTCGATGGTGACAAAGGGTGTGGAATCTTTTGTCAGTTCTTTCCAGCTTACAAGGGAAAAAAAAGAAACAAAAACAAGAAACAAAAACAAACGTTCCAAAATTTAGACATAAACATTCTTATTCACCTGGATTTCTGTTTGATATGTCCTTTTGGGACATAGGCGATGATGGCTCTCTGCAAAATTATATTCTTTGTAACCCTTAGTAAGATGTTACGCTATCACTCACAATACTTTGTTCGTCCATATATTTACACAAGCTTGTCAGGTTACCCACTGCTTTCTGCTGCCTCTCTTGATTTTATTATGTCTTGTGAGTGTCAAATTCTTCAAACCTTCCTTCCTCATTATCAGTCCTAGACATTTCCACCGATTCTAAGTGTAAGGGTCATTTTGCTTTATTTTACTTAAACCATTCTAGTTTCTCACATGTTCTGTCCAAGATATTCTTAGAATCCATCTCTCGATACATATTTCTATTGCGTCAAATCTCGTCTTTATCAGTGAGGGAGTTGTCCAACATTCCCTGCCATAGAACAAGACTGATATTATATAATAGTTAATAATATATATTAATTATATATATATATATATATATATATATATATATATATATATATATATATATATATATATATATATATATATAGTCAAACCTAGAGAGCCAGACAAACCTACCAAGTTTTCACCTAAGCGAATCGGCAGTTTAGGTAGTTGATTACTCGTATCAGGATTTTTTCTTTGGGCTTTGGACCTGTATGTTGTACGATTATTTTCAACAGACGTTCATGTTCATAGCTCTTTCATTTTTTAAAACCTTTTTTTCCTTCCATATTGATTTGATCATTGGCTAATCAAGAAACCGAAGGTTTTCCGAGACGAGTGTAGTTACCTATATATATATATATATATATATATATATATATGTATATATATATATATATATATATATATATATATATATATATATATATATAATAATAATAATAATAATAATAATGATAATAATAATAATAATAATAATGATAATGATAATGATAATAATAATAATAATAATAATAATAATAATAATAATAATAATAATGATAATAATAATAATAATAATGATAATAATAATAATAATAATAATAATAATAATGATAATAATAATAATAATAATAATAATAATAATAATAATAATGATAATAATAATAATAATAATAATAATGATAATAATAATAATAATAATAATGATAATAATAATGATGATAATAATAATAATAATAATAATAATAATAATAATACTTTTTTCTTTGTTTCTAAAACATATTCTGATTTTTAATACTTTGGTGAACATTAGAACGGCATCTTTGCCTATTCAAAAGCGCTTCAGGTTTCCAAGTCACATATTCCATGATATGATAAACGAATGACAATTGGAAAAAAAATAGTTTTTGCCGACGCGTTTCGTCTTCCGACTTTATCAAGGCAAATAATGAAAGCCAAATGTTTTTGTTGTCAAGATTTATTGTTTATAAAATAACATTGTGGCACAAGGACGAAAAACTAGGGTTTTTTCTAATCGTTATTTTTTAGATCAATTTGTCTTATCCAAAGGTTTATTCTGGGAAATTTTACAATATTGTCGACATGGAAAAAAAAATCTCTTAGTATAAAGGAAGTTACCATTAACCAGAAAGAGGCTTGTGCAGGAGCGTCTCTCTTTTTTAAATTTTGGATTTACTGTAATTATGACAACAAAAACATTTCGCTTTCATTATTTCCCTTGATAAAATCGTAAGACGAAACGCGTCGGCAAAAACTAATTTATTTCTTCGATTTCAATTCTTATACCAATTTGTCTTATCCACGGAGTCATTCTGGAAAATTTTACTCTTCCATGATATTTAAATTTTCTTACGTTACGTGATTTGCAGTTCGCATCGTGCTCTTTCTTCTGTTGACACCCCTACCCATTCACATATTGAAGAAAAAAAAGCAATCACATAATGTGAATAAACAGATTCTATTAATTTCTCTCCATTTCAGTACTTTTTGATAGGATGCGATAATGTTTCCGTAAAAAAAAAAATGCTCCATGAATTTTTGAGATATTAACAAATGCGCAAAATTTGGCGCACTCATCGATTTTCAACTTCCACACCATCACTGGCCAATCAAAATAGAGAATTCCAGAAAATCCTCCGTTTGACACCTGCGAATATATGCGGAATTTTGTCCCTGAGAGTCTAGTTCAATAGACGGATGCGCCTATACTAATATGTGTTCGGGACCGTGCTTGCATGTGTAGGTAGTTGAAATGACTCACAGCTTTCAAGATTGATGTTAGTGTCAGTGGCCTTCAACCGGACAGGGTTCGTGCAACATGAGCTGACATCTAGCGGCGTCAGTGCGAACTGTTGCTCTTTCTTGAGCCTCTAACCCTCACTGTCATCTGCCTAGGCTGGTTTAGTCGCACTATTTTTCTACTTTTCTATCCAGCTCTCCATCGTCGCGTGTCTCTTTCCCTTCTCGATTCAAGGCATGCATTCATATCGACTTTGTGTCCCATCTTTTGTTATCTTTCATACACGTGCAAAAATGTATATCTCTTTATCATTGACTTTTTCATCTTTAGCCACAAATATTATTTTTTGTGTGCGACTTCTATGAAGGACATTTTTGTGTGTCTCTTCTACGAAGGATATTTTTGTGTGTCTCTTCTATGAACGATATTTTTGTGTGTCTCTTCTATGAACGATATTTTTGTGTGCGACTTCTATGAAGGACATTTTTGTGTGTCTCTTCTACGAAGGACATTTTTGTGTTTCTCTTCTATGAACGATATTTTTGTGTGTCTCTTCTATGAACGATATTTTTGTGTGTCTCTTCTATGAACGACATTTTTGTGTGTCTCTTCTATGGAGGATGTTTTTGTGTGTCTCTTCTATGAAGGACATTTTTGTGTGTCTCTTCTATGAAGGATATTTTTGAGTGTCTCTTCTATGAAGGACATTTTTGTGTGTCTCATCCATGTAGGATATTTTTGTGTGTGTATCTTCTATAAAGGAATTTTGTGTGTGTGTCTACTATGAAGGACAATATCACACGTGTGCCTCTTTTATAAAGGACATTTTTGTGGGTGTTTGCCTTCTATGAGAGACATTTTTGTGTGTGTCTTCTCTGAAGGAGTCTTGTGTGTGTGTCTTCTGTAAAGGAAATTTGTGTGTGTGTCTATTATGAAGGACAATATCACACGTGTGCCTCTTTTATAAAGGACATTTCTTTGCGTGTTTGCCTTCTATGAAAGACATTTTTGTGTGTGTCTTCTATGAAGGATATTTCTTTCTGTATCTTCTATGAAGGAAATGTGTGTGTATCTTCGATGAAGGATACCATTGCATGTGAGTGTGTCTTCTATGAAGAACATTTTAAGTGTGTCTTCTATGAAATACTTTTGTGTGTGTGTCTTTCTATGATAAGCATTTTCTGTGTCTCTTCCATGAAGGATATTTTGTGTGGGTGTGTATTCTATGAATAAAATTTTTGCGTGTGTCTTCTGTGGAGGATATTTTTGTGTGCTTTCTATATTTTTGTGCGTCTCCACTGAAGTTTTTTTTGTGTGTCTTCTATGAAGGACATTATTTTGCGTGTCGTCTACGAAGGACTTTTGTGTGTGTTTTCTATGAAGGATATTTGTGTGTTTTTTGTGAAGAGCATTTAATTGTGTGTCTTCTATGATGGACATTTTTATGTGCGTCTTCTATGAAGGACATTTTATGTGTTTATGTGTGTCTTTTATGAAGTAAATTTTTGTGTGTGTCTTCTATGAAGTACTTTTGTCTGTGTATTTATGAAGGGCATTTTTTGTGTCTGTGTGTCTACTATGAAATACATTTTTGTGTGTGTCTTAAGGACATTTCAAATCACTTCCCACATATATTCTCTCGCTAATTAAGTGATTCACGAGCGAGAGGCTCCTGGGTGTGGAATTTCTAAATAAGCGGTAGAATTTTAAGCATAGGAGCATTTCGGGATATATAGTATGGACTGAAGCTCTCATCAGTCTACTAATAAAATTATATTTTCAATTTTTTGATATACGTCTTACATAGCACTTTACTAAATCTATTGCTCATGAAATAGTTCTTATCGGACATAAAAAAGTATATCAATAATATGTTAAAAGCAACAAGCTTATTAAATCTTGTTAGAGATGTGTTTCTCCTGTAGAATTAAAAGCGTTCTATTAGGCTGATAAGAAAATGTATTTAAACTTGAGGAAGACAAGTTAACGTTGCATTGTCGAATCTAATATAGAGTAACAAAACGCTAAGACCGTCTATGAAAAGAATTACGTTTAATAGCATTAGGTAATGATTACTTGAAGCAGGAATTGCTGAATGTGATTGGACAAAATGTTTTCTTATTCTTTACTGAAATTGTGTGAGAGAAAAAAAAGACACGCTTTTTCTACAATATCTTTTTCTACCTCCTGTCTTCAGATTTATACTAGACGCCATTTTGTTTATTGCAAATATGGTTTCAATATTCTTTCCATACATTGTTTGAATCCTTCTATTTTATCTTCCTCTGTAATTTTTTTTGGTTTGTTTTTTCTGTGGTAATTTTTTTGTTACTTGATTTCAACACGTTTTCCTTAATGACGAATTAATTCATAGAAAGGTGTGTAGATATGAATATTTTTAAATACTCATTATCACGTCGGATGTATTTTCAATGTAAATATTTCTTATCCATGTACAATTCTATATAATATATGAGATTCTGTATACACATGCTTAGCAGTAGATACGCGTATCCAAATCTCTCTCTCTTCTCTCTCTCTCTCTCTCTCTCTCTCTCTCTCTCTCTCTATATATATATATATATATATATATATATATATATATATTTATTCTGGTCATATGGATGAAAGTGTAGCTCGACTATTTATATATATATTTGTCAAAGGGAGATTATGAGTAGGAACATTGGTTATTTCTGGTTTCTTGTGTTTTTCCAACGACAATTGAACAGGGCTAATTTATCAGGATATAATTCTTATATATTATACACATATCACACATTATGTCCTGTTTATATCCTGATTATATATATATATATATATATATATATATATATATATATATATATATATATATATATATATATATATAATATATATATATATATATATATATATATATATCGCTCAAAGTCACAATGTTTGATATTTATGTTGATTCATTACCAGATATCATATGCTTTAGAAAATAAATGCTATTCGTAATTGGTGCCTACGATTAGCGTTTACTTTGAATAGTCTAGTTGTGATGCCTGGTTATAATTTAATAGACTTAACTGACCCTCTGACTTGATGAATGATATTACTCGAAACTCTGATAAATAAAGATAAGTTATTTGGAGTGTTTTAATGGGAATGATTACAAAATACTTTTCCCTCCCTGGTGCTCTGATAACAATAGTTACTACTGTTATATTCGTATCATACTTTATTATGTATTTTTTACTTCTCCGGCAACATTAAGTTATGTTACATACTCGGTTCTTTGTAAAAATTGTTATTATTATTATTATTATTAGTAGTAGTAGTAGTAGTAGTAGTAGTAGTAGTAGTAGTAGTAGTAGTAGTTGTAGTAGTAGTAGGAGTAGTTCGTTCCAATCTGTATTGTAATGTTTTCAAAATACTTTTCTTCCCCAATGTATAGATAAAACGACATAAAGGCATGATGGGATTTCTTCCTAGCTAATATCATAAACCACTTCTCGGTCTCATCTGACTGAGTCACTGTCTGTCTTGTCTTGAAGCCAGAACGCTACTTCCGTTTATCCGAATTCGCTCTTGGATGTCAACAACAATTCGTAGTTTGTGAACTTTTTGCCTTATTACTGTTGCTTTGCCTTATTACTCTTAACTTGCCTTGCATATATTATTTTGGTGCATTATATAATTTTTTCCCTGTTCTTTTCTCTTCTTTTACTTGCTATAGCTGATTGCAAACTTTGTCATTTTTTTTGTTCGATAGTTCTGTCATTTATTTTACATTTAACGATGGTCACTCACTCTACTCTTACTAATTGAGTATCCGCCTCCTTCTATATATATATATATATATATATATATATATATATATATATATATATATATATATATATATATATATGTATGATCAGGGGAGATAACTAAGTCCAAATGTTTTTTTTAACTATTTGAAAACTATTGGTTGAAAGCTAGATATTTTAACTATCTACTGTAAACATTTTAAAACATTTGTGCAGTATACATAATGAAATATTCAATGACACATGTGTTAATGAAAACATGATGCTAATATATACAGATACATACATATACATATATATATATATATATATATATATATATATATATATATATATATATATATATATATATATATATATATACAGACACACACACACACACACACACACACATATATATATAATCTTGGTTTCGCGAAAGAAAAGAGCGGAGTGATTCCTCTCATTTATTCTCTAGTTTACGGGGTGAAACATATAAACGCATAAAATAATAATAATAATAATAATAATAATAATAATAATAATAATAATAATAATAATAATAATAATCCTCGTACTTCATGGGAGCAATGATGAGGTTTTGCAGAGGATGGAAACAAGGAGAAAGATTATACTTAAGAGGCGGCTGAAATTTCTGCGACACGTAATGAGAAAGAAGGGCTTGGAGAATCGGATACTTACAGGACGGTTTGAGGGAAAGCGATAGAAGGGAAAGCAACGCGTGACATTACTAGCGGGCTGAAGCAAGTGGCTGACAGTACAGTTTGTGAGAGAAGTAGCAAAAGGAGCATTGGCGGCCACAATCTTAACAGCAAAAGATACGCAGATGACACTGTACTGATACCAGACACGGAAAATAAGTTACAAAATCTCCTACAGAAGGTAGCGATGGAGAGTGTGTAGAAGGGACTAAGCATAAACTACAAGAAGTCAGAATGCATGGTCATCAGTAAAAGGATGAGCCCGAAATGCGATTTGCAGGTTGGAAACATTAGAATCAAGCAGACCCGGAAGTTTAAATATCTGGGAAGCGTTCTGTCAGAGGACGGTAAATGCGACACTGAGATCCGAAGACGTATTGGGAGGGTCAAGGACGCATTCCAAATGCTGGTCAGAGTATTGCGAGACAGGAGGACATCTTTGGTAACAAAGAAAAGAATACTGAGCTGTTATATGACATCTGTCCTCCTTTACGCCAGCGAATGTTGGACGGTCTCCGCAAAGATGAAGAAGAGACTCGAGGCGACAGAGATGTGTTTCTACAGAAGGATGCTGAGGATAGCATGGACCGAGCGTGTGAGCAACGATGAGATCACAGAGAGGATGCAAACAAGAAGGAGGCTTATACTTAACATCAGGAAGAGGTAGTTGAAGTTTCTCGAAAATAATGAGGAAGGAGGGCCTGAAGAATCTGATACTCAAGGGTCAAATAGAGGGAACGAGAGACAAGGGAAAACAACGCATGACATAATTAGCGGGTTTAAGTAAGTGGATTACAGAACGTGGTCTGCGGGTTGGTTAGGAGAGGGAAGGAACTTGTTGATAGCTGCAAGGGATAGAGAGAGATGAAGAGCCATGATCGCCTACGTCCTGAAAGCACATGGCACATAAAAGATGATGATCCTATGGTTAAATTAACAAGGCCAGGATCTTTGAAGCGGCTTAAAGCTCAATTGATGAGAAAGCCGACTCATTATTCCTATCCATCCGGCTTCTAATTACCAAAATAGTTTTCTTATGCTTTCACTCTCGCTACGGGCCCATTCTTCTGGCGACGCCCGATCTAATCACGTTTTCCCATTCTCTCATATCATGACGATAAACAATTTAACGTCAAGGAAATCGAGATTATTACCAAGAACTAAAGTATTCTTGTTCGGCTTATTCCTGCTTCACTACACTCAACCCAACCCTTACAAAGAAAGAGGGAAAGGCTTGGCCAAGGTAAGTACCATGTTGTTGTCGTTTTTTGTAAAATGACTACTATTGTATGATTTACTAAGCTCTTGTTTTATGTCTGCAAAAAGTCACAACGACTAGCAACGTTTTCAGCGCCGAGACTTAAGATAATATGAGAGCTAGGTAAGTAATTATGTTGTAAAACATCTAGAAATATACGTGGGTACTTTTGTAAATATTTATTTAAACGTCTTGCAGTATAAAACATGCTTGATTACCTATCTTATCCCCAGATTAACATTCGAAACATGAGACAAGTTTCTATATCTGGAGGCTGACATACTAGAAGTACAGGCGTTTTATTTTTTTAGATAATATTTATACGATGCAAAATTAAGAGAATCACTGTATGTTTATCGCTGTATTAGTTAGGTTTATTCCCACAAAGTGATCCAAGCAAAATTTGAATTTGAAGCCAAAGATTATTTTTTAAGATTGTTAACCTTGCGAAGTTTATGATAAAGATATTATCAGAATATGGTGTTAAGCGTGTTATTTAATGAGCAGTAGTTAAACAAGTCAGTATTAAAAATAATATGAAAATTATTCAATTGAAGCGGTAAGGTGTGCTGTTAAGTAGTTCTCAAATGTTTCATGATCTTTGACTGGTAGATAAAGTTTTTGACGTTGGTTTTTCAAAACGATATTCACTTGAGAGAAAGGGAGCAAAGGAATAAATGCATAAAATCTTTAGGGGGTTACGTGAAAATAAAGTAGGACATTGAATATATATGGCTTGCCAGTTTGTGACTGGAAGGGATAATTCCGAGGAGGTTATAAACCCAGTTCAACGTATACTACAGTTGGGGTTAAACCAGATTATCTTTCTTTTCTGTTTTTTTTTGTTTTTGCCTCCATTTAAGGAGGAGATTTCGGCCTGAGGAGTTTAACACCTCATTGCTCGCGAAATAAATTATAATCGAAATATATAATTAAAGTCTCCGTCTACTTTTCATCACTATATATATATACATATATATGTATTATAAATTAATTGATTTAAAATATGTTTTTTTTCGCTACACAGTGATAACCATGTTTCAAAAATGGAAGCTAAAGCCTTCGAATATAATTTTGTTATTAAATTAAAGACATTAGTTTTAAATCAGTTAATTTATAATATTAATGCTCTGTAAATTTACATTGAGCACTATTGTGTAAAAATAAAAATATCTATAAGAACACCGGATTTTATATCTTACTCTTCTTTCTTTTTATTTTTATATATATATATATATATATATGTATATATATATTTATATATATATATATATATATATATATATATATATATATATATATATATATATAAAAGTGAACATAGAAGTCAACACTTAGAGTGTTGACTTCTACTTGACTTAGAGTGTTGACTTACACACGCTCTATCTCTGATATTAAGCACTTTATCCCATAAATATAGCACACTTTAAAACTATATTCCTTGATATATATATATATATATATATATATATATATATATATATATATATATATATATATATATATATGTTTGTGTGTGTGTGTGTAAGGTTTAAAAAACAGTAGATATTTTATATAAAGTGTTCAATATTAAAAATATTAAAATGATATTAGAAATAGAGCACTAATAATATTATATAAAAAGATTACTTAAAGAAAAAAAAACCTTGAAAAGTGGACATTAACAAGAAACATTGTAGTCGGGGAAAACAAAAAACGATATTTTAAGTAAACTCTCTCTCTCCCCCTCTCTCCCTCTCTCTCTCTCTCTCTCTCTCTCTCTCTCTCTCTCTATATATATATATATATATATATATATATATATATATATATATATGTATGTATGTATATCACCCCAGTCAAAGCAATAAGGCCATTAACATGCAAGAGCATAGAGTCTGTGAAAGAATATGAGGAAAAGGAGAGAGAAGAATAAAATCACCGGAATTAAGAATGATATCGCATTTCAATTTTTGAAGATCAAAGTTGAATGGAAAGAAAAAAGATTAAAACATATTTCCACGAGAGAAGAAATTTTTAGCATAGAAAATCTGGTTACGTCTGTCCATCTCAACTGTAAAATGATGAGACCTAGCTGCCAATCTAGTACTGCGCTTAAATTCGTAACGTCGAGGAAGCAACGTGGAAAGCTCACCAGAACGATTTCCATGAAAATATTTACAGAAAATGCACACGAAGCTACGTTACGGCGACGGGAAAGTGACGGAAACCGGGATGCCAGGTCAGGCCCGATAACCTTGCGGATTCTTATTTGGATTCTATCAAGAATTTTTAAATATATAGCAGAAACACCAGTCCCGATAAGACAGCAATATTCAAAGCATCGAATACTTTTAATGTTTAAGGTGAGAAAATTTGTTTAGTACGACAGAGAGGACCACATTTGCTAGTAGCCAACATAGCAATTGATTCAACAAAATGTTTTCACTTCATACACACACACAGATACACACACACACACACACACACACACACACACACACACACACACACATATATATATATATATATATATATATATATATATATATATACATATATATATATATAACCTTAACCGTAGTACCTTGTCTGTCGTTTTTAATGAAACTTGCATAAAAGAAGGATTGCTGCCTAAATATACAACTATATATATATATATATATATATATATATATATATATATATATATATATATATATATATATATAAACTTAACCGTAGTACCTTGTCTGTCGTTTTTAATGAAACTTGCATAAAAGAAGGATTGCTGCCTAAATATACAACTATATATATATATATATATATATATATATATATATATATATATATATATATATATCATGTCATTCACAGACAGTACTGTTTTGCTGTATCACAGCTCCTCAGTGCGACTAGACTTCCGAATGCCTCATGCCAGGATTGAAACACAACTAATTTTGTGTCAGCCAGAGCTATCTTGACTCGGTAGAGTTACACAATTAAATCTAGCGTATTGTTTTTACAAATGTAAACAAATGCCAATCAGCCAAAATGCTCCATTCATTTTACTGAAGAGCTTTGCATTAGTGCAGGTGGCTGTTGTTTATAGAATTAGCTTATCACTCAACAGTGCTCAATTGAAATGTATTTTCAAGAGCTAAATTATGTCATTCACAAACGAAATAATTATGTATATAATAAAATCCTGATTGCATATAGAAAACTGAACATTCAATAACTGACGATATAATATTAAAGATATACAGGGTGAAGCAAAATTCGCGGACCATAATGGTTAATTAATCATGAAATATGCCTCAATATGCTATAAACGTTCACACTGGATTTTATGTGTAATCTTCCACATTTTGCTTTGATTATGCGTGACAAATGTAATGGTCCTGTTGAGTGGAAACCGTGGGCACCAGGCCACACACCCTTGGGTTATTATTTTCTGTGGAACCATTTGAAATCACTTGTTTATCAGACGCGCCCATGAACTATGGAGTAACTTAAAGAAATAATTAAATATGAATGCAGTAAAATGAGAGAGGAAACTCTACGAAGTATTAATGAATCAGGCACAGAATTGAAATGGGTTTTGAAACTATTAAATAGCTAGCAAGTAAAATGTTCATGTCTAATTCTACGTTTAATAAATTATCCTTATATCCCGTGACGTTTGCGTCACCCTGTATAAAAAAATAGATATCAAGAGAGGAACCCAGGGGAAAGAAGGATGAACAAATGAAATGAATCCTCCTGTGTCCTATTTGGAAGATAGGTTCGCAACCACACCAAACTAGGGCTATTTATCAGCGCGCCCACATCGCTACTGAATATACATACAACCCCCCCATATATATATATATATGTATATATATATATATATATATATATATATATATATATATATATATATATATATATATATATATATGTATGTATGTATGTATTAGGATATTACATCGCAAACGTGGCAAAACCGCTACACAATTGCAGTCGAGTTTCGATGCGTATACAACGCATCTCATCAGTCGATTATAAATTATTCCTTTCGATGTAATATCCTAAAATAAAGAATATTTCTATATTTAGTATTGAGCCGTCTTTTAAATTAAATGTTACGAACGTTGGTTTTGTACTCTAATCGTTCTCATCTTACCTATATATATATATATATATATATATATATATATATATATATATCATACAATACGAATTAAGATTACATTAGGTGATGATCATTATCTCCTTGTAATCTTAATTCCTATTGTATGAAATATGTAGTTCTTTTTAATTAAGACATTGAGGTCTATGTGTAAATTAGTTTTAATATTTAATATTTTATATTGTATTAATAGGATTAACTTGGATTATATACCAACGGATTATTACCTGCAGATCTCTCTCTCTCTCTCTCTCTCTCTCTCTATATATATATATATATATATATATATATATATATATATATATATATATATATATATATATATATATAAATATGTATATATATATATAATACTGATGATGAAATTTGCAAGACTAGCAAATAATTTGATGTTAATCAAGCAATCTATGTTTGTGAGCGTAAATTGTAAACGCACAAGAAAATTACCTATTTTATTCACATTTTTTTAATATACAGAATATATGCATTATGGCATTTTTCCTTACATAAAATATAAATCTTTGTGTGAATTTGAGTCCTGAGGCTGATTTGTCGGCAACTGTATAGATTAATGAATATTTCACAAAAGTAAAGCGGAACCGCTGAATCCACAAAGAAAGATACTTGAGCCATTTAAATGAAAGAAAGGAATCCATCAGAAAATCAAATAAATGCCAATTAAGAAAGGAATAGACAAATAGTAGGAACTTTGTTTGTTAGGCAAACACTCCAGGCAGACCTAAGTGCAACCTCGGATCTTTGGGAAGCATTGCCAGTGCAGTTTCTGTTTCTTTTCGCAGTTTTCTCCTACGCCTCTTTCAAATGGTAATTTCCAACTTAACTTAAGAACTAAGGACGAAATGTAGAAAATAATAATAAAAAAAATTAACGTAAAGAAAGCAACGACTGTTGGCTCACTTCAACATTGGTCCGCCATCTTTGCTTGGTGTGTTTGTCTGCCCTTGATACCAATTTATTGGATTAAAGAGGATTTCTTGTTTGCACTTGCGCGGAGCCACACGACTGTACCTCGATCATCATCATCATCATCATCATCATCATCATCATCATCATCATCATCATCATCATCATCATCATCATCAGGCCGAGAATTCTTCTCGTATTCTCGTTCCTTCCAATCTCCCTCCATCTCTTTCCGTCATCGCCGTCGACAGTTCATCCAGATGGCATCCAGAGTCATCTACAAGTTGGTCAATGTAGGTGTGATGAGGTCTTTCAACCATTTTTTTTTTTTGCCGTGCAATGGGTTCCGTACGAGGGGTCACTCACAACTGATGACTTACTTCTCCAAGAGTCACCAGTTAGCCTTAGCGAAAACTGAGATAGGAGGAAGGTATCCATACAGGCATTTCTTTGTTGGGTGTATTCTTCCAGCTGATGTCCAATGCAAGTCGTAACATCCTTGTATATGTTCCGTCAAGTGATGCATCTTGGTGTTTCGTCAGCGTCTATGTTGTTGAGCCGTAGAGCGAGACAGATTCTACCGCGGCCTTAAATTCCCAAAGATTCAATACTAACCTGGGTAAAAATGACGGTTACAAATACTTATTCCATGAAAACTCAAACAGTAATGGAATGCTGCTACATGATTTGATGACGGAGAATAAAATGGTTTGTCTGAACAAATCTTCAGAAGAGAAAAGCAAAGAAATATACGTTTACATACCCAAATGGTGTCAAATCTCAAATTGATATCATTCTCGTCAATAAAAAATGGATCAACAGTGCGGTAAATTGGGAAACTTTCAACTCCTTCAGTACAGTTAGCTGAGACCATCGCATCATTACTGCCACTATTCAGCTTAGTTTCAGAGTCAACAAGCCCAAAACAGCAAAATAGAGAGAGAAAAAAACCCATATGACTGGTCTGCACTACGCAGCAGTGACATTGCCAACCAGTTCAAGATTTCTATTCCAACAGTTTCAAAGCTTTTGAAGACGAGAACACCGCAAACTGCAAATTCAGTACCTCAATAGATGTGTAAATTTTCCAACATTGGCTTCAGTAACATAACCCACCTTATTCATCGAATAAATATAAAAACGATTGAATTGTCATCGATTTCTCTATTTGGAAAGTTTCTTAGACAACTGTTTTTTTTTGTATTTTTTGGGGTGGGGTTGGGGGCTTGGGTGGCGGGGTTGCATTTTTTTCAAACACTTTCCATGAAGAATTTGTTGGTTATAAGATTTTACATTTTTAATGCCCTCGTATTTACAAAAGTTGTTCACGGTTACTTTTTATCAACTTCATTTCTTACCTGTCATTTTGATTTCTCTCTTTCGACCTCCTTTTCTTATGTCTTCCAAAGTTTTTCTCCTCCTATTTT
Organism: Acanthosepion esculentum; assembly: GCA_964036315.1. NCBI lineage: Eukaryota > Metazoa > Mollusca > Cephalopoda > Sepiida > Sepiidae > Acanthosepion > Acanthosepion esculentum. Next base: position 8,204,867 of record OZ038505.1, on the reverse strand, counting down.
TTCTTTTCTTCTTTCTTTTCAATGTTCGCTCTCTTCTTAACTCCCTTTCTTCTTTCATTTCGTCTTTTTTATTTTCTTTCTGATTCGTCCTCTTTTTCATATCTTCGTCTCTCTTCGCTTTTTTTTTTCTGCTTGTTTTTTTTTTACCATTTTTTTTCCCCTATGCCCCTTTTAACTGATAATTTTCAACTTAACATATTAACTAAAAGCCAAATGTGGAAAATGAAACGGCGTAAAAATCAACAGCTGTTGGCTTACTTCAATACTGGTCCTCCATCATTCTGTCTTGATATTTTTCTTTCTTATTTGTTCATCCTGCTTTTCGTCTCTTCTTCGTTTTCTTCTTTTTCTTGACTTCTCTTTTTTTTCCTTCTGTCTCTCAACCATCTTTTTTTCTTTCTTTTTCTCTTCCTTTCATTCTTTCGTCTTCATTCCTGTTCTTTCCTCTTACTTTTCTCTCTTGCTGTATTTATCTCCCTACCCGGCTACAATTTCTTTATTCTGTTTCTTTTTGTAATTGTCTTGCGATTACCGTATGGGTGATAACAGTTGGAGATATTTGATATTTTCACGACAAAGACTAACTACTACATACGGTGTGAAAAAGAGAAAAAAAGTAGTAAAATCTTTCAAACGCAAAGCTGAAATTAAACTTTTACAAACTTTCACTACTTGAACTTAAACTTAGCATCAGAGCGCTGGGTTGCATAACGCTTCAAGAATTGCTGTTCTAATTAGAAAGATTGACAAAAAAACAATCCTATACAAGATCGAGTGCATTGACACATCCATTTTAAAGGCGACAGATTAACTGATATAAAGAATAACGAATGCTTTATTAGGATCATTAAAAAGTCGTATGGGATTGAGTTTTAAATGGATGACCTCAAGCTAAATGGTTCGGCGATAGACAGCTCAATTAGGACTCATTTGAATATACACACCGGAACCTGCCAAATTCCATTCGCAACTTAGTTGTTGAAAATGCAAATATAATAACCTCCTCCACGTCTAATAAAAAAATAAAATTACTGGAAGCAATAATAATATAAATGAAGCAGCTAACACTTAATAATATCAAGATTGAACATGGCCGCAATGTGCTGACCGTGTTTGAAATATAAAAATAAAAACATTACCATCAAATATATAACAAACAAAAAAGACAAAAGGTATTAAAAAGTTATCCTTAATAATGGCTAATAGAATAGCCGATAGAACTCGGATATATAGAATATTTGGATAATTTTCACACTTTGTATATATATATATATATATATATATATATATATATATATATATATATATATATATATATATATATACATATATATATATATATATATCATTCTGATATATATATATAACACGGATACAGGGTGGTTGTGAGCATTAATTTTTCTTCCATGTAAGTTTAACATCGAAGTTAAGCAATATCGAGCCTTGTCAGTACCGAGATGCGTGACCGCTTCGTAATATACCAGGTGCTGTAATCTTGAATGCATAGGTGGTGCAACTGATTATGGCTCGGTTGGATTCGTTATATACACTTACGCGCAAATGCCCTTGTGAAAGAGATGATTTCACCTCTTCTTCCCCCCGGCTATAGGTTAATTATTAGAACTTGGATTATTAAAAAAATGATTATTATTACCGTGCAATCTTTATAATCTAACAATGTTATCTGGACTAAGAAAATTATCCTAATTACAGAATAAATATACAAAATATCCTTAAATAACTTTCAAAATTCTTTACACGTACGTTTGTGTGCCTGTGTACGCGTGCGTGTGAGTGTATGTGTGTGCGCGTACGTGTGTATGTTTGTGTGTGTGTTTTTGTGTGTGTCTGAAACGTTGTCCATCCATATAAATTTAGTTACATATAGGAAGTGTTGCAGAAACCTTTGCGGGTACTTAAGCCGTGGAAAAGTCACTTCTTCGCGAGAGGAAGTTAATGACAGATGATCATGGTCGTTATTTCACCGTGAAATCATTTCGGGATACGTGTAACTGTCGAACTCGAATACACGGAACACACTGACTAATTTGATAGATAAGCATCCTGTACAATCTGGTCAAATTCCCTTTGCGGGTCGCCCCTCGTATACGTGTCCCAATCTACGTGTAAATACATAATAATGAATGATACACTATATGACACGTTGTTTAGAAGTCGATAAAATCACAGAAATCGATGATGCAGTCGAGAGTCGAGTCACACAAGGGGATGCTCTAGTAATATCGATTGTGCATAATTGCCAGTATAAAAAGCCAATATAGATTTGACTGTCTATATTAAATTCCCCTTGGCTCAATTCTCCTGGTACTGTAATAAAATTGTACCGATATTCCTAAGTAAATGTGTAAACTTCTCTCTAACTCGATGTATACACACAGGCATCAATTTTGTAACGTCTTCTTTATTACGAACTGTGTTTTCGTTTACAAGAAATGATTACTTTTTCAGGGAGGTTTTTAATCAACTTCACAACATAAAGTTTTGACAATCATAGCAATATATACGCTCAGCAGTTTGGGCTCAAAATATAGGTTATCCCATGAGGATCGAACTCATTACCCTCTTTTAGTGGTCAACTAGTGAAGCTCGTTAGATACGACCACATATAGAAGTGTCTTAATATGCATGGGGAGAACTGTTACTCGAAAAAAAAAAAACCCAAAAAAACGGCACATCGAAACATTCTGTCTTAAAAAATATTTTTATATGCGCCGTGTCTTTTCAGAACGGGTTGATCATGGCTATCCACATCTTCCCTTCTCTTGTCTTTTTTTAAATAACAAAGACAAGTGTGCTGAAGCTGTTCTGTCAAATCTTCCTTTAAGGCAGTGAATTAGGGAAAACTTCTTTACTGATGAAAAAGCGTTTTTTAGCAATGATGTTTTTTTTTTTTATTTACACTATTTATATTCGGACTATTGTCCTCATCTTTGTTGTTACTATCACAACATTTCGGCTGTTACGTTCTCCGGCCTTCCTCAGGTATATCGATCTCGGTAGCCTACAGGGAATTCTTAACTGAACCCTTCATTTAATCTACGAGGGTAGGCTGCTTACGTTCATTTCCTCAGGTCTTGTTCTTAGTTTTATGTAGTATTGTTCAGTTAATGCTTACCCGTTTTTCTGTCCTGCTGGACAATGGTCTTGTTGGTTAAAGACTTGGATTGTGAATTTGGTTATGTAGCGATTGTAAGTTCAATCCCTGTAAGCTCATCAATAGATTATCACCAATATCTGTGAATTGAGATGAGTTATTTTGTAAATATAGTAATGAACTTAAGCGTTGTATTCTTCCTGCTTTTGATATCAAAGTTGTAATTCTTCTAGGCGGGCTAACACCAAGGCTAAAGATATCCATCTACTTTTCTATTTGATATATAACTATTGGGGGAGTAGACGGATTCATACCTTTTCTAAATATATTGATGCGAAAGTGAGTGCAATGTAATAAACCGGAAGTTCCAAAGAGCTATGATGGTTAATGACTTGAAAATACATCGGAACGAGAAAACCAATAAAAGGAAACTGTAAAATAAAAACACGTTTGAGAGATAATATATATTTACCATACACGACATTTACTTGACTGTCATATGAATAGTATACTGCAGGTAATAGACAGTCACGCCATTGAGACTACAAGTACATGGCAAAAACATTATAAATGGATTTAAAAATTGAAGAATACATATTTTGTATGCCGAAGTGTTGTCTGCTTTAATATCAGTGTTCCAAACACTAGAAACGATCACCTGGGGAATGTCACTATCATTTCATCTATCAAGTAGACTGCAATAAAAATGATAATGAGAAAAGAAAGAAAGAACAAAAGAAAGAGAAACAGTAAGCGTTAATAATTAGACTAAACACGTTCAAGAAATAAAAGAAATAAAGAAGAAAGAAATGACAAAAGAAAGAAACAAAGAAAGAAAAACATTTGAAAGGTTAGGATAAGCACGCTAGAAATATTTAGAAGAAAAAAGAAAGAAAAAGAGGAAGAAAGGAAAAAGAGAAATAAAAAAGGTCAAAAAAGTGAAAGAATTGAATAACTGAAGTAAATACGCTTAAGAAAGAAAGAAAGAAGATTGAAAGAAAAAGAAAGAAAGAAAGAAAGAAGATTGAAAGAAAAAGAAAGAAAGAAAGAAAGGAAGAAAGAAAGTGAAATAGAGTTGAACGATTAGGATAAGCACAATGAAAATATTTAAAAGAAAGAAATAAGGGAAAAGAAAAAGAAAGAGAATAATGTGAATAACTGAAATGAACACTTTTAACAAAGAAAGAAAGAAAGAAAGAAAGAAAGTGAAATAGATTGAAGGATTAGGATAAGCACGCTGAAAAATATTTACAAGAAAGAAAAAAGAGAAAGAAAGTGCAAGAAGTGAATAATTGAATTGAACACGCTTTAGAAAGAAAGGAAGAAAGAAAGAAGGAAGGAAGAAAAAAGAAAGAAAGAATAAACAAAAAGAAAGCTAAATAGGGTTGTACAATTGGGATAAGCATGCTGAAGATTATTCAGAAGAAAGAAAGAAAGAAAGAGAGAGAGGGAGAAAGAAAGAAAGAGAGAGAGGGAGAAAGAAAGAGAGAGAGGGAGAAAGATATAGAGCTGAAGACTTAATGGCAAATACGCTAAAGAATAGTGAGAAGAAAAAGAAATTTCGTCATTTCGATCTCTATAAAAAGAAAAAAAAAGACAATAGTATTTTCCCGCCTCTTTAATGATCTGGACAAACAAAAAGTGAAGTGTGTTGATATATTTGCTTGTCACCCAGATTCTCAAACCCATCCACCTGCGAACATAGACACTCTCATTTCAGAAAACCCCCACCTACCCAATGCCTGTGTAGTATCATATTCCACCCTAACCCTGATCGTCTCCAACCTATCAACATTCGTGCAATTCACTGGACGCCATCTTGCTTGATTGATCAGTTCTGGAGTCTGCAAGCGTAATTATCATCGTCTCCTCACCCGCCCTTTGCAGCAGCCTCCTGCCACGCCACAAAGAAGTTGTCTTTAATATTCTTGGAGATGTGTTAGAGTCATTAAAAGAATGCCTTGAATCGGTCGTCTCGCATCAGTGCAAGCGGTCTGCAGCAAAACTGGTTTGAAATTAAAAGGGCACAATGGACTTGAAGTGTAATAAATAATGGGGCATTGTGTCTAAAGGAAGAGAGATTTCTATGAAAGTGCGAGAAGAAATTGAAGAAAAATAAATAGGATTTTTTCTTCGTTGTAGAGAAAGAAGTAAAGGAGGAACACTTTTATACATCCATAGATCGATCAGTGCTCGATAAAAGAATAGCAAGAAAAAAATGAAGATCTTCAGATAATATTGGGAATTAATAGATTTAGCGCCAAAACTAATTAAAATAAAGAAACGACATCAATG
>OZ038505.1:8191957-8194457 GCA_964036315.1 Acanthosepion esculentum | reverse complement strand
GGTCCATGCCAGCGTCCGGCACCTTTGGAAAACCATACCACGGGTTGACCCAAGCTTTGTGAGTTAAATTGGGTAGACTGAAAACTTGGGGGCTAGCAAGAAGTCACAAGTCATTGTGTTAGCCCTGTTCAAATTGTTGATCATGCTATATAACATGCTCTTTCTCAGAAACTGCTCAGCATAGTTGCAGTATAAACCACAGGTGGGCTCTGTGGGTGTTGAATAAATACAAATGTGACTGAGCAAGCGTCTGCAGTAGGGATTTGCTAGCCGCCCAAGTAGACAGCTATTCTCAAATACGAGTGGTCGGCTATACGAATGCCTATACATAGACAGACATAGGTTTAGTTTACAGGCAGGTGGACAAATCGGTAGATATAGGTTTGTTTTTCAGGTGAATCATAAAAGTAGACAAGAACATCGTTTGTATTCGAGTCAAAAATATAGACGTGGGTTTTGATTGAACGGGAGTCAAGAAGGTAGATGCAAGTTTCCTTTACATCTTAGTCAAAAAGATAGCCATAACAATGTTAACACTTTAAGTGCAGGGTTAATTTAAGAAATTGGAAAAAAGCATTATCCACCCTCACATATACAGAAATACATACAAACGCATGTGCGAGCACATACACACACAAATGTTCTTTGACCTTGTCTTAACAATCCATTTAGTGAAAACTACCATTTACGCATGCGCAGTCTCATTTCCTTTACAAACTTCATTCCGATCTAGAGACTCGTTCGCCGCGTTTTCCTATTAACCATATAGATTGAAATTTTTCCCTGGGCCCATTTTCTTCTTTCTTCGATCCTTCATTCTGCAAAATCTTTCACGTTTTTCACTTTATTTTTTCGTCTACTCAAGAAAAATAGACGCAGAATGAAAATGACGAAAATAATCTATGGGAAAAAATATCTACCTGTAGAACTCTTTATTTTTCGATGAGAGAAAAAAACGAAAAATGCAGACGCATTTTAAAGAAAAACATAAAAAGAAAGAATTAATGATTGTAATTTAATTGGATTTTTCTCATTAATGCTAAGGATGAGACAAGGGATTTTCCCTTTAACTCTACAAGACTCTATCATCGCTTTCCTCATTAACCAGATGCCACGGTTTTCTCGTTTGGCGAGCGTTTCTTTTGGCGTTTTTGTAGCATTGAGTTCCTATGCACGTAGCATTGCTGACTCAAGGCAAATTTGTTGTTTTCTTCTACATAAAAACGAATTTGCCTCGGATGAAAAAAAAAAGAAAGAAAAATTACTTGCTCTAAAACTATATTAGCATTTTTAAAGAAATAAAAATGTTAACCCATTAAAGACAGTTAGAATTTGTGCATAATAAAAAAAATAATAAAACCCCGTTCAGTAATTTTTAATGTGTGACTTGTTTATTTTTCCCACTTTTTTATTAAATTTAATTTTTTTTTTAAATAAAATGTATCTTGGTTTATACGTACTGTTATAAAATATTCCATTATTGAATGAAAATTCTAGTTCATGAAAACGATATGTTGCCGCAGAAATACCTCTCTCCCCCAGAAATACATTCCGCATAATGGTACGACATTATTGTCAATGGTGTTTTCTACAGAGTGACAGTAAATAGCGTTACATTCTGAAAGAAATTTATATAGCGATCATGATTCATGCACAAACTGAACAATCATCGGAGATGTTCGAAAAGTTTGCTTGGATGTTTAACACAAAATTGCAAGGATGGTAACCAGGAGGCAATAGTTTTGTTGATAGTGTCAAGGGGAGTTTCATTCCAAGATTCAGTTATGTTCCACTTCAATTAATCTATATCGACGACGTCACGACAATGGTTTGAAAGTGAGTTAGGAATATACTCCAGATACAGTATTCCATAACATTCAGATTTGGGCTTTAAGAGGTCCACAGAGATGGCGCAATTAAAACTGGTGTATTTTCGCGAAGAGTAAATTTGCTTCTTTTTTACTGGACAGTCTGTAGTTACTGTCTTGCCATTATGTGCAAGGTATTTCTATCGCACCCAGTATAAAGACAATGAACGTGTAAATGCCGGTAATAAGGTTTATTATAGACATAGAATTTACTTAAATATTTGTATCTATAAAATGAACGTATAAGGATAAAAAATATATATATATATACACACACACACTCATTTATATATATATATATATATATTTCTGAGATGAGGTATTATGTACATTATTTATATTATTCGGACTATCGTCCTCATCTTTGTCACCATATTTATTACAACGTTTCGGCCGTTGTACGCTCCGGCCTTCTTCAGGTGGTTGGAATGTCGAACTGAACTCTTTATTTCGCTCACTGGGGTAGACTGTTCTAGTTCCACGTGCCATGTTTAATGGATGTCAGTTATCTCCTGTTAATTTTTCCCTCTGAATGTTCTCCACTGCCTTAACCGGATATTGAATTCACAATCTTTGGGTCCTGTCACTTGATCAAACCAACGCCTTTATCCACTGTGCCATGTGTCCTTGAG
>OZ038505.1:8179457-8189457 GCA_964036315.1 Acanthosepion esculentum | reverse complement strand
GTTTATCTGCACGTCAACATTCAAGATGTTAATATATTTAAGTAAATCTTTATTGAATTTTAATGTATTTTAAATTATTAAAATGTATTTTAATGCAATTAAATTATCTTTATTGTAATTTAATCCATAGGTATTCAATAATTTTAAATGTATTTTAATGCATTTTAATGCCCATCGATTTTAATTACTTTTAATATGTATGTTTAATAAAATTAGCTTAATTTGGAATATACATACATTCATTCAAAATCTATCTGAATTTCTAGCGTGATGAGTTTATATTATTTACACTATTTGCATGCGAAGTATTTTCCTCATCTTGTTGATGCTATAACAAAATTTCGGCCGTTTTAAACTCCGGACTTCATCAGGTGTATTCGATACTTGATCTCATTCCACTGCTTATGTCTCGTTATATCTCGCTTAACTCCTAATGTGACTACTTCCACCTGAGACCAAGTACAAAAAATAAGGACTTGTGACTAAGTACTAAAACTAATGACTAGAAACCAAGTACTAAAAACAAGGACTATATATATATAATGAACTCTCCCGTCGGTTTCGACGTATGAGGATCGGACAGCTTTGTTGATTCAGTTATGAAATTTTGTACGATAATCTTAAGTGGCACTTAAGATCCGCTAGTGATTTACAAGGGAGGGCGCATATGGAGCAAGAGTGAGGATTGTGAGATGAGATCACTGTTAGATCGACTGACCTTTTAGATCCTGATCTCGCTTTTCGAAGATGATCAGACAAGCAGTTTAAAAACTGATGAGTCCACTAAAACACGTTGATCTCCATTCTTCCCGCTCCAAGGCTAAATGCTCAAGGGTTTTATGTGGTACATTGACAGCTGACAAGTTGTTCTTCAGCCTGTCTTTGTATCTTACCCATGGGCGTCCTACATTCCTGTAGCCCAGATCTAACTGGCTGTACATTAGGATCTTGGGTATCCTGTCATCGGTCATTCTTAAGACATGACCAGTCCATCGTAACTGAGAGTGTATGAGAAAAGTCTCGATTCCTCCAATATTACACCTGTTAAACAGGTCTCCGTTCGATGTCCTATCTTGAAGTTTAACCTCACAGATTGCACGTAAACAACTTTTCTGGAAAACATTCAGCTGGTGTATATGGTACCTGTATGGAGTCCACGATTCTGAGCCGGACAAAAGGATGGTAAGGACAACAGCTCTCTAAAACCGAATTTTCGTATCCAGTCGAATACCCCTCTGATATATATATATATATATATATATATATATATATATATATATATATATATATATATATATATATATATATATATTAATACACAGTAAAATCCCAAATCACCTCATATGGGGAATAAGAAATATTTTAACAGACGAAAATATAATTCGTCTGCCTTATCAACCCCGGTATAGATTTAGTTCGTGTAGGAAATACAATTTTAACTGTGAAAGCTGAAAAAAAAGTCGACAATTTATCCATTTCTATCTATCTATCTATCTATCTATCTATATATATATATATATATATATATATATATATATATATATATATATATATATATATATATAGGTAGCTACGATTATTCTCATCTATCATTAACCCACCCACCTTAGTATCTATCTATCTATCCCACTTTATTCATCTACTTTATGCTTTTCTTTCTATTTTTACTTCTTTCACTCTCTCTCTCTCTCTCTCTCTCTCTCTATCTATCTATCTATCTATCTATCTATCTATCTCTTACTGTAGCAATTTTTATTCCATCTCCTAAATCATCTTTTAAAAGTAGCCTGTCTTTCGTTTTCTCAAATTCATTCATTCTTTTTTCTAACAATATATAATTTAGCCTTTGTCCATTTCACCATCTCCCTAGCACTCATTGTTCCCTTATTGTTGAAACAATTCTTTATTATTTTCCTTGACTCTTTTTCGACGCACCCTTATCCATTTCTTCTTTTCTTTCTTTCTTGACGAATTTTGTTTCCAACTGACAGGATTTAACCCCAGTTCCTTCAGTTCTTTACCATATTCTACGCTTAAGCAATCGATATCAAAAGACTTAAACAGAAATTATGCCCAACCTCTTTCCAGTTTTCCTGAAGCACCAAACCATACACATCGTCTAGATGCTAATCCCATGGAATATCATATTCTGCCTCAAAGCCTAAAAGTTCGCACATAACTATTAGTTTTAATATTACTATCACCTCATTTTTTTTTTTTCATTATAGAAATATATGAAGTTAAATTGAGTCACAGTTGTTTATTAATCAGTAACGCTAATAAAGTTTGCACTGGGATTACAAACATCAGCACCAGGCCTATTTATCTTTATCCATTAAAATAATAACGGGTATGCTTCTATATTTTTGTTACGTCATTGTTATTAAAAAAGTTAATAAAATCGCTGACGTGTTTATATGAAAAAAAAAACAAATATCTGGGCCGTCAAAAATAATGGCATTTATTAAAAAGTTTTAATATTTAGATGCAAATAAAACAATGGTTTTGAAACATTATATTGAGATTCAAAATTGGAGAATTCCAGGGAAAAATAGCAGCAAAGGAACCGTTTAATTAATCTGCCCTCCTCTTCTTTTAATCTGTGTGACTTATACTTTTAGAGCGTCGAAGATCATAGCTCTCTACAATTTCCTGTTCTTTGTAGGTTTTATTATAATCTATTTTTTAAATTTCACTACTAAACCTTGTTTCGCCATCCATTTACTCATGCTCGCTCTGTATGTTATGAGTTAACCTCTACTTGCCTTCAATCTGTCTTGTGAGTATTAGATTTTCCAAGCACTCTTTCCTCATTATGTGCCCTAGAATGTATCATAGCTCACCTAAATTTCCCATCCTTTCGAGCCCTGTGTAAAGTTTGCCCATTTGACATCTCTAGTAACCCCTGCGCTGTTAGCAATTTTACACACGATCGTTAGGCAGACTGCGCGCTTCTTTCTTTGTCCTTCTTGCCTTAAATAGGTCCTGTGAGTATCAAATATATTAAGACCTCTTTCCTTATTTTATGCCGTAGAAATTTCAACTGACTCTTCCTGATATAAAGTATGAGCGTCCTTTTTGTTTCTATTTTCTCTAAGTCGTTCGCTTTTCAATCAATATTATTCTCAGCATCTTTCAGTAGAACCACATTTCTGTTGCCTCAAGCGGCTTCTCTGCCAGAGAGGAGGTTGTCCATCATTCCCTACTATATAGGGGTACCGATGTTACAAAAGTTCCAGTGCTCTTTCCTTTGAATCTCATGAAATTATCCTGAATTATTATGAATAGTTTTATTGTCATATTTCATTTTCCCCGACAATAAGTAGAACAATTAGATGTGTTTCATTATATTATATGACGAAGTATAATCATTATCACTTGTGGCCTGTTGAATTGTATAAAGCAGTGTTTCTTTTGACATATTTTTTGGTGTCAAAAACATTTCAGGCCACTTAAGCACAAATAAAAATTCCATTTAACAGGAAATTTATTTATTTATAAAAGCAAAATATAGCAGAAAATATAGGGCCTGACTAATGACTACACTGCACATGGAGTTTATCTACCAGAGTGCCAAGTTGAACTTCCAAACCTAGGTTAAGTTTCAGCTGGAGGTCTCCTCATTTTCAATTAACAATTCCAGGCCCATTTTTAAAAATTCACAGAATCACGTGTACGCCTATGTGCCCACGTTGGGAATCACTTGTATAGAACGTGACACAAAATATATAAATGAATAGGTACACAAGGGTAATTATTATATATTGTTGATTAAGCCAAATATTAACTTTGTTATTGGAAAAGTTAATGTCTTGGGATTCACAAAAATTCATGCAACTGATTCAGACATAAAAAAAATATGAAGAAGTAATACTGAAATAATATATAGCATATCTATTCTTTTCATATCATATTACAATACTTCTTTTTTTCTGTTTATAATCGGAATAGAAGCGCCTCGCTCTGAGACAGTATTTCGTAATCTAGTCTCTCAGCTCATTACGAATCTCATGAAGTTTGTCGTCGCCGCAGTTGTGGCCAACTTCCAGACTCGGCTTAACTTAGAAAATAACTATAACCGATACTACTATATATATATATGTACATATGTTGATTTATTCACTTGTGATGCATAAATAAGAACATATATATGCGTCTAAAGTACGGTTTGATTCTGATTTATGTATTCTAAAAAAATAAAATATGCATATATAAATATCGATATGGACGTGTTAATACATACACATCTATCTATCTATCTATATATATATATATATATATATATATGGACATTGAGGTAAACGTCCAGCAGTGACAGACTGTTTCATGCTTTTTATTTACATACACTCTATTCATGATATTGAGCACTTTAGCCAATAAATATAGCATATCCTAAAAATAAATAAGTATATATATATATACACGCACACACACACACACATATATATATGGTGGAGTAATAGATAGCTGCTTGGATTGAGGAATCGGAGAGCCGAGTTCGAATTCGAGTCGGATCCATTACATTCACTCACGTGCTAATACCCTTCTTCTTCTCCTCCCTCCAGTTAAATATCAGGACAGACTGGGTTCTATAGCCTTGGATGGCACCATGTCTCTGTATTCGGCTCTTCAAAAAGTGTGGATGGTCCTGCACAAAACCTTCACTACTTTTATCAAATCTCATGTGCTGTTGTCTGGCTGTCGGTTTCCTCGGAATTGATCTGCTTGACTCTCATACATCGTATTCGAAGGGGGACTCGAGTATATATATATATATATATATATATATATATATATATATATATATATATATATATATATATATATATATATATATATATATATATATACTCGAGTCCCCCTTCGAATATATATATATATATATATATATATATATATATATATATATATATATATATATATATATATATATATATGAAGGCAATGCACCCCAAGCAAGGCGAGACTAGCACGCAAGGGATTACAGAGAATTGAGAACAAAACTAAAGAGGAGAGTTTGAGGAAAGGATACAAAGAAGGACGTGCAACAGGCTTAGGGTGTCAGATGTCGATTGACATTACACTTGAATATTTGAACATTGTGGTCATCGGAGAAGCAAGCAAGATGAAGGGAATTCCACAGACAGGAAGTGCAAGAGAAGAAGCTCTTTGTGTAGAAGAGACGATTACATTTAACCGTTTTGACAGTGAAAGCGTGGGACCGAGATGCCAGCCTAGTAGCTCGCTTAAATTCATGTAGTACTGGGACCAGCGAAAATAGCTCGTCGGAACAGCTGCCGTGAAAATACTTGTAGAAGAGACAGAGGGAGGTCACGGCACGTCTGTGGGATAGCGATTGTAGAGTAGATGCCAGATCAGGACTTATCGACTTGCATATTCGTCTCTGGATTTCGTCGAAGAGCTCGAGACGTACAGCCAGAGCGCCATAGTGTTAATTTGCTGCACGTTATTTTTATTTTATATATATATATATATATATATATATATATATATATATATATATATATATATGTGTGTGTGTGTGTGTGTGTGTGTGTGTGTGTGTGTGTGTGTGTGTGTGCGCGCGTACATCGCTTGATACTCACATGTATCAATTAGAACTGAACAATACTTTTTGAAAGAATTCACAAAATCATGTTGAATAAAAAATCTCGGTAATTACATGTCGGCTTATGCATGTATATAAGTATGTATGTATAAAACTAATATAACTTTGTATAAAACTAGTATGAGAAATGCTATATTAATACTAGCGCCAACTTCAAACTTTTTAATGATATCGTCTGCTATGCAAATTTTCTTAGTCACCATCAGTAATTATCATATATTTATCTTCACCAACTTTTTTTTTCTTTCTCAAAAAATCTATTTCGCTAACAAGACTCTTGATGAAATTTCAGCTGGAATGGTTCTTTTCGTTTTCATTTCCGTTTTCCTTATCTTTCAAGAATATTTTCTTCCGCAGTTATTACTTATTCACTACAAATCAATTGATAGTGTGCAGTTGTAATGATTTCAGGTCGGGCTTCATTTTGATTTGCAAAATTTCAGCTCAAAATAAATAAATAAATAAAATATATAGATAAATAATAAATAAATAAATGTCAATGGGAAGGAAATAAATAATGCGAGGAATGCTGGGAAAATGGTTACAAAAATGATAATTTGTTAAGGGAGGTATAATACTTTCAAATTTGATAGTTGATAGAAATCGAAAGATATTTAGATAGTTGTTTCATATGTTTCGTTTGATAAATTAGAACATTTCCAGAAATAATAAAATTAAATCATTGCTTCAATGAAATAATAAGAAATATTGAGAAAAAATTCTTATATTTGGGCAGCATATCTAAATTCAGGCATGTTTGCTTGAAAAATCTAGACATCAATGTATTTTTTATTTTAATCCTCTCAAAATCACGTATCAATTACAAAACTTAATAAGAAAGATGTCGTTGTTTTTTATATTCCCCCACCCTTCAAATACTTTCAATCTCATACAAGATCATCTTCAGGGGTGAATTGTTAAGACATTGGTATTTGAGGATTTTTTGTAAATGCGAATGTACGCATGCGCTTGTGGTCAAATTACGTTAAGGATATAAGGGAGTTAACTTAGTTTATTTTTTTAATTATTATTATTAATGATACTTAAAATACTCAACCCGCAATTTTTTCGAAAAAATTATAAACAAACATTTTTAATACAATTTGAGCACCCCCAAAATTTGTTTTCATAGACATTTTAAAACACTGTTGATATAATCATAATTAATTTTATTTAGTTTTGGTTTCATTTATTTGATATATGACTATAAGGATGTGAATACACACGCCTTTACAAAAGAATCCACAGCTACCAATAGCAGTAAATTTTGTCTTAGCGATTCACAACTGAAGATGATCTTGATCAGATTGAAAGTACTTGGGAAAACAGAAGAAATAACCAAAACTACAGCGTCTTTCTTACTCAGTTTTGTAAGGAATTGGTCCGTGGAATTGAGAGGATTAAAATAAAAATAAATAGAATAATATGTCTAGATTTTTCAACTAAATATGCTTGAAGATATATATATATATATATATATATATATATATATATATATATATATATATATATATATATATATGGTATAAAAATTAGGAGATCAGACGATTCCGTTAAATTGGTTTCAACATTTCGGTATCCTCAGGCGATTTCAGTCAACTGATTTCTTAACGCTTTATTTTTAAAAAAATATCCCTGGTCTAATTCAACTCTGATCATTAACATATATATATATATATATATATATATATATATATATATATATATATATATATATATATATATATATATATATATATATATATATGAACAAATAAATAAATTACTAATTTAAGTAAATGAATAATAAACAAATCAGTAAATTACAAATGCACGTACAACTAAGTAAAATTTATATAATAATAAATAATAAATAAGGAATTAATTTAAATACCCTAAATAATGAATAATATATAATGAAAGAAAGTTTAGCAAACAACTCTGTACATTAGATGCAAATAAGAGCATTGTGACCAACAATAATTTCCACTCAATAGCCTTTAGATCAATTTGAAATATAACTGTTCCCGTCTACCCACTAACTGTTAGGATAATGCAATAAAAGGCAAATACCGACATTGCTAATTATAATTTGACCTGAATATATAGTCGTGTTATTACAAAACACTTAAGTTAAAGCATGTAATAGACCCCAGTGTTCACCTTTTTATATTTATATATCCTCTATCCGTGATATTGAGCAATTTACCCATAAATATAGCATACTTTAAATCTATATGTTATAATATATATATATATATATATATATATATATATATATATATATATATATATATATATATATATATATAGTGTAACCCGGATATATGAGAGTTGTCGGGACCGGAGAAGAAGTCTCTTATATCCGGTTTCTCTTATATCTGGGTTTGGTCTATTATATATACATTAACACAGGCTCTAATTTGGGACCAGAGAAAATCTCTCTTATATCTGGGTTTCTCTTATATCCGGGTCTCATATCCGGGTTACACTATATATATATATATATATATATATATATATATATATATATATATAAAAGGAAGAGGTAATAGTAGTTCCAAAGAGAGAAATGTGTGTATATTAAAAAGAAGATATAGACTGCAAATGTTTTTGGTTGTAATGTGGACTTTTTTTTTTGCTACACGTATTTCTGGTCTAGCAACCATCATCAGGCAAAGGGTGGTGATTTCCACATATTATTAAAAATAATTAATTTTCTTCCTTTATGTTTTTCCATGCTAAATATTCTCGATGTGAGACATTCTCTTTTCTGTATTGGTGACCCAAATGTCTTTCTTGAATTGGCAGTGATAAGTTCTGCGTGAAGGGTTATAAAACACTTATAGATATATTGTATTTACTATAAAAGTTGTTAGAGTAGACATTATTGATTTTATATTTTTAAATAAAAGAACTTACGTCTATCTAACTAGACTATCGCAAGTCTTATTTAAAGTAATAAACATTTTAAGTATTATATCTCGATTGTGTATGTATATTATCTGGTAAGAACAGTCAACTTCGAGAAAATATCTTACTCTTCGTTGACTTGGTAGTTAGTAAGAATCAATGAAGGTCATCTTTAAATTGATCCGTTAACAAAGAGAAATATCAGAATGACTTTCCTCTTACGTCAGAGGTTCAAACCCAGGCAAAAGACAGTTTTGAATGCAAAGCATTTTCAAAATTCAACTGCTGCGTTCCCTTGTCACGTCAATCTTCCTGTTCGCCTGTTCACATCAGAACTGCATAAGATATCTGTCAAGAAAATTTGATACACATGATACAGGAAGATCTTACGCATGTCATACACTGGACACGTGACAAATGAAGAATTCCTCAGAAATATCTACAGAGCAGTTAGATCTTATGAACGTCAGCTCAGAGATGCAAAAACGAAAGGAAGCTACAACTGTACGGACACATCTTTTCAGGAACCTACAGACGAGGAACACAGATAAATTTATGCAAGAATATCAAGGAATGGACTAGCAGAGAGTTAGAGAACGGTGGAAGACGAAGAGAGATGGAGAAGCGTAATGATCATGTCTTTGATGGTTCTCCAACGATCTTAGTTGAGATCAAGGAATAAGTGAAATGAAGCGAAGTAAAGAAAGTATTTCCGCTCAAAAGATTGGTACTCGAATGTCTTCTCACGCCAATTAGTCCAGTTTTTCTTGTTTCATACAAAACTATATTTAATAAATAGCAATATTCCTCTTTTCTTATATCGATATTTAATAAGCGTTGCTAAGGACGACAGAGAAGTAGATGTTTATGACACACTGCTGGGATGGAACTCACAATAGTATTAAAAGTTTATGATACTATGTGGTTAACCTCTTCTCCCCCAAAGTGATGCTCTCCTTTTTCTATTAACTGTATATATATTCGTCTTTTTTCTTTACACTTTCTCTCTTCTGTTTAGTCTCTTCCTTTCTTTTTATCTCTTAACTTTTCCTTTTTCTCTTATCTTGTATTTATTCGTCTTTACCCTTTCTCTCTTCTGCTTAGTTTTCTTTCTTTTTATCTCTCAACTCTTCCTTCTTTCATCGAACCCTCTCTTTTGTCCTGTTATGCACTCTTTCCAATGTTTGTCAGTTATTGCTCTAAATTACCACCTCTCGCTCATTCTTTCCGACAATTTTCTTCGGGATTCTTTTGCCAACGTGACGCATGACAGGCGATAAACACTTTTACTCGGCGGTTTGATCTTTATATTGTTCTTTTACGCACAACTGCTAACAGAGTTGTTCATGTCCACCATGACGCTGAATAAGAGAAAAGGAAAAGGCGAGACGAACTGACAGACGAGACATACCCCTCTCTTTTAGTGTCCATCTTCCACCTCTTTGATACATTTTTCCAAAGAATGAGCAATCTTCAGTC
>OZ038505.1:8131957-8176957 GCA_964036315.1 Acanthosepion esculentum | reverse complement strand
TGCATCATAGAGGCAAACTAATGCTAGGTAAACTTTTAATATCAATTACCTCGGAGAGTTGTTGTGGTGTAACGATTAACGAGCTTATCGGATTCTAAATATAATCGTCCTCTTCGTTTCGGTTTTCTCTAAAACTTCGCCGTTGCACACGGGTTCAGTCCATGTTAATTTCAGCATCCTTCTCTGGACATAAACTTCCGTTGCCTGAAGATCTACGTTTCATTTGCCTCAAGTAAGGGCACTTACAACAGAACTCCAAATAAGATTTGAGAATTGAGAGGTGAAATGATTCACTCAATGCCATATGGAGTATTATATAATTGTTCAGTGCATCTACTTTGTTTAAATTTTTCCTCTTTCATAATACTTTGCTTAACATTTGGAAGACATCTTTTGTTCTCTCAACGCCCGTTCGGATTTCAGTTTCACAGTTTCCATTCTCTGTCGAAACACTTCCTAGACATTTAAAACAGACAAGTATAGCGTAACGAATTGTTGAGAGTTAAGTTGAAAACAATAACAAAATAAATCCGTCTGTAGTTTTAATATCGGTTCTTTAGGAATTTTCTCTAATTGAGATTTATTCTAGCAGGAGACAAGAAAGCGTTTGACGCGTTAATTGCTCTAAACAGACAAATCAAGAAAGATTTTAGCGATAAACGAACACGCAGATGAGACGAGACATAATGAAGTTCACAATTGTTATTTATTTATATATCTATTTGTTCAAACATTTATATATTTCATTGATAATCTATTAAATTATCTAATTCGTTTTCTTTTTCTTGCTATTATCCCACTTTTATATTTTTGTTTTGTTTCTATTTTTTTTGTTTTGTTTTCGAACAATAGGAAGAGGCGATTATAATAGCACTGTGTATGCAATGTTTTTAATTTATTTTGTCGAAATGTTTTCATATATTTTTTCTATGTTTTTAACGGTTGTTTTCTGTATTTATAAATATTTTTTTTCAATTGAAAACAATTTTCCGCTTACGAGGCGGTAAATTGTCCTACATGTATGAGAGTAGCCGAATTGTTTTCTGATCAGAACAGCGGCAATAATCAATTCTTGAAAAACAAGAATCATTTCTAAAAATACGCTTAATTTGTTCATTCAACGGGTTAACTAGTTTGGCTTCATTTTTGTTCAATATTTTCAAAATTAAATTGCATGGCATGATGTTTCAATTTCTTTCTATAATTAAAAGTAAAAATAAAAAATAAATAAATAAAAAAGAAAGGCACAAGGCATAATTATATTAACATAAATACACCGACGTAAGAAAGTAAATCTGACCACTTAATGAAAATTAAGCTTGGAAATTTACTCAAGCTGCTTCTCGTAATTTCAATTTTACTGGTTATCCTACGGACATTTTCCACCGGGCTTTTTAAGCAGTATGCATTGTCAGAACGTGTAGAAACAGACGATAAAGACAAATTTAAGGAAGTAATGATTTATTTTCAAATTTCTTATAATTTTGGTCAACGCTTTATATATATGAAGTAGTCCATTTTTTAAATATTTAATCCAGATATACACAGGGTAGCAATAAAGACACTATAGAGTTACTTATAATAAAAAAAAAACAAATCATTGAAACAGGTTGCTTGTAGTTCGAACAGTATCGGTAATTAATTTACTATTGTTTACCATAGTATTTTAGTGTTATTAACCAGAATTAACCAGAACCATTTTAATAATAAATTACTGGACTGTTGATTAATTGATTTGTTTTAATTGTTACTGTAAGTAACTGTATATAGACTTTCTTGCCACCCTAAATATGTACATATACCGAGATCCGATCGTACACCTGACCACGAAGAACACACTCTACATGCTGTCGAAGACGATCCATGTATTAGCACAAATCAAGTGACCCTAGCATGTCGTATATCTCATAGTACCATATAGAGGGTACTTCAAGTGCAGTTCTTATATCCCTGTCATTTGCAACACGTGCGGGTTCTTTCACCCTCTGAGCACTGACCACGGGAGAACTTTTGCCGATGGTTTATTGCAAAAACTGTAGATTCTTTCTTTGTCTCTTCAGGCTTGTTCTTGTGTGAGGCAACATTTGAAAGAGATGCAATAAAGATTTACATAACCAACAGATGTGGACGGATCAGAATCCCCATGGTGTAATACAGGGTAGACATCAGCCTCAGTTTACGATTAATGTGTGGACTGGAATTGTAGGTGACTGTCTGATAGGTTCATATGTTCTCCCAGCAAGCCTTACAGGAGGTGTCTACAGGGACTTTATACGCGCTTGTTTTGATTGACACGAACCCACACGAATGTTTGTAAAAGTATTTTTGATACACCCTGTATATATATTATTCGTGTAGAATCTGGACGAGTGCGTGTACATTAAAATGCACACATAGAGTGTTACTTTTACTGTGAGGCAAAATGTTACACTTTATTTTGAAGATTTTTGGTATGTTTTCCATGTCGAGGATGTGTATTTTATTAGGCCCTGGACCGTATCACCTCACGTCCATGAAATTGTCTTAGATTCCTGCTAACCTGATGAAAATTCATGAGGACCCTATACCAAAAATGCTCTTGTATATTGTCATATAGGAAGAAAATGAGTAACTACTGACACCGAGGTTCGATCGTGACACTCTGGACTGATGAATATGTTTTCCGCCAGGTGTATAAATAGCGGTGTCAGGTTACTGACTGGGTTGATTATTGAATGACTATTGAATGGAACTATCCAGTTGAATTAGTGTGAATTATTGTCCGTCGATGATTTAGGTTTTGATTTAGGATTTAGCGGACGTTAAGCCGAACCGCGCTACTATACACTGAAATGACTAATTATCATTGGTTGACTATTACTTCTTTGTTCTTGTTAAGTATTTATTTGCGGTTATAATTAAATACTGTTTTAATTTGACATTAAAGTCTGACGCATACTTAATCATTAACAGCCACCTTACAAAATGTATAAATCGTTGTCACAAAATAAAATCCTTTTATTTGCTCTGATAAAGTCACTCAGAGGACGAAACGCGTTGGCTTAGATACGTCTTCTTTTTTTTCTTTTTTCATGAGCATGTTGAGTAAGAGTAGGTTAGTTGGAACGCTTTTATATACACGTTAACATTGATTCCTGATGTTTTAATCTGATAATCATATTTTTTCTTCTTTTCAGGTAAGTACCCTGCTGCAACATTTTGGCCGAGAGAAAGTTGGATTGAAAGGAGAGCCATTAAACATTCATGTATGTTGCTAATTTCGTTTTTGTTGCTGCTATTCCTGTCGCTTGACCCTGTTTTCTGACAGTGTATTTTTGGCTATTTTTTTTTTTTTTTTGTCGCTTCTGTATATCGTTAGATGGAAGACTTTTGTGAGGAATCATTTCGTCGCTTAAGAAAACCTTAAACAAAAAAAGTTGATCTGAAATTCTTTACGAAATTTACTTTTGGCATTGTTTCATATCGATTATTCTCATTTGCTTAACGCCAGTTCTTAGAATTTCTTAGAATATCTTAGAATGGGTCCTATAAGGAAAACCTTTATTTTCACTTCAGCATATTACAACCTTAGTTGTCACATTTTTTGTGACAAAAATATTAATTATTTACTCTTTCTAATGAGAAATGGTTCTCGGTGAATTGTCTCCCCTTTCTCCTTTCTCTCTCCGATGTGATAAACGTCAGGAGATTTATCAGAAATCAGTTTATCAAAATATCAACTATCCACTGATTTTTTTCACCAAGGCACTTATCTAAACAACAGTCATCTGTTATGAAAATGTAACGGGAATTCGAAACTAAATGTGATCAAATCAAAATCCCACCTTTATTTAAATACTAATAGCGAAGGTAGCCTGAAGATAGTCGAATGTTGAATCTTAGAAATCGGCATCATCATCGACAACAACAGCATCAACAAAACCACCGCCACAACCACCATCATCATCATCATCAAGACCAGGAATACTTGGGTAATGTTCATTACTAAAGCCAATTAATTTTAAGAGAGAAGGGAAACTTTTACGCGCATATGTATTATTGCGTTGATTGATTCGCCTTTTTTTAACGGCTTATCAACATTTTGCAGGTTATTTAAAGCCAGAAAGTATTTTTAGATTGTAAGAAATTATTTTTGGAGATAATAATCATCTAATAAACAATTATTACTAATTAACACATAGTGGTTGGCAAACGAGGTGGATTCATGCCTTTTCCCAATGGTATTTGCGCGTAAAGTGAATATAACGAACCGAACAAGAATTAGACCTCAGCTCCCCAATTAACAGTTCCCAGCCTTTATCCATTATACCAAGTGCACAAGCTTAAGTCTCCGATATTCTCAAGCGGTCACCTATCTAGGTACTGAACAGTCTCCACGTTGCTTAACTTCGTTGATCTTTCTGCGTAGATAGATATAGACGAAATCTCAATAATGTTTGCTTAATACAATGACTGAACACAGTTAAATGATATAATCTCAGAAGACGATATAGATATGATCGAACAAGGTATGTAAAGATATTGTTAGCAAGGTTTTATTGATTGTCACAAGTAAAAATGACATTGCGAGATACGGTAGCTTCTCATGTCGTGAATGTTTTTTTAGCGATGAAATAAACACAGAGATGCAAATATTCTATTGGGAAAGAAAATGATTAATTGGAAGAAAGTAACAGACGACACAACATGTACTTTTTAATCAAGAAGAACAAAAGAGTAACATTTGTTAAACGACATCTCCGACTACGACGTAAATTGATATGATTAGATTTAACTTTAGAAAATATTTTGTTTGAATTTCCCCCGACAAATATTACTCAGAGCAAAAACCTAAGCTCTCACAACCTTCATGAAATTGATTTTAAATAACCGCTTCGTAACTGATTAGCCATATTTTTTAATTTTTTAAAGAGTGTCCTTGGGTTAGTTGAGTCGCGTTAGAATATGCATTTGTTTACAAAAGATTTGTCTTAAAAATCTATATAGAAGACCAAAAACTACCGTGTTCTGTTTGTCAAACGATAATTATTTACTCTTTCTAATGAAAAATGGTTCTCGGTGAATTGTCTCCCTTTCTCCTTCGCTCTCCGATGTGATAAACGCCAGGAGATTCATTCACTGTAAGAAGCAAGAAAGACGGGACTGAAAGTTTCAACGTTGATATTTATTAGTAACATATCATGTAAAACAAACCCCAGAGGCAGTGGTATTCAATTTCTATCAAATATTTACACATCTCTGGATAATTCAATGGAAGACGGTGTAATACGATTAACAGACTTTCAAATGTAATAAAAGAGAGGCCTGTTATGGCAAACGAAACGTGTTCCAAGCGACAAAAATGCCAATTCTGAAGCTGGTGAGTAGAAGGAATCTAATACCACTAACCGTCAGTGAGGCGCGAAGCCCTTCGTAATGTCAATGACAACGAAATAAGATGAGGTGTTGATTTTGCGTTGAACCGTTTTCTAAATGTGAAGAGAGTTGTTGCGGATGATTTGCTTGGAGGCGAGAGACAGCATGAAACAAAATTGGAGAGAAACATTTCTTAATATATGTGCTTAGGAAAAGGAAAAAAACAAACAAACAAACGCTAAAACTTCAGGCGTGGTCAGATTTACCGGGCTTTGTCTGGGCGTCACTGGAAGAATCGTGAGATTCTAATATCGCTAAAGTATATTATAACTTGTGTCCGCTTACGTATTAAATATTTCTTCGCATAATACCAGACAAGAAATGTATAAATAAAGATGTATTACACCAATCTTTCAAATGGGGAAGATCTTCTTTGGAACCAACATTCTAAATCCTAACTTTTACAATCTTCCGAAAGGCATGAATTCATCTCTTATCCAATCCCCCAGCTATGGGTTAAATAACGGGAGAGACTAGGCTTTTTAGTGTTGGATAACAACCAGTCTATGAGATGGACTACTCAGGAAATACCTGTACTATCTTTCCGAAGCGATCATTGCATTTAACAGATAGTAAAAATAAAATAACAGATTATACTAAAGTGACATTAAATTGTAAATTATTCTTTGTAGGCAAATCTAAATCTTTTGCACCATGACGAGTGGATGATTCTTCCTACATCATCACAACCATTTTTATCAACTTTCAGAACGAAATTACAGTTTTTATCTGACGCACGCCTTAATTGTTACTTTTTTTAAAATTTGCCTAAAAGGACTTCATTGTAATTCCCTTCTGTTTAGGTATTAATAAGGATTTAATTTCCATTTTTATATGTCCGCTGTACTATCATGATTTCTTCTTCTTCTTCTTCTTCTTCTTCTTCTTCTTCTTCTTCTTCTTCTTCTTCTTCTTCTTCTTCTTCTTCTTCTTCTTCTTCTTCTTCTTCTTCTTCTTCTTCTTCTTCTTCATTATCTTCTTCTTCTTCTTCTTCTTCTTCTTCTTCTCCTTCTTTTTCATCTTCTTCTTTTTCATCTTCTTCTTCTTTTTCATCTTCCTCTTCTTTTTCTTCTTCTTTTCCTTCTTCTTCTTTTTGATCTTCTTCTTATTCCTCTTCTTTTTCATCATCATCTTCTTCTTCTTCTTCTTCTTCTTCTTCTTCTTCTTCTTCTTCTTCTTCTAATAATAATAATAATAATAATAATAATAATAATAATAATGCAATCTTTGAAGATCTTCATAAAACAATCAAAATACAAGGATCTTGAAGTGGAAATCTCAAAAATTTGGCACATGAGAATATCAATAATTCAACTGGAATTGATATCCGTGGTTTGATTGGAAAAGGTTCGAATAAAATCATTGAAGAAATCCTTGGCAGCCCATACCTTAAAGACATAAAAAAAATTGTACTCGCATGTACAGCTTACACTTTACGAAGGGTTTTAGCTATGTAAAATGTGTGTGGTCTTAGCCTATCTGCCTCCAACTTTTTATGAGGAAATGCGTATGCATCAGGAATCAAGTTAAATAATAATAATAATAATAATAATAATTATTATTATTATTATTATTAATCTATGCTATATTTTTATTAAGGACGTAGGCGATCCTGGAACAACACAGTTATTTTATGTTCATTATCTTTGCAAAATAGTCGAATGCTATCTCTTTATCTTCTACATAGTCTTGAGGATTTTGGATGGGTTGCAGCCCAAGTCTAGTGATATTCCAAGCGTAGTTTAGGTGTAGCACAAGGCCGAAAGTAGGGAGCACCCAGTGAAGATCGAACTCACTAATCAGTCTTAATTGTTCTAGCGAGACAAGCTTGCTAACCATTACACCTGCGCGATGTGCCCGTTGCAGCCCAAGTCTATAGAGCCCAATCTACCGTTCTATTTAACGAATAGTTAAGGACAAAGATGTATTCATGTCTTTTTCAAAGGCATTTTTACGAAAGTGAAAGTAACAGACAAAGTGGTCCTACAAAAGTGAAAGTAACAGACTAAGTGATCCCACGAAAGTGAAAGTAACAGACTAAGTGACCCTACAAAAGTGAAAGTAACAGACTAAGTGATCCTACAAAAGTGAAAGTAACAGACTAAGTGATCCTACAAAAGTGAATGTAACAGACTATGTGATCCTACGAAAGTGAAAGTAACAGACCAAGTGATCCTACGAAAGTGAATGTAACAGACTAAGCGATCCTACGAAAGTGAAAGTAGCAGAATAAGCCATGCCGATAAGACGCTACGCTCATCGTATATATGGAGTTTACGGACACATGTATATATGATATGAATACTTTTCTTGTACAGTACGAGGAATTTCTGAAAAAAAAGTCTTGGATCAATGATCTTTCCAATATCAATATTCTGATGGCTGGCAATTGAAATACAGACTTGGGAACGTGGGAAAGTTTGAGGATAACGAGTGTACTAAATTAGCATGTTTTAGATGAAACGGTATAGACAACGTAATAGACACCGGTATAGATGAAACTGTATAGACAACCAATAGTAAATCATTGGGGAAGCCTGTTAGGAAGAGGCTGTAGTTTAAATGATAATGCTAAAAAAAGAGACTGGATCAATTCCAAAGCAGAAATAATTACTGCCCTGAAGCACCTGATTTGTCTCTCATTAAAAATAAAAATGACAGGACTATCACACAGTAAAATGAGTTTCGTTTCGTTTCATCTTTCTGTCCGAGCAATTCCGCCTCTTTTAACTGACCCTTTTTCATCCCCTTACTTTTACCTTTCATTTGCCTCTTTTACTTGAAAGGAAGCAAGTAATAGCAGCTCCGTTAATTTGGATTACGGACTTAATACGTTCTGATCCCTTCAATCGATTTTACAACGGGATTACCGTCTTCTTTCGTGGCTTTGTTGGTTGACTATTGATAACTTGAGGAAGAAGACAGAAAAAAAATGGAAGAAACAGACGGCCATGTGGAACAAATCAGAGAAAATAATTTCCTTTGTGTCCTGCTGCTTCCAGTGATCATAAAAACCTGGACTGGGCGCAGCCGGTTCACTGGAGCCTGGTAATAATGCTGGACTCGAAAAAGGAAACAAAAGCCAATCTTGGGATATTAATCGCATATTGATTTTTTTCCCCCAGTTTATAATTACCCCGACGGTCAGTTCTAAAATATCGCCATCGGAGACACAAACATACAGTACGTGGTCTAATTATCACAAACGAGTTTCTGATATTTGAAACAATTACCATGACAACTAATATGCAGAAAATAGGGACATGTTTCTCATGAGAAGCAGTTTTTGAGTTATCCGTTTTAGGCCCTCAGATTGTAAACAAAATAAATAAGTAACATTTTGCCACGGATTAAAACTCAAACAATGAAGAAAAACTGATCGAAGACAAAATTCAATTTCTCTTCGTCATATGAAATATGTATATCACAACGATATTTTAACAAATTATGTACACACACACACGCATATATATATATATATATATATATATATATATATATATATATATGTATGTATGTATGTATGTATGTATGTATGTACAAATGAGAGAAAAAAGTAGATGGTGTAAGAATCCACAATTCGTAGTATTTACTTTTTTTTTAAAAAGTGCTTAGTACAAAGCACAGCAAAATATTATTAGATATTTATTATAATAGATTACAATAAAAACATTTTACATCGCTACACAAAAACGTCCATGTTTCGGAACTATAATCGTTGTTTTTCAGGCGATGGCAGAAAACTTGTGATAAAAATGATTTATTAGGGAAATTTGAAAACAGATCGTTACCTCTTTTAGGAAGTTGAAAGGGGATACATACGATCAGAATTAACCTTTAACGTGTAAAATGTTTTTACTGAAATTATATATATATATATATATATATATATATATATATATATATATATATATATATATATATATATATATATTGAAAGAGAGAGAGAGTGGGGGAAGGATGGTTGGTAGAGTGTATAAAAAAAACTTTTACAAACTTTGGAGCTGGTTTCCTCACACCAGAAAAAGTGCATAGAAACATATGTCCGCAAAACCTTCATTTTTGAGTGATTAATTTTAAACATTCTTTTAGACGTTGTTAGATGTACAATCCAAGATACGATCGAAAAATACTTTATAAACTTTGGGAACAGTAAAATATCCATAGAACCATATGTCCAAAAGGCCATCGTTATATCTCAACCCAGCAACACAATTAAAAATGTTCAAAATGTCATCCGCATGCACCCGTCGGATCATTGACTAGCGGACACTTTCAACGTTATTTTCTAATTAGAGCGGTATTTATTCATTCGGAAATATGGCCTGTTTTCTTTCTGTGTGTAGCGAGGGACTTCAAAGAGTTGTGCCAACTCAGGTTTCTCTTATGTTCGTATTAAAAAAAACAAATAAAGATAATCCAAATAAATAAATTAAAAACTGTTCCCGCTAAAATAATAGTCAGAACAAACCACAACAATCAACCCCAAAATTCAACAAATACCTTTATCTTCCCAAACAAAAACAAAACTATTAAATAAGCTATATAAACAAATTTTTATTATGTTAATATAAACACAGATCAAAATAAAAAATAATAAATAAATAAATAAATATATAAGATAAAAAATAAAAATAAAAATATGTAAAATCAAGGAAAATAATTTGACCTAAATAAATAAATAAATAAACGACTTCCGTCTACTAAGGCTTGAGTCAACACGGGGGAATGTTTTCAGGCACTTTCCAAAAGTGCCTCACGCTCGGATAAAACCCATCCAGACCGATAAGACCAGGAAGTCGCCATCCCCAAATCAACTTTGGTGAGATTCGAAACTGTGTCTCATAGTCAGAAAGCGAACGTTATATATATATATATATATATATATATATATATATATATATATATATATATATATATATATATATATATATATATATATATTATGAAATGGACAATGTCCGACAATTATTTTAAGACATTTTTATGTTCATAATTCTTTTTATAGATACAAATATTTAAGCAAATGCTCTGTTTCTATAAATGTTATAAATACTGTTTATATATATATATATATATATATATATATATATATATATATATATATATATATATATATATATATATGTGTGTGTGTGTGTGTGTGTGTACAGTTTTTAGAATTCATGCTGAGCTTAGAATGTTCATGTCTCCATTCTTATTACTGGATGTCTCTTCCTATGAAAATTACTTAGGATACATATCTCCCCCCTATAAATATAAGCTACAAAGAAAGCGTCTCATTGATATGCATCGCGCATCAGTGCCCATGTCGTAATGAAACTGAATCTTTGAAAGGCGAAACGCTAAATTCTCATGGAAACCCCTCAAACAAAGATGGCAGCATTCTTTCAGCTTCTTACGACTGTCATCCACCGTTGGCTCTCCGCTTCGCAGCATGGTGCAACGACTTCAATATTGTCATCAATTGAATTTGAATCGGTCGAGACCATTCTCTCTTGGCCTCCATATCAGCGCTGAATGCGCCTGGCCCATCCAGGCGTAAAATAGATACTGTTCAATCAATTGAATCAGGCGTCGATATTTGCCGTTGTTTGAACCTCGTTGTTGTGAATAGAGATAGGTGTTTCCAACATTATATATAGATTGAGGTCATGCTCTGAATTTCTCACCCTCTCAGTCATATATATATATATATTAAGACATTTTTATGTTTATACATTCTTTTTATAGATACACACATTTAAGTAAATGCTCTACTTATAATAAACAGTATTAAACATTTACCGGCCTGAAAGTCAGAAAAATTTTCATGGAAAATATTCGTCCTCCGACAGGAATCGAACCTGTATCCTATATGGAACCGTTATATAGCCTGACGTGGCTTTAACGGATTTGGCCACAGAGGAGCGTCCGGTTAGCAAGGTCGATTTTACAAGGACGAACATTTTCTATAAAAATTTCTCGGACATTCAGGCCGGTAAATGTTGTTTAATACTGTTTATTATAAACAGATCATTTATTTAAATAATAGTATATATAAAAACAATATATAAACATAAAAATATCTTAAAATTATTGTCGGACTTTGTCCATTTCATTATATATATATATATATATATATATATATATATATATATATATATATATATATATATATATATATATATATATATATATATATATAAAGAGAGAGAGAGAGTGAGAGAGAGAGAGATGGATAAATTGTCGTTTAATTTACGCAAAAATGAAAATAACACTGACATTTCATTTCACTGGATATATTTACCAAAATCACCCAAACATATTTTGAAGTACTAGAGAGTAAAATCAGTATTCGCAATAAAATCACCATTGCTTCAAGTGAGGCCCATAAGCGAATTCCGCATCTCCTGCAAATTACTGGGCGGTCCCCTTGTTTAACTTGGTCAGTCCTGAAATAATCCTTGCCTTCAGTTCATGTTTGGTGTTACACAGAATTTTGTTGGTCTCTCGCACATCTGCGCCCCACACTTAATAATCAAGGGGATTGCAGTTTGGCGAGTTAGGTGGCCAGATATAAAGTGGGATGTGTTTCAAAAAATTATGTGTTCTCATGCTTGCCAGACATCGGGACTTCCAGCAGTCACCTTCTTGTCCCAGGGCAGCATTACTTCCTGAAGACACTTGATATAATGTTGAGTCTGAGGCCCTCGCCAACAAATTTGGGAGTTTTTTTTCTGTCAGAGGGATCAGAATGAGTTTTCTGTGCTGCCGTACATTCGTAATCACCATTAGAATCGTCCAGCTTTTTTTGAATCCTCTGCACTGTCCTCAGGTTGACACAAAAACCTTTCCAAAATGTTCGTAATGGAGCTTCCGGCTGCAATACTAAGCGGAACAGCAAGCCATTTCCAAATTTCTGGCGGAGTGAATTGCGTTATGGCGTTCATTTTTTTTAACCTACTACTTACTACTATACTGTACAACCGACAAAATCAAAAACAAACAACGCGCATGCCCGAAATTAAAAATATAAAATGGCAACAAGTTACCCATCGCAAACTCTCTCTCCCTCTCTCTCTCTCTCTCTTTATTCATATATATATATATATATATATATATATATATATATATATATATATATATATATATATGTACTTTTAAAATTTTCAATTAGGAGATCAGTTGATTCCGTTACGTTGGTTTCAAGCTTACGCTACCCACAGGCGATTTTTATCAACTGACCTCCCAGTTCATTATTTAAAAACTAAAATGAAAAAACAAAAATAAAACAATAAACGCTATATTATTTAAAAAAAATAAATAAACAATCGCACGGCGTTGGGTGTGATATGAAGCGAGGAGGAGGATGCGAAGAAGGAAAGAGAAATAATAGTAGAAGAAGGGGCCACATCACGTTGCAACCCCGGTTCCCGTACGATCACCGAAGTTAAGTAACGTCGAGGCTGGTTAGTACCTAGTTGGGTGACTGCTTAGTGATACTAGATGCTGTAAGCTTGGATGTGCGGGTGGTGTAATGGATAATGACTGGGAATCGTTAATCAGAGAGCCGAGTTCCAATTCTAGTCGTGTTCGTTATATTCACAAACAAACTTGCAAATGAATCCACCTATTCTCCCCACCAGATATGGGTTAATCAGTAATGATTGTATTACTAAACCATTATTATCGCCAAAAATAAAATAAAATTGTTTACGAAAAATACTTTGATTTCGTCATAAAATAAACAATATAGTTTTATATGACGCTAAACAAAACAACTAAAAGAAATGCCTGAAGAGTTATTGGTTCTTTCAGGCGACCTTGTCCTAGACTCGCCACACCTGCACTACATTTGATACCCCTAGGTTCTCGTGGGCTGACTTGATTCGTTAATGCCCTTTAGTCTTGCTTTTACTTTCTGTTCTTTTTCTTTGATTTTCGTTTTTCACCTTTCTCATTCAATTCTTTATTTTTCCTTCTCTTTCACAATTGCCCTCCATATTTTTCCTTCATTTTCTTTCATTAGATTCGAGAATAACATTCTGTTTACTCGTTATTATTCGCTTTCTTAATACTGACATGTTTTCTCCGAATTTATTCGGCCATTTATTTATTTCCTTCTCTAACCGACTTTTCAATTTTTTCTTCTCGCTTCCCTTTTCCTTTTTTTTTTCTTTTTTGGTTCAACAAACTGAATTTTGTTAATTTGATTTTCGAACCAAATGCGAAGACGAAATTAACTTACCACAGAACAAGCCAAGCCAGTTGTTGGCTCCATGGTTGATTGGGTTTTTCTTTCATTAAATTACGACAT
The DNA here is from genome assembly GCA_964036315.1 of Acanthosepion esculentum. NCBI lineage: Eukaryota > Metazoa > Mollusca > Cephalopoda > Sepiida > Sepiidae > Acanthosepion > Acanthosepion esculentum. The sequence goes on along the minus strand of OZ038505.1, from coordinate 8,163,243 downwards.
TGCCATACAAGGAGTGTCAAAAAAGACTATCAAGTTCAACGATTGTTTTTCAATCGGCCGCTCCACCGGAATTCATTTAAAGAGATACATGTTTCATTGGACACCGCACAAATGGCACGTTTACTTTTTTTTTTTAATGCTTTAAAAGGATCATTCACTTTCAGAAACATGTTTTCTACAGAAAGAGAGAAAACGTAACAGTTGGTTGTTTAGTTTGCGAAGAGAACAGAGGAGGCACGGTGGAGTAATGGCTGTTCCGATTGAGGAATCGGAGAGCCGAGTTCTAATTCCAGTCGAACCCATTACGTTCACTTACGTGCTAATAATACGCAATACGCATGAATCCCCTTCTTCTCTCCCCAGCTATGGGTAAATAGTAGGACAGACCGGGTTCTGTAGCCTTGCATGGCAACTGGTCTACCGCAGAGAAAATGTAAACCTAATGCGGGATGTTGTAAGAGAGTTCCACAAGCGATAAGTTAGGGAGAATATGGCTAAGGTTACAAGTAGTAATTTCAACATTGAAATTATGAGACCTAACTGCCAATCTAGTACTGAACGGAAATAGCTGAATTCGAAGTATCAACGGGGAAAGCAATATTTATTTCGTATAATACAAAAATGTGGTACAAGGCCAAAAATATTCTTTATACCAAAACAACTGTAGAGGACCGAGTGTGTTCGCGTGTTGCTGTATTAGAAACACGTGTGTAAGTCCTGGTAGAATATTAAAAGATCCAACTGCAAGAAAATGGGCGGACTTGAATTAAGTCCAACTGAAGATAAAGAAGTCAAACAATACCGATATATATATATATATATATATATATATATATATATATATATATATATATATATATATATATATATAAACAAATATATGTATTAGACAAAACAATTTTACAATGGACATAGACAATACTATTTGTGTGTGCGTGTCTGAACGTTTGTGTCTGTTATTTGGTGAATGTTCGTACGTACGTGTATGTGTATATAATATTCATGGCGTCTCCCACAAATGGGAAGACGCGGATCTTCTAAGAGAGCTTACATTGTAGTCGCTGAAATGAAGAAATGAAAAAGAGAACGAGGCAAGAGGTTGCCCATTATTTATAGTATAGGAAGAATGACCACTAGTGACAATTTTGGAATTAAGGAGGAGCTAACTCCGACACAACATATTCTTACTTACCATTCTTACTAAAGACAGCGCAAGTTCTCAGAGCCTCCATGAAAGTGCTAACTAGTCCCCATGTCAACAATTTCTCTTTAGAGTTGGGAATAAAATAACGACTTAAAAAAAACAAAACAAAAAAAAACACCGAAAGCTGTTCAGAAAATTTACCTGGAAATATTTATAGAGAAGACAAAGAGACGCCATGTTAAGGCAATGAAAAAGTGACTGAAGCCGAGATGCCAAGTCATGACTGGTCATGTTGCAGATTATTATTGTTATTTTCTCAAGAATATTTAGATATGAAACAGAAGTACCAAACAAGATATGGTTGCTTTTTTTTCGATACACTGTATTGTAAATGTATACGCTTGTCAAGGATCGGAGAACAGTGATCTGAGTGTAGCGATAAAAATAAAAAATAAAATCATAAGATGAAATAAAGACAAACATTTAATAATAATGAAAGCATTACGTCTTGGTTATTCGAAGACTGGGCTGCGTATATCTGGAATGATATTCAGAGACGAATGAAAGAGATAGAGAATATAAAAAATACAGAAAGAGTGATTGAAAACTTTTCCTAACATATTCGTTGGAAGAGGCGTCGATGCATTCGCTCTACAAGTTCTCGCAGTTTCTCCCCTGCCCACGAGATTTACATATCACTCGTTCGATGGCGTGTGTCATTGCATATTTATGAATCGCTAGCAACGTTTCAGATGAAGTTTTCAATGCTCGCACCAGAATTAAACTATTGTTCTTGGCTGCTAACAAAATCGTAATTGTTCAGAAATCAATATATTTTTTCGCTTTTTTTTTTTTTTTAAATCCCTGATTATTCCTATATTTCTTTAAGAGAAAAGGGAGAGAAAAAACCATGATGTTTATTTGATGGATTTTTTTTTCTTTGGTCTTTAGATTTTATTGTCTATGAGATGTTTTTGTTTATTTTTATTTTACATTTCTCATGGTTTATTTATTGCTACTTGCGTTATTATCAATATTCTTTTTTTGTCTTCTTTTCACTGTTTGTTGAGTAGTTTGAAATGTAAGCCGATCAGTGCGGACGTATCAAACTCATAGTGATTTCTTCATATATATTATTCAATAGTAATGAAAAGGATCGATTGGGAGGAACACGCTTTTTATTCTGCCTTTATATTTACCTGACTTTTTTTTTTATTGCTATTGACTTCATACATTATTATTATTATTATTATTATGATTATGATTATTATTATTTCCAGCTTACCTTACTCTCTCCTATTTATTTTATTTCCGACAATTACTAAGCTTCGCTGAGTATGGCACAAGACATAACTGCGAGGACGGATACACATTCATAGGCAAACTCAGCTCTGGCTGCAGACTGATTTGATTTGGAAGTCACCGGCTTTTAATTTAGCCATCCACGAGTAAAAACGTATTTATTTCCCACCTACACTAACGAATTTAAAGTAGAGACCCTATGTGTACATTGTACTCGGTACCTCCTCTTTTGGGGACATTGCATATGCCAGGTAATGAATCAAGCACCTTCCTGATAGTTACGTCATGCCTGGGGAGATGAGCATGCTGGGTCTGGACTAAACTGCCCCTCTCAGACCTAGAGACCAAGAAACTAAAGAATTTATTTGAATTTTAACAAAATTTTGGAGCAACAGTGACTGGTTTCCATATTGGCAAATGTCATCAATAAAAAGTAAGAATATCTTTGATTATGGCTGGTAATAAATCATAATTTCTTGATTAATTTATACGATGGGATGTTCAATAGTAAAAGCCTTAGAAAAAGCTGTCTGACGAATGCTGTATCCTAAAAGAATAAAACTAAAATGTATTCCCGCCATTTTCAGAGCAAATAGAAGAATGATCTTCTGTTTGGTGATTACCCTCTTACGACCCCCTGGCAAGAGACCTGGGTAAAAAGTCATTGTCTTCTGTCTACTGTTTTCCTCATTACTGTTCTATTGTTCTTGTTCCTTATTGATGGTTTTCTTTTCTAGTTCTTTCACACTCAGTAAACCCTTGTGTCTTAGTGGCTTTACTGCCTTCATGGGGTGAAATGATAAAAAAAATGACTTTCACCATATACGGAAAGTATGCGATATAATTCATGCTAATTTACTTAGCTAAGAATGCTAGTGTTCAGACATAAGTAATAGTCGAACATGTGAATTCTTCTTCTATGTGTCGTGTCCATTCTGGGCAATCATGTCTTCCGTAACTTTCTACCCTTTGTCGACCTGAACAGCGTTTCTCCATATGAAGAGTTTTTCGCTCCCATTCTACTATTCCTTAGCAAGCTCATCGGTGCCTTCTACTAGTTTGTCCGCGATAAGCCCTAAACATTGTAGTACTATTTAAAATTATGGGACATATAACGTAGAGAATGCTTCCGCAACCATTACAAACTTAGTCTTCAAGTCGAGAGTCAAACATTATCTAGCCTACATATCCTCATAATATTCACTGATTACAAACACCCTCTACGTTCTTATATCCGTATTCATTAACCATCTAACTTGCTGACTGTTGTGTCATGTATTGTAGGGAAAATATTCTAAAAATACGACTGAAAAGTCGTGTATCAACTACTAATAATCAACCTTGAAACAGATTACAAAACAAGCAAATATCTGAAAAGCTAAGATTAATACGACACCTCGGATGTATTCAGGAAACTAAGTAAACTATATTAAAATATGGGAAAATATCTTTAGAAACAAAGACTAAAGTACTTACCTGTAATATTTTCATATAGGAATAAAATGAGTAACTACCAATAACGAGGTTCAAGCGTGACACTCTGGACTGATGAATATATGTTTTCCGCCAGGTGTATAAATAGCTGTGTCAGGTTAATGACTGAAGTGATTACTGAGTGACTATTGAGTGGAACGATCCAGTCGAATCAGTGTGAATTATTGTGCGTCAATGATTTGGGTTTTGATTTACCGGATGTTAAGCCGCGCTACTAACAAGGTATTTACTGAAATGGTTAATTATATTTGGTTGTCATTTTCTTTGTTTTTGTTAAGTATTTATTTGTGGTTGTAATTAAATACTGTTTTTTCTTAACGTTGAAGTTTTGAGATATTCTTAATTATCAACCGTCACCGTACATCACAAATATCTAATCTATAGTACAGTGAACCTCCTTAAAGACGAATAATAGATTTGAATCGGCTGAGATGTATTTTCTGTGAATGCTGAGTATATAATGGACAGAACATGCGGTTAATAAGGAAGTTTTAAGAAAATTAGGTACTACAAGGAAATTTATAATTAAAATCAGAAAGCGACAATTTCTGGGATACAGGAAGGAAAAAGAGGCCTTGGTGAATTTGACACTCACATGACATTATGATTGCGTGCGGTAGAGTAATGGATAGCGGATCGGATTGAGGAATAGGAGAGCTGAGTTCGAATTCTAGTCGAATCCATTACATTCACTTATGTGCTAATACACTCGGGAAAGGTATGAATCCTATTATTCTCCCCGTAGATATGGGTAAATAGCAGGACAGACCAGGTTCTTTCGCCTTATATGGCAACTGACTGGTCTACCGCAGAGTGAAATGGCCACTTGCTGCTGGAAAAAAAATCTGCCTCGCCAGTCATGTATAGAAAGATACATGATCGCCTAAGCGATTTTCCCACCGTATTCATATTAAATATAATTCTCCATGACCAGCACAAGGCTACATAAAAGGAAATGATTATAGAAAGTCTGTGTTGCATTTATCTAAGAATTTTTTTTTAAGCTTATCACCCCAAGCAAGGATGGAAGCCACTAGCACGCAAGGGGTTACAGAAGGTTTGGAGGAAGAACAGATAGGAGTGGTAAAGGAGAGGATGTGGAGAAAGATAGTAGATCGATAAAGGCAAGGGGGTTACAGAAGATTTGGAGCGAGAGCAGATAGGAATGAAAGGTGAAAAGATGTGGAGAAGGGAAGTGGATAGATCAAGGCAACTGGAGATGTCGATTGACGTTACACTTAAAAAGTTGGAGATTGTATTTGTCAGGGAAACAGGAATAAGGAAGGGAGTTCCACAGGCGAGATGTGCGAGACGTGAAGCTATTGGAGTAGAAGAGACGTCTACATCTAACAGTTTCAACGGTGAAGGGCTGAGAACGGGATGTCAGCTTCGTAGGACGTTTAAATTCATGAGGCCTAGGAACCAGCGAAAGCAGCTCATCGGAGCAATTACCGTGAAAGTATTTGTAAAAAAGACAGAGAGAGGCAACGTCGCGTCTGTGAGAGAGCGACTGCAGACGAGATGACAGATCAGGGCCAATTACATTGCATATCCGTCTCTGGATCTTATCAAGAACCCTGAGGCAAACAGCAGGAAGAGATTTTTCTGTTAAAATCGGCATTCAAATACTTTTTTTTTTTTTAAACTGGGCTTGAACACTTACCACTGGAGCTAATGCGATGTACATAATTAGGGCCGCCACGTCATACAGTATTTCTCATTTACCTTTCCTTTTCTATTGTTGGTTTACTATTTTACATTTGATTTCTCTTATGGCTCCCTCTTCATTTCCTCTGCATTTCTGATATGGACCCAGAACGACAATAAAACAGAGTGGAATAAATCGATTGTTTTTCGCTTGTTATTGTTTATTTTCGCTTTGCTTTTATCAATGCAGAATAAGTGAAGCGATCGAAGCTTCGGTATTGATCCGAACCTATATTTTCACGTATAATTATGATGTCTGTTAAAGCATTATGCACGCCTAAACCTCGGACCTGAATTAGAAAAGAAAAAAGTAATAATAATAAAATATATATCATGACCCTGCTATCGTCATAGAAGAAAATAAAATAAAGCAGGATTATCCCAAGTTTATCCAACTATAAATATGATACGTGTTTTGCGTTATACGTACACTATCAGCACCACCATCAACATCATCATCATCATCATCATCATCATCATCATCATCATCCCAATGCCCGGATGCGGTCAGAGGATTGTGACGCATCGAAACTCCTGACTAGATGTCCAATAAATGTCCCGGTTGCCTGCCAATGTCCGAGTCTATGGGAATTATCTACCAGTTCATTTAGTGACACTGTCGGCCCAATTCTTTCTCTGCTTTTTCTTCTGCCTAAGTTGCTCTCATGTAGGGTGGCAGTGTAAAGATTGCTTAGCTGTTGTGACATGGCGATGACATTTCAAATTCCTCTTCTCTGGCGATCAATCATAGTTATCTATTGATCTTTTCTTTTTTTCATAGTATAGTATTTTTTTTTCTTTTCTTTTTTCATAGTGTAGTAATTTCCCGTTACCTTTTCCACGGTTTTAATTTCAGAAGATTGCTTCACCGAGACGAGCACCCGACCCAAGTTCGTCAGTTTAAGCTACGTTAATATTTAACAATATTAACGCTGATAGCTGAGGGAAGAAATAGGTTTAAGCCTTTTACCAAATGATTATGACGTTTTTCGGTGGGTCTCTTTCGTTTGATGGTGTCTCTCACACTGTATTTTTTTTTCTGTGGCTGTCTACGTACGAGATATGTCGGGTGGTTCTGTTGCAACTAATTTATATAATGCGTTGCTCCAATTTAGATCTTATTTGTTCAACTCGAAAACATTTTTTACAAAAAAGAAAACGATTGTCAGAAACACTCAAAATATATCCAATTATTTGGGAACAAATTATTGCCATAAGAGAGAAAGAAATTCAGTTTCGTAACGTCTCCCCGAAATTTTCGATTTTCGATGATACACCTGCCGTGACGACTGAAAAAAAGAAAAACTATACATTTTCCGCAACTTCCCCTGAGTAGACGGTCGGCCATTGACATAAATATTCCGAGACGTTGAAATCCTCGCGAGATTTCCTCTGAATAAAGCGAAACGTATACCATTTTGAAAACATTAAATTAACATATATCATTTTATGACACTGGTACTCGTCCGATTACCGAAGTTAAGAAACATTGAGCCTGGGCAGTAACTAGATGAGTGACCGTTTAGGAACACCACTTGTAAACTTGGACGTGCAGGTGGTATAAGGGATAGCGGCTCAGAATGTGAAATCGGAGAATCGAGTTCAAGTTCCAGTCGGGTTCGTTACATTCACTTACGCACAAATAACCTTGGGAAGGTTATGCATCAACATCTTGTCTCCCAGCTATGGATTAAATTATAGGAAATGTACCTGAACGTCATAGTGTAGCGATCATCATCACAAAACGTGAACTAGGCGGAGTTCTAATTCTTATCGGGTTTGTTGCGCTCACTTCTCCTAATGTTTTTGAAGAAGGCATGAATCTAATTCTTCTCCCCTCCACCTACGGGTAAAATAACAGTTCGAACTGGTGTCACGTATTTTGGGGAGAAGCCAAACGAGGAGAATTAATTCAAAACAGTGAGAAGGGCAGCATGTAGCCCCAAGATGTAGCATGTAGCCTCTCTCAAGATGGCATGTAAATCCACACAGACATATATATATATATATATATATATATATATATATATATATATATATATATATATATATATATATATATGTATATCCACACAGACAGACATATATATATATATATATATATATATATATATATATATATATGTATGTATATATAATACAAAAATACCGTGAAGAGCCATACGTACTGATGTCTTTTAGAAAGTCATGAAATAATCTTTTCAATCCGCAGTTATTAGTTAAATAGTAGTGTAGACTAGACGGTCTAGCTTTGATTGGCAACCAGGTTAGAAGAAAAACGAAACTGAATTCAAACCCATGAAGAATGTAACAGGTAACACAAAAACTATCGCTCCCAAAAAATAGTAACTTACATATATTAAAAAAAAGAAAATGTGGAGGGCTATAATCGAATACGTCAATTGGAAAGTTATTAACTAATCATTTCTCTTCCAAGCTATATATTAAACAACAGGGTAGACTATTCTTTCCAGTCTTGCGTAGAATCCAAACGAGAAGATGGACAATTCTGAGAACTCTCCTCCTCCTATCCTTTTTTTTACTCTTCTCTCCCTAGTTTTTAGTTTCCTCTCCACCATTTTCTCCAATATTTCTTACACTATCTTCATTCGTTTTCATCTGTCACCCTTTTTTCTTTGTCTACTCTATGACTTCCTTCATTCCCTATAGATATGTCTCCTTTTTCTGCACCTCTTTCTATCTCTTCATTGATTGGTCATTTATTTCTCCCTCCCTTTCCTCCTCCTCCTCCTGCAACTTCCTTCATTCTTTTCTGTACACTACATTCGTTTCCCCCATTATCTCTCTCTTCATTTATTCTCTTCAATCGCATCAGTTTTCTTTTTCATCCTCTCTACTATCCTTTCCGTTTCCAGCTACAGTTTGTTTTGCTTTTTGTCGTTTAAGTCACATTTCCTTCCCTTTCTTTCTCTCTCTGTATGCAATATTACGGCTTCAACTACAGATAAAATGTATTGCTGGTCATTTTTCTCTAAAAATGTATTGCTGGAAATTTTGTGATAAAAATGTATTCCTACATGTCCGTAGTGTTTTGTTTCTGTTTAGAGGTTCACTATTTGCCCCTAGATGGGACCCTAACTGGCTTGGTATCACGATGAGTATATATATATATATATATATATATATATATATATATATATATATATATATATTAAACATGTTGTGTTGAATGTTAAAGACAACATCGTCCTGCATATTTTCTTTTGAATTTTTCTCATATTTTCTAATGAGACTTTTTATTTGAAAATTATATCGAAATAAATATTGTCCGTACGATAACCTAAATATGCAGGACGATGTTGTCTTTAACATTCAACACAACATGTTTAAAAGAAAAGTTGCTGCCAAATTACACACACACACACACACACACACACACATATATATATATATATGTCTATATGTGTGTGTCTATATATATATATATATATATATATATATATATATATATATATATATATATATATATATATATATATATATATATATATATATATATGGGCGGGTTATTGTTCATACGCTCTTTTTATAGATACAAATATAACAAAAGGGATAACGGCTCTGAATTGGAAATTAGATAGCTGAGTTTCAATTCTAGTCGTGTTGTTTTATATTCGCTTATGCGTAAATACTCTTGTGAAAGACATGAAACCCCCTCCTTCTGCCCCCAATTATGGGTTAATTAGTCGAACGCATATCAGTAAATTCTTAATATTTCCAGAAGTTTCTAAAAATCTAAAAATATTTACCGGCTTCAAATAAACTGTCAAAATCCCCCCAAAAAATCTATATTTGTCCTCTAAATTTCTTGTGTCTTTTTTTTCTCTCCATCGCTTCTATAACCATTTTCGCTTTTTTCTCTTTCTTTTTATCTCTCTTATTTCTACTCCCTCATCATCTTTTTCTCTCCTCCCTCTTTTCATTTCTCTATCACTCTCACCTCTCTCTTCTTTCGTTTCTGTATTCTTTCTCTCGTTTTCCCCCTCTCTATCATCTCTTTTCCTTTATGACTTCCTAATTTATTTCTCCAAAGATCCTGATCCATGGCGAATCCTTCCTTACTTTGTTAATATTTAGTTTGATTTTCGTTAAATTTCATTATTCAGTCATACATTTATTCTTATGCGCTAAACTTTCGCTGCATTTACTTTGCACTTGTGTTTGAGTTACATTGTATAATCATCCACCCGCTGCCAGCAGAGTGAAGCAAAAAACAAGACAACAGAAAAATCAATGATAAAAAGCAAGTCTTCAAAAGCTATCACGTAGCGGCCATATTTATTATTCTGACTCACCCTCGTTATTACATATTCTTATCCGTTCATACATCTTCTCTCCTTATCCATTTTTCTGTTCCTTCATTTCTGTTTATTTCTTCATTTATTCGATGTGTTCCTTCAGTGAATGGGTGATCATAATCCTCTGTAATTTCTTTCTAGCAAGTGTTCAAAGAAATAGGACTCAAGATAAACATTTCCAAAACAGGAACTACGATCAGGAAGCAGAATTAAAGCAATGATGGCACCTACCCTGGTTCCATAATAAAAATTCATGGTGTAGAATTAGTAAATTCGAAACCCTTCAAATAACTCGGTGTATAGATCATTTATAACAAATTTAGTATAGGAAAATAGAATATTGAACATAGAAGTAGTTTCCCCCAACAACGTACAAAACTAAAATATTAACTAGAAAACTCATCTTAAATAGCCTCGTCACATCAATACTTTCATATGGATGCCATGCATGGCGTCAAACACTTTTAGAAATATCTAAACTGTCAGTTGTATGCAACAGCTTTTTCAGATCAATGGTTAAAATTGGATTTGAACGAGTGAAGCCTGTGGGTGTCGGCGAACAGCTTCCTTATTTGAATCTTGTGAACTGGCACTACATAAACTCAAACAAAGAACTTTACCAGATAACAGAAACCACATCACTGGAGTACGTTCAACAGCAACAGCATCTAAAATTGATATGATATGTAACTCGAATCGAATAGTAATGATATAATCAAGATGTTGATATTCCACACCAATTCAAATAAAAGGTTAGGAAGGAAACTCCATGAACACTGAAAAGAGCGATAACAAGTAATGGACTTTAGAAACCTATTTTTCTGAAAAATTGTTTTATGAGAAAGATTTTATAAATTTCCACCGACAGCAATAGATTCGGTCAGTGAATTACGTATGTTTCCTTATAAGCTCGGCTAACATTAATATTACCATTTGTAGAACTTAGCCTTTGGCATTCTTCTTTTTTCATTATCCAACCTACCCTCTGTTCTGCTATTTATTTAAACAAACTCGTTAGGTTAAGTTACTCGATGTTGTCCTCTGTCTCCCTGGCCTTCAGTGTGTCCTGTGAGGGTCAAATTCGCCAAGCCCCATTTTCATGCTATTTGCATCAAAAATTTAAACTGTTCCTTTTTAATTCTTAGTATAAGTTTAATTTTATTTTCTATTTACGTGAAAACGTTTTCGTTGCTCACCTGCGCCGTTCATCACAATAGTAAAATCCTTCTGAAGAACTGTACCTCTGTTGTCTCAAATCACTTCTGTGAGCAAATTATCCAAAATCTGATGTCATATAAAAGAACTGAAATTACCTAACAGTTTAGCAGATTTTTTTTTTCTACCAAATTTTTCCTGTTTCGTAATACTTTGCTTAATATTTCGAAAAGATAAAAATCTACATTCTCTGATTTTTACGTTTTGGGAGACCTCGAGCGTGAATTCTTTAAATGCATAGTTAGTCCCCTCTTCGTGTTTTTCATTATATTGTGGTGTCCTCCCTCTAAAGAGTCTATGTTGGACTTTTCCGCTTACTATAAAATTAGTAGGAGAGAAGGCCTACGAGCTCGGATGACCCACGTTAAACTCAGTCAAGTGCCACATCTACCCTGGTGGGGGGGGTATACTGCTAAATATTAACAGTCGAATAGATCTGTTCCATCTATGCTGATCAAACTCTTTGCCTCCGGGCAGAGAGGATCTCCAGATGAGGCTATGTCGAAGGGCAGAGTCTCGTCTCAGAAAACATCTACCCGACCCCGTTTTATACGGGGTCTATGGGAAAATTTTTGGCCGAGCCCACGCGCTCGGATTGCCCCACATTAAAAACGGCCTTGTGCCACATCCTACCTTGTGGGGAGGCTGGCAAATGTAACAGTTGAACAGATCAGTCCGTACTGTGCGGGTCAATCTCTCTGCGTCCGGGCGGAGAGGATCCCCAGATGAGGCTATGTCGAAGGGCAGAGTCTCGTCTCAGGAAACAGCTACCCGATCCCGTTTTATACAGGGTCTATGGTAAATTTTTGGCCGAGGCCACGGGATCGGATTGCTCCATATGAAGCTCGGCCTTGTGCCACTTCGTACCTCGTCGGGAGGCTGGTAAATATCAACAGTCTACAACACTTGTTTGTTATATCTTTAACCATCTACTTGGTCACAACACTTTACTACCTTCCGTGGGAGTGCCTGCAGTTTTCTTTCTGTGTCTGCCATCAACACACTATCGACAGCGTATTTTATCCTGTTGAAGTTGTGCTCACCAATATCTTTTTTTATGAGGACCTAGCTGAAAAGGTTAAATAAAGCCAGTGAGCAAACGCATCCTCGTCAAACGCCTCTTTTTATTCTTGTGCATAACATTCGCTTTAATTTCTTTTTTAAATTTGTTCACGTGTTTCGCTTCAGAGGAAACATCTGCTCTTTGGACGTCATTCGAAATCTAAGCCAACTTTCTGTTCCTTTTGTCGACCAACAGACTTTTAAACCGCCTCTTCACCGAGTCGCAAACATCCTGATTATTGATTAGCTTTCTCTGTTCTCTCATTCAATCTGAGGAACGTCTTAACAATCCCTCGTTTTGTCCATCCGTTCAATGCAAGACACTTGCAAACCATTGATTCCTTATTGAACACTTCACGCTCGAAATCTTCGAAAACCAAAAATTTAGAGAATGTAGATTTTAAATAATTCTGACTAAAAACAAACCCTAAAGGCAATTGTCTTAAAAAAGATTCTTTTCTTTATGAATAGAAGGAGAATAGTAAGGAAGGACTTACCTGATATATATATATATATATATATATATATATATATATATATATATATATATATATATATATATAGGTGACTATACTAGTCTCGAAAAACCTTCGAATTCTTGATTTACCAATAGTTAATTCAATCTCGAAGGGAACAAAAGGTTTTAAAAAAGAAAGAGCCAGGAACATGAAAGTCTGTCGAAAATAATCGCACATATACAGGTTCAGGGCCCAAAGAAAAAAACCCGATACGAGTAAACAACTAACTAACTAAAGAGCTCGATACAAACGTAGAGCAGACCTAGTATATATATATGTGTGTGTGCGTGTGTGTGCGTGTGTGTGTGTGTGTGTAATTTAATCGAAAATTATGACATAAATATGTTATAAAACCACTACAAACATAGACATTTTGTTTCAACAATTCTGCTGTCTTACCAATTGATGGTGTTGGCCGTAACTTTATTCTACATTCAACGCCATCAACTGATGTGACACTAGAAGTGTTGAAACAAAATGGCTATATTTGTAGTGATTTTATAACATATTTATTTTATAATTTTCGATTAAATTATATTTGCTCTACTCTGTACTGAACCCCCGTTTAAGAATAGTATTTTTTGTTTTTGGAATTTATTCCGTATACACGAATCCTACACTTGGGTATATATATATATATATATATATATATATATATATATATATATATATATATATATATATATATTGATGTTGATTGATATTCATTTTATTGTCTTGCATCATCTTGCATACGTTTATTAACCCAAAAATAAGACAAATTGGAAAAGATATTCAGCTACACACCCTCAACCGCTTAGGGTTGGCGTCATCTGATTGGAATGAGAGGCAGACGCGTTATAATGGAGGCAAGGCAATATAAATCTTTATCAGGTGACATGATCAAAAGGTTGATGATTCTAGCGCTAATGTCATTAGCATGTTTCCACATCTCAACTAAATAAAAACGATATCAATGTACAAATATATTATTACATTCTATCTATTTTATGCATGTGAGTTATCTACTTGTTAAACGTGTACAATAATTGTGGACAATGTTGATCAATGTTTTTGGTTCATGTGAGAAGTACAATAGCTCTTCAAGGAATTTGAGATGCTTATTACAGATGTGGTAAACTAAGTTGTTTTGTACAGTGCCTGGCCTGTTATGTAATTTCTATTCAGCTTGCTTGCAGATTTTCCAGTGAAGTACTAACCGTAATTTGTGACAGTTCTACAAATATGTTTCTTTTTAGAGCTGACGAAGACTGTATACTGTTTCACATCCATCACATGAAAATTGCTGGTCAATGATTTCCTTACACCTAGCATCACACTTCACAACTGATTATATGTTCCAAACTTATTGTCCTAATGTTAATATTCGGATTCAATTTTATAAAACATTCTCCATTTATGAAAATTACCTTCCACCATCCCCAGACCCCTGCCTTGTGCCTTTCGTCTGAATGAAACATTGAAATGGATAAATTCTGTTTTAGTTTTACGATTTTTTTGTTTTTAATTTTTAGCTTTCACGGTTAAATTTCTATTTCTGACACGGACACAGTCCACACCGGGGTTGATAAGACAGGCGACCGATATCGTCGTCTGCCGAAATAGACTATTCCGCATATGAGGTGATTTGGGATTTTATTGTTTATTAGTTATTTGCTCTGTAATAATAAATACATTGAGTTCTTTTTGTGGACCAGTTTTAATATTTTATATCATTACGATCCACTTAGATTATATACCAACAGATTTGTTGCCTTTAATATATATATATATATATATATATATATATATATATATATATATATATATATGTGTGTGTGTGTGTGTGTGTGTGTGTGTGTGTGTGTGTGTGTGTGTGTGTGTGTGTGTCCAACAAGGAGGATTTAATTCATTTTTTATTGAGTAGTTTCTGCAGCATCCTTACGTTTTTCCGTTTTGTATAAAAATTGTCCATACTTTTTATTGTCCCAAGCGCTTTCGGCCACTCTTCTATAGCCATTGTCAAGAGTGCTTTGTCTCTGGTGTTTTTATATTTTTCTCAAGTTTTGACTGTTACGCTGTAAACTATTTTCGTCTTGTTTTCAATAGGCGCATTCATTCCATACGTTCACGTTTTGCGCACGGCTGGAATTCGCGTGAAAAACGTAAGGATGCTGGAAAAATTTAATAAAAACTTAATTAAATCTTCCTCGTCGGCTGTATTTAATGAAATACATGTCATATATATGATGAGGTGTCAAAATGTTATCTTTTTATTTTATTTTGTTTTATGATTTCACTCCCGAGCAAAGCAATATAAACACTAGCATGCAAGAAGTTACAGAGTGGTAGAGAATATCAAAAAATCCTAGGGAGATAGGACAATATATGAATAATAATTAAGAACACATGTTAACGATTGACATTGCATTCAAATTTTTGACGATTAATTTGACTTGGAAGCAAGAAGCCCGAAGAAAATTCCAGAAGCATGAAGTTTGATAGAAGAAACTGTTAGCATAGAACTTACGGTCACATGTAGACAGTTCAGCAGTCCCTGCAGTCAATCTAGTACTGCGCTTAAATTCATAAAGTATAGATACTATAGAGGTAAGCCCATCAGAACAATTGCCATGAAAATATCTGCTTGACCCATTTCGCTTTATCTGAACAATGCTTCTAGACTGAAAGTTTTACGACCACCACGAATGTATCGATGAGTGATAATCAAAAGTCTATTTTGTTCAAAAGAAAACAAAACAAAGCAAAACAAAAAACAAACAATTTGTTGAACTTTAAGCTATGTCTGATCAAATTTTTTAAGCATATCTTCTTTTGGAAGGAGTCGTTAAGGACCTTTATAAAATGTCACAGCCCTTACCTAAATACATGTTCCCAAGCTTGACGAATTATATGTCTGTGACTGTACACTATTTAGATTATTCGGACTATTGTCCTCATCTTTGTCGCCATATTTATTACAAAGTTTCCAGCCTTCTTCAGGTGGTTGGAATGTCGAACTGAACCCTTTATTTCGCTCACTGGAGTAGACTGTTCTAGTTCCATGTGCCATGTCTATTGGATGTCACTTATCAGTTATCTCCTGTTACTTCCCCTCTCCAAGTTCTCCACCGCCTTAGCCGGGTATTGAACTCACACTCTTTGGGTCCACTGTGCCATGTGTCCTTGAGGGCATCTGTGTATGAATTTCTGGGTATTATAAACTCTTCAGCAATCATTTTTCTGGGTATTATAAAATCTTCAGCAATCATTTTTTACCAGTGCTCATATTGCAATTTTTGCTGTTATCATTGCATGATCTTTTTTTTTTACTAGAGCTCATATAGCAATTCTTGTTATTATCGCTTTTCTCTGGCACTCCTTATTACTGGTTCCCATATTTTATTCATTTCTATGCTTGGTCGGCTCAGGAGAGTTTTGTGGCCTAGCATATGTGTTGATTCATTAAATTTACGAATCTGCTAAAGGTGTTCTTTGTCTATGATCTCAACCAGATCCCACACAGGGCGGTAATCTCCCTTTTCTCTCCATATGTGGTCAGCCACGTCTGATTTTTCCACTTCCCCTCGACTGCGACTGTGTGTGTTTTGTTTCGTGGATTAACTATAGCTTAGAGTCATGGCGAATTCTACCTCCATTCCATCGTTTATTATACTGATAAAATATCTCGTCGCCTATAGTAACTCTTTATCAATGAAACATTGTTTAAAAACGAAAAATAAAGGAACTGCTTTAAAACGGCGACGTATTGAAAAATGAAGACCATTGAATTTCAAAGACGCTACTAATAAGCGAGGTGGTTTCCGGTTAACGGAGTTTCACGAAGGAGACAAAAAGATTGAATATAAAGGACCCCCGCCACCTGTGGAATCGACCACAACAAATATATATACCTTAGGCTGCTGAGACAGATTTTTGCCACTGTAAATTATTTTTCAGACGACTGTCGCTTCTGAATTAAACCGCAGACTCAGTGCTGTGAATAGGAAGCAGTTTCCGTGTAATTGGCGCCTCGCCCAATCGAGAATTTCGTCTTTTGTTCACTGCAGCGAAACCAGTCTGTCTTGGAGCGAGACTGAAAAGCATAGACCAACGCGCGGTAGACGTAGAGTCCCCTCTGGAATCTTCATTCGTCAGGCAAAGCCATGATATGACATGAAATCTGATTTAATGAGATCGAGCGGAATAGGCATGAGTTATGTAGGAATTTTCAAGTCGAAATGACATGACGTCGAACGAATTGCTGGACATTACACGCTGGTCTCTCTCGAACAAGCAGAACACGCTTATGTGGATTCTCTCGCGGCATAAAGAAAGACAATTCATATCTCGATTTTTTTTTTTAATTTCCATCTTCCTATATCATTTTGTCGTTATTTCAATTTTCATTCCTATTTTTGTTCTTTTCGATTTGTTATTTCTCTTCTTTAGGTTTTCGGTTTATTTTCAATTAATCTCACCTTATTTTCTTTTCTTCTGCTTTTCATTTCTTGTCGCATTATTCTCATTTCCTCTTCTACGTCAATCTATCTTTCTTCTTTCTTTCTATTTCATGACCGCTTTAGTTTTTCTCGTTTTCTGCTTACGTAACAATCACTGTTGTCTCACTCTGATTTCTTTCTTTACTTCAGCTTCTTTTATGAATATTGTTGTGGTGTCCAACCTCTAAAGAGTCTATGTTGGACTCTTCCGCCTACTATAAAATTAGTAGGAGCGACGGCTTTAAGGGAACAGTCGCATAGATTGTTCATTGCTGTCAAACTCTCCGCCGAGGCGGAGAGTAATCCGGACGAATCTTTACCACAGGGCAAATTTCGTCCAAGGAGGTAGACAGGCCCTGATCTCGTTTTTACAGGTTCACAGGGAATATTTTTGGCCGAGCCTACAGGCTCGGAGAACCCACGCTAAACCGGGCTTGTGCCATATACACCCTTGTGGGGGGGTGCTGTTGAATGTTAACAGTCGAATAGATCTGTTCGCACTGTGCTGGTCAAACTCTCTACCCCCAGGGCAGAGAAGATCACCAGACGAGGGGCAACAGCTACCCGACACAGTTTCATACGGGGTCAATGGGGAATTTTTGGCCGAGCCTATGGACTCGGATTGCCCCACAATAAAATCGGCCTTGTGCCACATCATACCTCGTGGGGAGGCTGGTAGATATAACAGTCGAATAGATCTGTTCCAGCTGTGCGGGTCAAACTCTCTGGCTCCGGGCAGAGAGGATCTCCAGATGAAGCTATGTTGAAGGGCAGAGTCTCATCTCGGGAAACAGCTACCCGACCCCGTTTTATACGGGGTCTACGGGGAATCTTTGGCCGAGCATACGGGCTCGGCTTCCCCACATTAAACTCAGCCTTGTGCCACATCCTATCTCGTGGGGAGGCTGGTAGATATCAACAGTCGAATAGATTGAACGCTAGGTCAACCGACACACACTCACTGTTTAATATATGATATATCTGTAGCACTTGTTTTGTTATTTCTTTAATCATTTACTCGGTCACACCAAATATCCTCTACAATTTCGACATATTCTCCTTGTTCTTAGAGTTTCCTTTCCATTTTCGTCCGTTCATATTTCCTC
This sequence comes from Acanthosepion esculentum, assembly GCA_964036315.1. Lineage (NCBI taxonomy): Eukaryota > Metazoa > Mollusca > Cephalopoda > Sepiida > Sepiidae > Acanthosepion > Acanthosepion esculentum. Next base: position 8,144,895 of record OZ038505.1, on the reverse strand, counting down.
GTTATAATTCTTGGACCTACTTCCTCTCATTTCTTTCTTATCAACTTCTTTAACATATTCTTCATTTTCTTCTTATTCTCATTTATTTCTTATCATCTTTTTTCCTTTAACGTTATCTTCATTTTCTCTTCTTTCATTTGTTTTTTAATTCCTCCTTATGACTGTCAGGATCACGGGAGAGTAATAGATAGCGGCTCGGTTTGTGGAATCCGTAGAGCCGAGTTCGATTCCAGTCAAGTTCATTACATTCACTTACGTGCTAATAACATTGGGAAAGGTATAAATCCATCTGTCCCCCCGATATATATATATATAAATAGCTGGAAAAATTCGTTCCTGTAACCTTGGTTCGCAACCAGTCTAGTAGAAGGAAAACTCTGAATTCAAACCAAGGTGGAGCGGTTTGGGCTACGTTAGGCTGCCTTGCCCAGGAACGACCACTATTGCTGCATTAGACGTGTTGCCCCAAAGGAGTTAAGGGGGTCGTTATCAATCTTATTACCTTCGATTTCTTTAACTTTTATTTCTGTTACGCTCATTTGTTTCTTTTTCGTTTCGCCTTTATTCGCTTTTTCTTCAATATCATTTTTTTTTCTTCAGATTTCTTTTAATTTTTCTTTCATTTTTGTCTTTCGTTGTTTTCTTTCTTCACTTTGAATCACCAGAGATTACCCATTGTGTTACGGCTTGAAACACCGCTTCACGCACAATCAACATAGATAAGCAACGTCAAACCTGCTCAGTACCTAGATGGATAACTGCTTAGGAATACCATCTTCTGTAATATTGGATCGGCGAGTTGTGTAATGGATAATGGATCAACATTTTCAATTGGGGAGCCGAGATCCAATTCCCGTTTGGTTCGTTATGTTCGGTTACGCGCTAATACTTTTGGGAAAGGTATGAATCCACTTCTTCTCCCCTCATCTATGGGTTAATTAGTAAGACTTGTATCACTAAAACATTATTATCTAAAGAAAAAAAATCATACTATATGGTATATTTTGGGGGTTAAATAACCTGTAAGGGGTTGATAAACATTAGAAAACGAATCGTTCAATTAATTTTGTTGCATTTTCTTTATTTCTTTTTCTCCTTTTCTTCATCGCCTTGATTTCCTTTCTTTCTTTCTTTTATTTCTCTATTTATTTTTTTCTATTTTTATTCATTTTCAATCAATTTTGCAGCATTTTCTTTCTTTATTTGTTTCTCTCCTTTTCCTCATCGCCTTGATTTCTTTTCTTTTCTTCTTTTATTTCACTATTTCTTTTTTTTATTTTTATCATTTTCAATCAATTTTGCTGCATTTTCTTTCTTTTCTTCTTTTCCTCCTTTTTCTCATCGCCTTGATTTTCGTTTTTTTTTCTTTTATTTCTCTCTTTCTTTTTTTTTTATCTTTATTCCTTTTTCCCACATCATGATTCCTTTGTCCTTCACTTTTTTACTTCCCTCATATACTCGCCTTTATTTTACTTCCTTTCTGTTTTCATTTATCCATTATCACAGAGTTCCTTTCTTTGTTTTTTCTTCTTCTTTTTTTTACTCCAATACATCTCCTTGTCTACTCACCTTTCCTCTTCTCTATTTTCTATGATATTTCTATCATAGCAAAAATCCATTCAAGCCTGACTAAGACACGGTTCGTTCGATTCACACAAACGTAACAAAAATGGTTCTTGCTGTTCAAGAAAATATTGATAGGATTAGTTCGGTCCTAAGTATTCCAAACAAACCGAAAGCAGTCGTCTATTCCACGAAGCCAGATTCCTGTTCTTCGGCTTCTTAACTAAATACGGCAACTTGTAAGGCTTGACTAGAAAAAGCTAAGGTCACATTTTGTCCTTGGGATTTATTCGAGTCGTTATGTAAGGCAACCAGTTGTGAAACAACAGTGGATCATTAAACAGTTTGATGTATCATTCGCTAAAAATAAATGTCTTTCTCATTAGACTTTCCATTTTTGTAGCCCTTGTACCAAAGGAAATGTAAGATGATAAATATCTATACCATTTCTCCCTTCTTCTGAATTACGGAAAGAGAAAGGGATCATTAAAAAAAGTAAAATATAAATTTAACGAACATTTCTAAATTACGAAGATTTTGTATTCCGTGTCTTGTGACAGAGGGGAGATTCGTTTTTGCGATTCCAATGGAATAAATTATGACCATGGAATATTAGTGTTTAAGTCTTTTTATTATATCCTTACTCTGTCCTGGACATCGAGTTCTACCTGGATCATATCCTCTTGGAATTATTTTTATACATATATGTATGTGTATATATAATTGCATATGTATGTGTATATTCACCACTAATATTGTCTATATATATATATATATATATATATATATATATTATGGAAAACTGTGGAACATAAAGCATAATATATTTTTTAAATCCACATTACAAATAAAAACGTTTGCGGTTTATCTCTTCTTTTTAATATACACACTTTTCTCTTGTTGGAACTAATATAACCTCTTCCCCTTATATATATATATATATATATATATATATATATATATATATATATATATATATATGTGTGTGTGTGTGTGTGTGTGTGTGTGTGTGTGTGTGTGTGTGTGTGTGTGTGTGTGTGTGTGTGAAGAAATATAGTCTTAAAGTGTGCTATATTTATGGGATAAAGCGCTCAATATCAGAGATAGAGCGTGTGTAAATATAAAAGTGAACATAGAAGTCAACACTTAGAGGCGACAGTCTGTTTCATGCTAGATCCAATCGTCAGGCAATTGTTGGAGTTGCCTGACGGTTGCATCTAGCATGAAACAGACTGTCGCCTCTAAGTGTTGACTTCTATGTTCACTTTTATATTTACACACGCTCTATCTCTGATATTGAGCACTTTATCCCATAAATATAACACACTTTAAGACTATATTTCTTCATATATATATACATACACACACACACACACACACAAACACACACACACACACACACACACACACACATATATATATATATATATATATATATATATATATATATATATATATATATATATTAGGAGGTCAGCCGATCACGCTAATAGAAGGAGAGGAGAAAATCAAGGCTATTGAAATTGTATCGGTGGGGGTGTATATGAAATGTACATATTTTCATTTTGGTTTGAACGAACTCTTGTATGTCACTAAAGCGCACAGATTTCTGACAGCTTAAATAATTCCTCTTATTCATTTCTTTAGAAATATAACGCCATGCCTAGCAATTAATAGTGCTGGCCTTCGATAGGCTTTATTAATCTAACTTCATTGGACGTATATTTTTGACAACCTTATAGAAATGTCCTGCTTTGACTGGTAATTGTTGCATTATGAAATGTGAAACGTTTTGCTGCTGCTACTCCACTATGAAAGATGGCGCTACAAATTGATCTTTTGTTGTTTTGCTAAACCCGCATAGAGTGTGAAGTAACTGGCTAATTATTCCAGAGGTTATTAGCCCTAAAATAGGCTCTGTTTCAACGGCGACATATGCAAATATGAATTATGGGATGTAAGGTTTTAGGATACGTGAGAATCGAAGATTAAACGAAAAGAACTTAACTCCATACAATCGTCCAAAGCGTACAGTGAAAACAAAAAATGCAAACGCGTTTACAGGGTTAATTAATTTTTTAAAAAGTGAGAACGCTACAATAACTTGACTGTATCCCTTTTACGTGTGAATACCATTCTTACTTTACGAACATTTTGCCTTATTACTGTTGCTTTGTCTACTTTTGTCTTGCATATATATTGTCAGCTTGGTCTTATTTTACGCTTTTCTTTTTCTTATTGCTTATTGAAGATTTTGTCAATTCCGTTTGCTGAGAATTTTGCCGATTACATATAACCATGGCCGATGATTTCACATAGAGAAATCTGATCATTATAATATAGATAATACGATAAAAATAGAGAAATTGTTCAAATAAACAATGGCATATTCACTTCTAAGCCGAATAAATTTTCAAAATTCCAGGAGGGGAAAAAAAAGGAAAATTATAGTGGGCGGTTTAAAAGTAAAATGTGGTTCTGTAATCCTATCAAATTATGACAACCTTGGGAGAGAACATCGTTTATTCTTTTTATTAGAAAAATACGTTTTCGAGCCACTTGTTATTTTAAACACTGCTTTTGTCATTAAATAAAGGCTTTTTTATATCGAAAGCCCATGCGCACGTATGAATATCAACTGCCATACGCCGATTTCCTTTGCAATCAAATATTTAGATGAATGTTTGATTTGGAGACAATCAAGTTATTTTTGAACAGAGATTTGTTTCGAAAATACTTTCGTTCAAATTATAAATGATAAAAGCTTTGAAGGAAGGTTTGACTGCTCAGCGTTGCTTTGAATTAGTGAAGTGAAGACGAGATTGAATGAAGAGGAAGAGAGACAATGGAAATGAAAAGAATGATGGGGGGAAATGCCAAAGAAGTGCAAATAATAAAAATAACGTCTTTGAAGGAACAAAGAAAGAAAAACTGAGGAAAGCGAAAAGAGAAAGAAAGGGCAAAAGTGGGGAAAAAAGAAACGGAATGAAAACAGGAGATACGAAAAGAAAACAAATGAAATCTTGCAAACAGAATAAGGAATGAATAAGAGACAAATAAAACAGAAGGAATGATATAGAGATATAATATCCAGAATGAAGACAAAATGGCGGTAGAATATAAAGAAAGATTAATTAAAAGAAAATAAAGAAAATCTATTTACATCCTAAAAAAGATAAAACTAATTAGTGAATGAATAAAAGAAAAAAAGTAAAGAAAAATTCTTTAAAAAAATATCTAAACAAAAGTAATGGCGAGAAAGACTAAAGGGAAAAATACAATCAATCAATGGAAAAATTAAAAGGAAGAGAAAGAGAAAAGCCATGAGATGAGAAAAAAAAGCGAATTTACAAAGAAAAATGAATACGTGTGGCAAGGAAGCAGCTAGTGAGTAAGGCGGAAAAAATAAAATGTAAAAGAACACAAAATGAATTCTTTCATTACGAGCGAAATCGATTTTAACGATGACTCCAATTTGGATGCGATTTTTCTAATAGAACTTTTAATTTTAAATTTAGTCCACTTGTCGGGAACGAGTGATAGGATCAATTCCTACCAACGAGGAACAAGACGACTGAGAGATAAGTCCTGTTCTCGGTAAGATAATTTTACATGGCGTCTTAGACAACTTAATGCCCACACGCTATATTTGTTTTTACTTTTGTGTTTTAATTGGATTTTTTTCTTTCCGTTTCTTTCCTTTCTAATTTTGTTTGCTTCCTTTTATTTCCCCATGCTTTCTTCCATTAATCATGGTTGAAGGGGCTTCATGCTCAGGCCTTCATTCTTATATCTGTCGGTGTGTTCTTTGCGTGTGTGGCTTCGAAACGATGAATAAAGCGAACGAGTTGGGGGGATGTAGCCTGCGAGCATATAGTTAAGATAAAATTTTGTGGGTGTATGTGTGTTCATATATGTGTGAACCTAAGCGTCTTTTACCGAATCATATATTTGATTGTAGATATGATGGTAGCATAGCGGTTATCAGCAATCTTCTTCTTCTTCTTCTATGTGATGGTCCATTCAGGAAGTTCGAGATTTTGGCTCTCCACAATTTCCTCTCCTTTGCAGATCTTAATAAACTTTGTATTTTTAATATACCCCGACCCCCCCAAAAAAATAAAACGCTGCTTCGCCATCAATTCACGCAAGCCCGCCAGGTACGTTATGCTTTGTTTTCGTCTATCCCTTTTGTCTTCAGTATGTCCTGTGGGCATCAAACTTTCCAAGCTCTCTTTCCTTGTTATATGTCGTAGAAATTTCAACTGTCTCATCCTGATGTTAAGCATAAATGTCCTTTTATTTCCATTGTTTCTAGAACATCCTCATTGCGCGCGTGTTCGGTCAATGTTATTCACAGCATTCTTCTGTAGAACCACATTTCTGTAGATTTAAGTCTCTTTCTGGTATCAATGGAGGTTTCTTTCCTAACCTTTTGTTTGAAGTAGTGTTCTTATGTCGTTATTTCCCTTCTGGTTACATGTCTCATTGATTTTAGCTGTTGCTTATATATCCTTCTGCCAGTCCTGTGAGGACCAAATTCTCCAAGCCCTATTTCTTTTCATTATGTGCCTCAGAAATTTCAACAGTCACTTTATGAGTCTAAACAAAAGTATCCTATTACGTTCCAATTTTCCTTAGCGCTTACCCGTTGCCTATATCCGCGTCCGTGATATTCACATCATTCTTCCGTTCACCATTCATTGCCAAATAGGGATATTTGTATTACATTTACAACTTCTTTTTTTATTTGCCATGTCCTTTCAGGACTTAGGCGATCATGGCTCTCCACGTCCTTCTATCGCTTTCTGCTCTCAGCAAGTTCCATCCCTCTGCGTCCTCTCCTAGACCACGTTCCGCCATCCACTTGCTTAAACCCGCCAGGTATGTCTCGCTTTATTTTCCCTAGTCTCTCTTTCCCGCAATTAGAATCGTGAGTATCTGATTCTCGAGGTCCTCCTTCCTCATTATGCGTCGCAGAAACTACCTCTTCGTGATGTCATATCCTTTTTGCAACCTATCTAAGACCTCATCGTTGCTCACACGCTCGGTCCATGATATCCTTAGCATCCTTCTGTAGAACCACATCCCCGTCGCCTCGAGTCTCTTCATCTTTGAAGAAATCGTCCAACATTCGCTGCCGTAAAGAAGGACAGATGTCACGTAACAGCTCAGTATTCTTTTCTTTGTTAACAAAAAAATCCCCCTGTCTCGCAATGTTCAGCCCAGCCTTTGGAATTTGATCGTGTCTATCCCAATACCGTCTACGGTCGCACTTACCATCCTCTGTCAAAACGCTTCACAGATATTTAAACTGACGCGTCTTCTTGATTCTAGTGTTCCCGACCTGCAAATCCCATTTCGGGCTCATCCTTTTACTGATGACCATGCATTCTGTCTCCTTGTAGTTTATGGTTAGTCTTTTCTTCTCACTCTCCATCGCTACCTTCTCTGCGAGCTTTTGTAATTTTCTTTTCCGTCTCTATTAGATCAATATATATATATATATATATATATATATATATATATATATATATATATATATATATATATATATATATATATATATATATATATATGTTGACCTGATTTAGAATACGCTGAAATTATCTCTTGCGGAAGGGTAAGATTCTTAACTAATACAGAGGAAAGGACGTAAGTTTCCGGTATATTTAATAAAGAATTAATTAATTTCAAAATTTCATGTAACTTAAATAATTTAAACTTTTCTTTGATCAAATTGTTCCCTGTAATATTTTCAATGAAGTCATTCCGATACGTTTTACATTTGCACACACACACACACACACACACACACACACACAACACAACACAACACACACACACAACACACACACACACACACACAACACAACACAACACACACACACAACACACACACACACACACACACACAACACAACACACACACACACACACACACACACACACACACACACACACACACACAAACGATTTCTCTTTTGCCACAAGGAATTCTTTGTGGAACTTTCGATATCATCAACTGGTTGGAAGCATTGAAAAGACAAGAAGTATTGCAGTGGGCGCCAAATTGGTAATCTGAATATGACAGGTCTTGAGAAGGGACCGCCTGTAGAAGAATGCTCCCTCCCACCTCCAGCCACGTCACATTTTCAACCTCAACACAAACCAGAAGATGTCTTATCTTTTCCAATGCGTCATGCCTATTGAGTCATTAGCCTCTGATTTTTTTTTTCTGCAATTTAATCTCTTTTTTGAGATGCATCAGTTTTTTTTATGAGATGTCCTTTAGGACTCAAGCGATTATAGCTCTCCATAGCTTTCTGGGAATTAGTATGGCTTCTTGGGAGAAAGAGTAGAGATATATGAATGTTTTTCTGGTGTGTCTTGAAATACTTAGAGGCACGAAGTATGGATGGGGAAGAAAAACTCACCCTCACCCATCACACCATAAAGCTAACACACACACGCACACACACGCACACACACACGCACACCAACGTGTGTACACCTTCAGATTTAAGAACATTTAATAACTATTGACAGATCGAAATTCTAATCTTGTTAATTTAGTAATAAAGAAACACTAAACTTTGATCTGGGTTCAATTTCTTTTGATTGAAAGCAGCAAAATTTTAGTCCTGGATTTAATGTAATTTTAACGTGGAAAATGCATTATTCAAATGAGGACAGCCATTGTAATATATCAAATATATAGAATCCCTGTTCTACGGTACTACTATGAAATGCAATTGATTTCTATTTTCTCATCGCTCAAATATTTTGAGTAAACTTTACTCCTTCTTTATTCGTGTGCAAATTAACAAATGTTTTTTTATCTGTTAAACATCTTTTATGTACCGTGTCCTTTCAGGACGTAGACGATCTTGGCTCTCGACTTCCCTCTATAACTTTCAGCTCTCAACAAGTTCCGTACCTATGTCACCTCCCCCAGACCACGTTCTGTCATCCATTTGCTTAAGCCCGCTAAGTATGTCCTGAGTTTTTATCCCTTGTCTCTCTTTCCCTCTATTTGACTTGTGAGTATCAGATTCTCCAGGGTCTCCATCCGCATTACGTATTCCATAAATTGTATCTTCTGCTGCCTTATGTTAAGTATAAGCCTCCTCCTTGTTGGCATTTTCTCCAAGACCTCGTCATTGCTCACGCACTCGGTCCATGATAATCGGGATTTTTTTACATAATTCGTCCGAATATTTCTGGTTAACCCACTGCACAAAAATAACATCCGTCCATTAATTGTGTGCAAATGACCAATAAATTTTTCCTCATCTTTTGGTCTCCCATTTGCATCCCATTCAATGCTATTCTTTTTCTTCTCTTTGTTTTAATTCTCTTTTTTCCATCATTACGCATGTCTATTTCTTATTCTTCCTTTTTTATTCAAGTCTTTCTGTCTATCCTTCTTTCTTTCTTTCTTTCTTTCTTTCTTTCTTTCTTTCTTTCTTTCTGTCTATCCTTCTTTCTTTCCGGATAGCATTTGCTTTCTTTTGCAATTGTTTATCCTTCTTACTTTCTTTCTTTCTTTCTTTCTTTCTTTCTTTCTTTCTTTCTTTCTTTCTTTCTTTCTTTCTTTCTTTCCGATACAACATTTGTGAATTCTGTCTTCTGTTACTCTTCGAAGATTTTTCTTTGTTTTTTTTTTAATTCCAATTGTTTACATTTTTTGTTGCTTTCATTTGAATTACTTTCACTTTTTCAATCACAATTTCCTTCTTTTTCACTTATCTATTGCAGTCTTTTTCTTTTCAAATCTTTCTTTCTTTCTTTATTTCTACTTTGTTTTTTATCCTTCGTGAAAGAAGAAGAAAAATAAGTAAAAAGAGATAGATGCAAATGAAAATATATAAATGAATATATATAATTTTAAAAAGAATTATGAAGAATTGTAAAAAAATAAATAAAATAAAATGTGCGTAAAAACGCTATGAATTTAGGATGCCACGCATAGTAAGGATCTCTGGCAAGAGAAATGAAAGAAGGACGAAAAAATGATAAGAAGGAAAAAAGGAGACCAAAAAGTCATAATGAGAACGTAAAGACAAAAGAATATATAACATATAGCGAAATTAGAAATAATAATAATTAAAATAATAATAATAATTAAACATAATATACATAATAATGTATAGTATATATATAATATATTATAACAATATATAATAATAATATATACATCATGTATAATATTTTATAAAATAATATGTGTAATAATTAGAAAGAATAATAATATTAGAAATAATAATAAAAAATAATCATAAATTATAAATATAATAACTATAATAATAGATAATAAAAAATAATAAAATAATAAATACAAATATTAGATAATAAAAATAATAATAAAATAATAAATAATAAAAATAATAATAAAAACAATATTTAAATTACAGTACAAATAAAATCAAAATGGCGCGTAAATAAAAGGAAACATATATGAATCGAAGTTTGGGCACCTCGACGTGGTTTAATGGTTAGACTGCTTGTCTTGCTAGATCAAGTGTGTCGATCCTCTCTGGGTGCACCCCACCTACTTTCGGCCTTGTTCCACATCTAAGCCGGGCTTACAAAATCACTATATAAATCGACGTTTTGAAAGACTTAATTGTTTTTTTGCACTGGTCTCACTCAGACGCTAACTTTATAGAGCACATATTGAATGCTTTTTGCGCCACTTGCTAACAGAATGAAAGTGTTAGCCGTTGGGACATGCGAAACAAATACTTGATCGTTTCACTTTTCCTCTCTGTTCTGCACGACGTTTTTTTTTCTCTCTCTCTCGCTTACTCGTCAAAGCTACAGTAATCGATCAACATTCCCCGCCAAAAATAGAGAAAGAAAATGACACTAAAAAAAAAGAAAAAAAAAAGAAAATATATTTCAGACATCCACGACCAGTTTTCTCCTTCTCTACACCACGTGCATAGAACTAGTGTTACTTCTTTCCCTCCCCTAATCTGTCACTTTCTCATCACCAAACACTTCCCTGGGCAAGAATGACACGGTATTGGTCACAGCAAGAGGACGCGAACACTTTTCGCATCATTATAATATAGTAATCAATTTTTTATCCTGTTTCCTGGAAACAACAACGACAAAATAAAAAAAAATGCAAAGATCGAAAACTGGTGTTCAAGTGGACGTTCCCTGTGGTTCACGTCAGAGAACTTAGCAAGTTGAGTAAACTCCCTCTTATAATTAATGTCCAGACGTGGACTGTGGCCTCGGTCGGAGGTGCCAAAAACCAGCTGCTGGAAGCTCTTTTGGTTGGCTGGAGGCTGGGTGTCGGTTATAAAAACGGAATGGCACTTTGGCTATTCGGAAAGGATGAATGAGGCTGCTTGAACTGAAGGTGGAGAAGGATTGGGTAACAGAAAGGAACTGTTTGAATATTCAATTATCTTTTAGTTTTCATTGTCTGAAGATTTCAACGCCTCGTTTGTTATTTCATGCGTCCACTTTGCTTTTTCTTACTTTAACGATAAATATATTTTTTATACAGATTTATTTTTTTAATTTTTTGGCATCACCCTGTATTATTGAGGAATTCCTCTGATTAGATCTTGTAGAAGACGAGAGAACGGGGGGATGCTATAAATTAAATTCTGATCAAACAGAGACACATACGCACAACGAATTATAGTTAGGATATGCGGGTGGGATAATGGGATTTGAGGGTAATATTGTGGTTTACGACTGGGAAAAATGGATTCGGCAAACAGAGGTCAAATTTTAGCCTTGGAGAGGGTTAACTCTTATTTCAAACATTCTTGCCATATTAGTTATACGCATGTGTTGGTGGGCGTGGTGGGTGTCGAATAATTGGAAAACCCAGAGAAAAACTGAATTTACTATAGTAGTAATAATCACTGAAATTAGATTTCTAACAATTGCGTTACGTACGGAGTTCAACCAACACAAACACATACACACACACACACATGATGGCTGTCCTTACTGCACATAGAAAGGAGAATAATCAGGACGATATACCCGTGCGATTGTTTTGTGGCCATTCATAACTCTTTTAACACAGCGTGGACGCGTACAGCCTTGATTCAAGATCAAATGACAAGGCCCAGTCAATACAATTGAGGATTATCAAACCTTAACTAAGCTACTCCATCACTATAGAATCGCTAATGATAAATTTCCTGCTCGCCATATCGAATATATCTTATATATCATGTTCTTTCATTCACAGTACATTCCCTGCATTGCGTACATTTATATTTTTTGCACTTGGATCACATTGTAACCATACTTAAAATTTAAAAAAATAAAAGAATTATTTCCATCTTCAACGTTTTACGCAATAAAAAACATATTGCTCAAATTTCACAACCTGTTTTAAAATGCACGCTGCTATGACACATGTCAGAATACAATGACAAATGACCTTTTTGAATAAAGATCAACGTAAAAGTTTCTCATGTCATTTAATAAAACATTTAGTGTAATATATATATATATATATATATATAGACATATATATATATAAGTATATATATATCTATATGTATATGTATATATATGTATATATATATATGTATATATATATGTATATATATATGTATATATATATGTATGTATATATATGTATATATATATATGTATATATATATGTATATATATATGTATATACATATGTATATATATATATGTATATATATATATGTATATATATATGTATATATATATGTATATATATGTATATATATATGTATATTTATATGTATATGTATATATATATATGCATATATAAATATATGCATGCATATGTATATATATATATGTGCATATGTATATATATGTATGCATATGTATATATATATATGTGCATATGTATATATATGTATGCATATGTATATATATATATGTATGCATATGTATATATATGTATGCATATGTATATATATATGTGCATGCATATGTATATATATATATGTATGCATATGTATATATATGTGTATGCATATGTATATATATGTGAATGTATATGTATATATATATATATATATGTATATGTATATATATATATATATGTATATATATGTATATATATCACTTTTATTGTCACTTTTAAAGTTTCATATCTGTCCAACGACCTACTAAGTTCTGCGATGATATCTTCTGAGGATCATAATGAAAAATGATGTGGTAGTCGTCTGTCTATCTATCTATCTATCTATCTATCTATCTATCTATCTATCTATCTATCTATCTATCTATCTATCAACAAGGAAAAGTATGCTTAACATGAGAAAGTGAGAATTGAGAATTCTTAGGCACATAATGAGGATGGAAGGCCTGGAATATATGATACTCACAGGACAGGCTCAAGACACAGA
>OZ038505.1:8111957-8126957 GCA_964036315.1 Acanthosepion esculentum | reverse complement strand
TTTTTCAATTAAACTTCCTTCTTATTCAATTAAACTTCCTTCTTTTTCAATTAAACTTCTTTCTTTTTCAATTAAAATTCTTTCTTTTTCAATTAAAATTCTTTCTTTTTCAATTAAAATTCTTTCTTTTTCAATTAAACATCCTTCTTTTTCAATTAAACTTCTTTCTTTTTCAATTAAACTTCCTTCTTATTCAATTAAACTTCCTTCTTTTTCAATTAAACTGCTTTCTTTTTCAATTAAAATTCTTTCTTTTTCAATTAAACTTCTTTCTTTTTCAATTAAACTTCTTTCTTTTTCAATTAAACGTCCTTCTTTTTCAATTAAACTTCTTTCTTTTTCAATTAAACTTCTTTCTTTTTCAATTACATTTACTTTCTTTACAATTACAGTTCAATTTTATTTCTTTGTATATTTTTACCAATACGGATTTTCTTTAATTTTACTTTTGAATAGTATTTTAATTTTCTTTCCTTCTCTATTTCTTTCTTTTTTCCTTCATCCCTTTTTGTATTTCCCTTCTTTATTCTTACAAAAGACTTTATAGAAATTAATTTTCAATTTGTTTCATTTTCGCTTTCCTTCACGCATTTTTATCTCTCTTCCTTTTTCTTTCACATTTTTTATATTTTCTTCTATAGCTTGGAAATATTTTTTTCTTTCTTTCCTCCTTTCTTTCTTACAATCCTTCTTTTTCTTTTATGATATTTTTATATTTATCTGCATAATCTTAGAAATAATCTCTTTATTTATTTATCTCATATCTTTCTCTTCGTCTTACTAGTGATTTTGTTATCTTGTAAAATATTTTATCTTTTTCTGTTTTTTTTTTTTTGTCTTTCTATCTTTCCTTCTTTGCCTTCTTATCCTTTTTTTCTTATATTTAAAGTAATGAAATATTCTACTCTTTCCAGCTTTATGGTCGAAGTATTTCCTTTTTCCATCGAATACGTGTTCCTTCTTTTCTCTTTCTAAGGAGTCTTTATTTCTTGATCATATATATTAACAACCATGATTATCTTTTCTATTTTAGTCTTTCTTCCTGAATTAAAATCTTCATGAGTCTAAGAGAAACTAAATAAATTTCTCTTTGATTCATTTCCCATTTCCTCCATATTGTTCTTGTTTTCATCGTTTTTGGTTTTTATCTTGTTTTTTTTTCTTTGTTTTAATCTCTTCGTTTCGAATTGTTTATTTTCGCTTTTTCGTTGTTGTTCTTAAAAATAGAATTGATTCAATTTTCTCTTTCCGTTTCGCGTCTTTCGTACAAAAAAGTGACAGGAACAGTAAAGGTCGATACAATGTTTAATTATGTCAGCGATTAAAAACATTTATTTTATGAAAATGTTTGACCTGAATTTAAAAAAGAAAACGAAAATTACTCCAGGTCTATCGATATTAATAACCAACCTGGTGTCACTGAAAAAAAGAAAAGAAAAAGATAACAACATATTAATAAAACGCAAAAACTGTGCAAACCAATTCTGAAATTATTTGTAAAAACGATAAGAACAAAGAAACAATGAATCATCTTTCTTCTAGGTTGACGTTTACACGTTTTAAGTATTTTTTGTAATGTCTATTATAGACTTTTATGGATCCTTTTTTCTTTTTTTATACATATCAACTTGCTTTAACGAATTTATTGTTCTCTTTTCGCGTTATAAAAGGATTCTTCTTCTATGAGCCGTATCCTTTCAGGGCGTAAGCGGACACGTCTCTCCGTGATTTGCTGTCCGTTAACTCTTACTAAGTTTTGTCATTTATTTATCTCTCCTAAACCCTGTTCTACTAACAATTTACACAAATTCGTTAGGTAGGTTATTAGCGGTTTTCCTCTGTCCCTCTTACCTTCAATGTCCTTTGGGTATCAAATTTTCCAAGTCCTCTTTCCTTATTAATCACCCTAGAAATTCCAACTGACCCTTTCTGACGTTGCCTCAAAAGTGTCCTTTTTGTTCTCATTTTTCTCTAAAACTTCCTGATTGCTTACTTGTTCTGTCCATGACATTCGCAGTGTTCTTATGTAGAACTGCATTTTTTTCCTCAAGTTCTCCATCCGCGAAGAGATTGTCCAGCGTTTACTGCCCTAAAGAAGAACCGATATCACATGACACTTTTCTTCGGTTCTCACGAAATTTTCTTGTTTCTTAATACTTTGCTTAGCTTTCCGAAGGCATATTTCGATATCCCAATGCAACTTCATTTTACTTTTCTAATAAACTCATATGTGATCTTTCAATCTGATTTACACTTCCAATTACATTTACTGATATCAATGGCAGTTCATAGCTCTCATTTTTCATGTCAGAAAACTTACGGCCATATCATGTTGAAACACCTGTTCTCGTACGACCACCGAAGTTATGCAACATCGAGTCTGCTCAGTACCTAGATGGGTGACTGTTTGGGAATACCAGGTATAGTAAGCGTGGATATGCGGGTGGTGTAATGGATAACGGCTGACAATTGAAGATGGAAGAGCTGAGTTCCAACACTAGTCGGGTTCCCTGTATTCACTTACACGCAAATAGCATTGGGAAAGGCAAGGATTCACCACTTATCCACCACCTATTGGTTAATTAGTTGGACTTGTATCAGCAAATTATTATTATATCCAAACACATTCGTACAACTAAAAATACTGTAATAGAGTAAAAAATGTAGGTAATTGTCCGGTTCGTACAAGAGTCCAAAAGTTAAACATGGATTCGGTTTGTACAAGTCAAAATAGGTCCGGACTGAACGATAAAAATAAAACTGAAGAGTTACTCTAGGGACAAAATGTTAGAAATATGTCTGGATTGAACTAGAGTAATCATAATAAAAACCTGTAGATTTAGGCCCTGATTAAACTAGAGGCAAAAGTTTCGATATAAGTCCGGATCGAACAAGGATAAGAAAAATATGTAGATATAGATATGGTTTACACTTGCGTCGAAATGTTAGAAATATGTCTGGATTGAACTAGAGTAATCATAATAAAAACCTGTAGATTTAGGCCCTGATTAAACTAGTTTACACTATTGTCACAAAGGTAGATAAAAGTATAGTTAATTCTCGAACCTGCATGTATCCATTTGGTTGTTGTTACTTTTTGTGAGGTGTTGTTAACTTTCTGCAGTTTATGCTGTCGGCGTATTCAACATGGCGCCTATAATATTTGTTGTAATTTTGACGTTACTGGTAACAAAGTTCAGCATGTGATTGATTTCATTTCTTTTCTCCTTTTCTTTTTGGCCTTACTTTTTAATATTTATTTAGTCTTCTTTCAATTGTATTTTTTTATCTTTCTAAAATTCTGAAAATTTCGGAATACGGAAAATTAAATTTCAAAAAATAAGTTGATAAGAATAAATAGTGAGATAATTTTGAAAAACCACGAGATTAACAAACTGAAGTTTTACAATTTTATTTTATTTTTTTAAAATATTTTTTTCCATTTAAAGTATTCCTCTTTTTCATCTAATAGTAATTTGTAATTCTTGTGCCGTATCTTATCGAGCATGTTAATACTAAACATTCAAACATCCGTAAATGCAAACATGTAAGCATCCGTAACTTTAAAAGAAAAAAGCGCTGAAACCGTTTTTAACCTCACATACGGTTCCTTTTTCAGTAATTGCTCGGTGCCTGTTTGTAATCATTAAAAAGAAAAGGATTTCGCTTTCTTTCATGTGAAAATTTCACATTCTCGATCGATCTGAGGCTGGAAGAAGTACGTTTAACGCATCGATTTACTGTCACGTTTTTCCTGATTAATCGATCATTTTTCTAAGTAGTTCTTCAGCGATTTTTTTATCAGCGAATCTTTTATGATAGATTCAAACTAGCAAGGTGATCTATCATTACTCGTGATAACATGGTTTTGATAAATATCAGTTTAAGATAAAAGTTGATAACTGACATTCGCTGTTCTTGCTACTAATTTTACTCCCTTTATCTTTTTCCTTAATGTTTCAAGAGAGATTCGCTTGATTGATTCGTGTATTTATGGTTTATCAACCCTTTGCAGGTTATTTAAAGTCAGAAAATATTTTTAGACTTTAAGAATTTTGGGGGATATAATAATGATTTCGTGATAAAAATCATACTAATTAACACATAGTGATGGTTTGCTTGTTTTTATTAATGAGGCTTCCATGATTTTTAGCCTTTTTTCTTGCATGTAGATGATGCTATTATATACTTGTCAACAAGTATGTTCAACCATCACTTAATAATATTAAAATGGACATAATATCTTGACCGTGTTTTGAAAAATGAAAACATTTTATAAAACATACATGCAACAAACGATTTCTTATTTTAAATGTTAAAATATAATCCTTGAAGATGGCTAAATGTATATCCGAAAGCGCTCGGATAAAAAGAACATTCTGACAGTTTTTATATAATTTATCATCCGAAAAGAAAAATAATTAGATCGCATGAGAAATTGTATAAAAAAACTAAATAAAAACACCTTGTCTGTCGTTTTCAATGAAATGTGCATGAAAGAAGGATTGCTGCCTAAATACACACACACACACACACACACACACACACACACACACACACACACACACACACACACATATATATATATATCATAATTAAGTAATTCATTGAGTCTGAAAGAAACCTCAACAGAATGCAGAAAGCACTGGACGGCCGTTTAATCCTATATTGGGGACTCATCAGCAGTGCGCATCCAGTACCACTAACGGCCGTCCAGTGCTTTCTGCATTCTGTTGAGGTTTCTTCTAAAACTCGATGAATTACTTAATTATGATTATCTCAAATCCTCTTAACAATTTCTTATATATATATATGTATATATATATATATATATATATATATATATATATATATATATATATATATATACTCACTTAGAAAAAAAAGGGTGAGGGAGGTAGAGACGGCTCCAATTCATTTATTATACGGATAACACTCTTTGCTAGCTTATCGAATTTTTAGTGATTTCAAACCAGAAATGCTTTTAAAGTTTCTACTACGCTACTAAAAATCAGTCCTTATGATTGATATAATCCATCTTCCCATACATATTCAGAACGGACTTATTATATTGCTTATGACGCAAGTGTCAAATCAGTTCCTACCGTCGACGGTAATATTTACATACGATCGGATATCCCTACATGTGATTCTTAATGTAACTTACATGAATGTAACATGACCAGATTGTTGGTGATCTTACTTTTGGTAGTAACTGTCGGATGTCAAATTCAGATAAAAGGACAATTGAAATTCCTAAAGTGTTGCGAGGTTGTATCGAATTTGGGTAAAACACAACTTTTCACATAAAATATTCCCTCGGCGCGAGAGTTGGCAGTTTAATCAATAACAATTTCTGTAGCCTGGATGGGAATCAAAGTTTTGCTACTTCAGAATTCTCATTGAGGGTTGAGTGTCTCCGATGCGGCACGACGCGGGCGACTAAAAAGCAAAGATTTGAATGCCATTCCACGGAACTATGCCCGCAAGTGCTCATCACTGGATTTGTGAAACGCTGTACAAGTGCACTTACTTTGCTGTGAATAAGTAATAGCTTGCGGGCATTCGTCGAGAAAGGGCGGTTCTCAAACGGTGAGGGAGTAAATATTTCTCAAGTGGTTTCTCACATCTTCTATTGTAATCTACAAAAGTGCTTTAAGAGACACCCTCCTCCTTCTATCTAACTCTTCCAACGAGAAGGTGTTGGTTTGTTATTTACAAAGATTTTAATCGTAATTACTGACAAAGTACATCGACTTATTTGGGATGTGTGAGGTATAACAGACGTAAGGGGAGACATTCTCATGTTTCTCTGTATACATATACAAAATGCATGTTAATGATCTCTCCGACATCTTAAGTGTTTAATAGATTAGTATATATGTTTACACACACACACATTATATATATATATCGGTTTGATGTCAAGAATGCAGTAAGGGAAACTTGTTACCTCATGTGTATTGTAGATCTTAAAGGATAAATATTTACAATGGCCGCATAGTTGAGATGTTTTTGTGAGTGCGTGTGCATATTCTAGTGTAAGAGATAACAATCGAGCAAACACAGGCATATATATATATATATATATATATATATATATATATATATATATATATATATATATATATATATGTATATATATATATATATATATATGTGTGTGTATATATATATATATATATATATATATATATATATATATATATATATATATATCCACTCCAATCTATATTACAGATATATATATATATATATATATATATATATATATATATATATATATATCCACTCCAATCTATATTACAGATATATATATATATATATATATATATATATATATATATATATATATATATATATATCCACTCCAATCTATATTACAGATATATATATATATATATATATATATATATATATATACACTCCAATCACTATTACAGATATATATATATATATATATATATATATATATATATACACTCCAATCACTATTACAGATATATATATATATATATATATATATATATATATATATATATATGTAATTTTTTCATTATACTGTGAGAGCTGTCTCATAAATGTAGGTTTAAATATCCTCGACATTGAAGTAATTTTGATGATTATAATTATAATGGATACAAGATAATATGTAATATTTCCTGCGTATTACGTATGTTTATTTCAAGAAATATTAAACACTTCTTATCAAGAACTATCTGTACAATTTAGGGAGAAGGCAATGTAGAATTTCGAACGTGTAAAAAGTGGTTTATGAATGTCCATACTGGAGATTTCTCGCTGCCTCAATGCTTCCAAATGAATTTGAGAGAGTCAGATAAAAAAAAATAAAAACATTACTTCAAAATAATTGATGTTATACAAAGATAGAGATAGACAACTTTATTAAATACAGGAATCAACTCATATCGTCGAGCTTAGATTGGTGAGAAAGCGCTGATCTATATATTATATATACGGTATGCCATTAGGATATAAGCGGTCATGCCTATCCACAACTTCCTTTGATTGCTCACGTCCTGAAGAAAAACAGCCCATACAAAGTCAACCAGAAATGGAATGCAATGAGAAGTAACAAATTTTCGGCTGTTTTGTTTGTAGTCTTGATTCTCCTTCACAGAGAAACTGCAAAGCCATTGTATATATATATATATATATATATATATATATATATATATATATATATATACCCGATGGTTACAATGTATTAGGCTGTATTTCTTACAATTAACAATCACCAAGGGACATTTAATGATTAAGCACTCATATACACATTCATATACAGGAGATTTCATTCACATGTACTCAAAAACGTATATGAAGCTGCATTTATACATAATCAGTAACGCTCTCACACTGAAGGGTATTATGTACACATAAGGTTTTCTACTGACATTTGCGTCGCTACAGGACGCAAACGTATTGATAATCACTGACAGTTCTGTATAAGAGCATGTGCATTCGTATCCAGGCAAGGAATAAAGAATGAGTATTTGGCGGTTAAGTTAAAATTATCGCGCCCAGTTCATTAAGCTCTTCGCTAGAATCAGTTCGTTACGTGTGCCCCTAAACACATACATCTTCTCCCCGCGGATCTGTGCATACCGCTACTCTCACGGGCCGATGCCAAACAAATTGCTTGTGCTTATTGCAATCGATAAGTTTTGAGATCCCCACAAAGTGTCACGTGACTTGTGGCAGTGAACAATTCACCGAGGCCGTTTTATTATCGGTACTGTGGGATACGGTGTAATTGATTGTGTTGTGTGGTGAGATTTTGTGAATGTCCGCTAACATCCATCTTGGCGTATGCATATTTGTCTCTTGGTGTTCGATTGTACTTTTGTATGTTAGAAGACAGAATTGGACAGTGCTTATGGACCCCCTCGTCGTTGTCATATACTTTATAAGGTTTAGCCGCACTGAGATTTACTGACTGCCTATGGATATTGAAATATCCCTTATAAATTTGAAGAATGCCTTCTCTGTTGACGTAGTTTGTCTATTTCCAGTTATTTAAAAAAGAAAAAGTACGTTAGAGCAGGACGTTCCATCATCGGCAATCTGACACCGAACTACGTCCAGTCAAGATGAACGGCGATCCTCTCGGGAAAATACTGTGCCTTGAAAGACTATTGAGCTTCAAATTCACACCTGATCTCAAATTCAAACCCGTTACTAAGGATGCAGGTAAAGTGATCGTCTCCCTGTACTGCACCAGTAAGTACCTGACTCCTCCTGCTATCCTTTTCCTTTACAAGACCCAGCTCAGGCCAAAAATGGAGTACTGCTGTCATATTTAGGCGGAAGCTGACAAGACTTCACTCTCCAGCCTTGATAGAATTCAAAGTCGTCTCCGAGAACTTGTGGGTGACGAATTATTATCCACCCTTCAACCTCTCTCCCACAGGTGGGATATGGCAAGTTTATCGCTGCTATACCGCTACTTCCACGGAAAGTGATCGGACGAAATTCATTCCCTGGCTCCGCCAAGGCGATCTTTCACGGCAAGAACACGCCATGCCACTTACATAGTAGCAAACCACCCACATTCCCCCCATATTCCATCGGTGAGAAGTAAGTTCCACTCGAGCATCTTCTTCCGCGAACTACTGACCTGGGGAGTCGACTCCCAACAGGACGATTCCCTGATCAGTACAATCTTAACCTATTCAAGACTAGAGATAGTCGTTATCCACCTCACATATCCACATAAATGACCTCCTACAATAGCCCTCTACCTCAAGTACCCCTCGGGCCTTGTAAAGGGCGTATCTCAGTGTTAAAAAACACTGCTCTTCGCTGGTTCATATAATATGGGATAAAGAGATTTGCGCATGATCTTTTACCCCGTTTATACTTCAATTATCTTGGAAAGGGCTCACAATTAATTGCAAGGAGACAGCAAGCATGGTCGCCAGCAAGAGAGTAATCCCAAGAGGAGAGCTACGAATTTGAGCCGTGAAATTCAATCAAGCAGAGAAAAAAAGAAAAGATCTGGGAAATGTCTTAACAGATGACGAGAAAAGTGCCACCGAAATTGGAAGTCATACTGAAATAGCGAAATGTGCCTTCGAGACTCTAAACACAATATCAAGAAATAAGAAAATATTGTTAGACGCAAAGAAAAAACAAAGTACTACCTAATATCAATCCTCATATAAAGACTGGACTTCTTTCTCACAGATGAAGAGATTGGTCAGGCTCTATAGAATGATGCAGAGAATATCATAGAGGGATCATGTAAACAACAACGATGTTTTAAGTAAATAGGATCTAGTAATAGACACACACACACACATATATATATATATATATATATATATATATATATATATATATATATATATATATATATATATATATGTGTGTGTGTGTGTGTGTGTGTGTGTGTGTGTGCAAGCATTTCAGCTCAAGCAAGGCCGGAGTACCACCAACTCTACAGAGAGTGAAAGTGAGAGAAAAGAGTGGGTGATTGGGGAAAGAAAAAAAAAGGATAGGGATCTTGGCACATAAGATGGCGATTGACGTTGCATTTAATTTTTTGAAGATTGTAGGTATCAGAGAATAAAGTGTGAGGAAGCGAATTCCAATGCCGGGAAGTGCTGGCAAAGCAACTGTTGGATTCGAAGCGGCGGTTAGTTTAACTATTTCAACAGTAAATGGGTGGGACCTAATTGCCAATCTAGTAGCACGTTTAAATTCATGTAGTCGAAGCACCAGGGGAAAAAAAAGGTCGGCAAAGCAGTAGGCATGAAAATCAGAAAAAGACGGTTGAAATTTCTGGAAAATTTAAATAATAATAAAATAATAAAAAAAAACATAAGTAGAGTTGGACAATATGAACCATGGGACATAGTGAAGGACTGAAAGGGTTAATAGGGAGTCGCCTACTTAATGGGTCTTGTGTACATCGATTTGGCCACTAGGAGTGGTAATGGTAGCAAAATAATATTACTCAGGACTAGGAAGGTGTGCATCCATGTCCCGAAGGAACACAGCACATAAAAGAAGATTTTACACAAATATTTTCAACCGTCAATCGGTATTTTTCTCGTATTATTCGAAATATATTTATTATATGTTCCATTATCTATCGAGCGGCATTTAAGCTAGCTCCTGTAAAGGACTATTGGTTTGGCCATCATCATAATAGCTAGTGATGAGTAGATGCATAAACATCAAACTACAGAAGAACCCAAAATTGGTCGCATCATTTAAGTATTGAATTAATGTCTCAGCTTACCTTTTAAAAGTTCAACCATAAGTCTTCTGCTGCCACTTAATTTAAAGGCGTACGTAGTTCGTTATTTTCAGTACAAACAATTATTTTTTATTTCATGGGTGACAGAACAGGGGACAATAAATAAGATAAAATTAATATAGTGCAAAGATGGGAAAATAGAAATCAGATATGATTATACATTCAACATTTGAAGTTTTAGAGTCATAGTAGCTAATTAAGTAAAACCAATATTATTGAATATAATATATTAATATATATTTTTAACCCTGGTAACCCTGAATCTGTGCTCAACGAAAATCATTCCCTGCGCCTAACTTGTCTAGAGCTTTTTAATGAGCTATGAATCATTGAAATCGAACCAGTGGGAGTAGAGGTGTTGCTTGGGGACACACATTTTCACACACAGGCACAAACACACAGACATATAATGTAGTTTATATATAAGATAATGTGGTTTTTGAAAGTTCTTTCGCATTTTTTTAAGAGTTGGAACCATATTGAAACCAGTAGTAAATTATTTGTGTTTGAATTCTAGTGTTTTAGCATTATTGTTTACTCCGATTCGTAGAGATTTATCTCTTGATTCCTGTTTAGGATTGGGTTTCCGATTCCTTCTAAAGGCTGCTTAAGATCTCTGCTCCTAATGTCTGCGGCTGAACTCTAAAATTTTATGAACTATTTATTGAAATTTTATATTTCTTTCTCTTCTCCACCAATAAGAGTAGATATGTTCGCTTATCGCCCGGTTTACACTCTTCCCGGTAATTTGAACAGGTGTAGAGGTCTACCGTTTTTCCTGTTTAGGATTGGATTTCTGATTCCTTCTAAAGGCTGCTTCAGCTCTATACTCTTAACGCTTGTTCTTTCCTACGCTAATATAAGTCCACACAGTAACCCTCTAACTACACTGGCTCTTGGGCCTTGTACTGAGTGAACATTAATGAAAAGAAAAATAAGTTCAACTGAATATCCCATTCAATAATATATTTGAATTTTATAAACACTGACAATTGTTTTACCCACTCACACAATATACGGTTACGAGGCTTAGAATAGGACGACAGTATCCAGAAAGGGGTCAAATTCCAGGTGTAATCTTTCAGCATAGGCTATAAATCCAACTAATGCGTAACTTTTTGACTCTGGGGGTTAATAAACGACAGTCTGCCTCGGTAAATCTTTTGCCTAGTCAGTCGAGAATCATATGTGACATGATCGCCCAAGCGTGTATCACGTACGGCACTTGAAGTTTTGGAGGGGTGCGAGGTCTGCTCTTTTACCGATAGTGTAAATAGCACATAAATCTTGTTGTGTGACTTTGGGTATAAATTGCAGGTGTTTCTATCGTTTTTTACTCTACTGTAAACCGGAATTATATATACCTTTCTGATTATATTGCAAATCAGGATCTAAGTCTCCTTTTTTTTTACACAAGTCGAAAACCGAACCGATGTACACATATTTAATTCTAGGATCTATGCCTATATTTTTTAATCTACTTAAAAAACCGGACATATGTCTAAGATTTTGATTCTCGTTTAAGCCGGATCTCTGTCAACAATTACGTTTTGAGTGGTTGTTACGTTTTTGACTTTGTTTTTTAAAAAGCTTAGAATTAGGAAGGCCGTAGTTAGAGAGAGTATCGAAGGAACTAGGTAGGGAAAACAAAGAAGAGGTTTATTAAATATTCATACACAGAACGCAAAACTTGAGTAAATCAAAATTTACTCATATCCTCCTTTAATGTGGCTACTTTCCATATTTATAAATAGGAACAGTCTATTATCACATGAGTAGGGAAGAGCAGGGTCTACGCTGAGTCCTACTCTAGCACAGTTGTTCTTACTCCTTGATAATGTTTTTTTTTATCATTTACTTTGATACTCCGTAACCTCTTGCGTCTTAGTGGCTATTTGCCTTGCTTGAGTTGAAATGATTTAAAACGAAATCAGCTAAAAAGGACGGGAAAGGGTGGAGAGTCATGAAATATGAGTTCTAACTTTACGACTAGTGTAAACAGGATCTTTTTGTCTCTAGTGACAAATAAATCTAAGTATAACTTCATGGTTCTTGTGCAAAATCTGACTTCTGTCCAAGTTTATGGCTTGAATATAAACGGGATCTGTGTATCTTTTTGATTTTAGCCTCAACTAGATCTATACCTACATTTTCGGCACCAGTGTACTAACCGTACTAGTGTCTACCTGTTTGAATCTAATCTTGATCTTTGTTTGCATAGTAATTAATTTATTATGATTTTTGTCTTGTCAGACATATAATAGGCATTCAACAACCCGAAAGACTTGTTATGTCGCTAAAATAACAAACTTTAACTATTTTAAAAACAGAAAATATTTTTAAAAAAACGGGAAAAAAATGATACTGAAATGCTTCGTTTTAAATCCACTTTTGTTCTTCAATACAGAATGCTTTCTCGATAATCCATTATGATAAGACAAATTCAAGAATACATGCTAGATGATGAGAAACGCAGATAGATCTGTTTGAAAAGATATTTCTGCAAACCGATAACCATTATTTGACACCATATTTTTAATTATTTTTCGAGGTCTCATTTTCAGTTATTATTTTACATCTAAAAATGCTTTCGTAATATAAACACAGTTAAAAAAATAACTTGATCGTGATTGATATTTATATAATCTGTTAAGCCTACAAAACAGCCGGGTGTTCGTGCTACTTTTTATATCGATCGCCAAAGGCTATTTCGAGAACTGCATGTGTGCACAAACTTAAAACACGTCTCTGTATTAGTCATACGACCAAATGGAAAGGTTTTTCTATTTTTTTTGTTTGTTTGTTGTTTTTTTTGCAAATAATTTTTGCAGCTGGAAATACATACAACTGCTTTTGAACACAGGCACCATATTCTATATTTGGAGTAAAAAAACTGTTTCTTTAAAATGGTATTTGAATTTCAACGCATGCTTCTTAATTGAAGGGCTTCCTTTTTTATATCGGATTTAATTGAAACGCTATAAGTCTGGAATAAGGTCATTTTAAACGAGGATTTTTTTTTATCCAATCTGCGTATTGATTGATTGAAAGTCTTTTGATGTTTTATGCCGCTAAAACGCTTTGTTTCATTCCTCAAATCAAATGAAATATTTCTCAAGATTACACGAACTAGGAAATGATTACCCGAGCAAGAAAATGAAGGACACCATCAATGAAACACAAATGTTCTATTTGATTTATGATTAAGAATGCGTAGTTTTTAATTCAACACATGACTTTCATACAGAATATGCATTCCTATACATACATTTTTCACACACACACACACACACACACACACACACACACGCACACACACACACACACACACACACACACACACACACACACACACACACACACACACACACACACATATATATCTTCTTTTTCTTTCTTTTTTTTGTATATAGATTTCGACTTCAACTCGAGTTCATTACATACACTTACGTTCTAATACCGTTGGGAAAGGTGTGGATCGATATCTTCTCCCACCAGCTATGGGTAAATAGCAGAACAGACGGGGAGGGACGTTTGGCAATGTTAGTTCTAAGAACAGAGCTGCCTGAACCTCTTAGGTCGAAAACGTGTATATGAAAATGATGGCTAAGGTTTTATAATTTACTACGACTAAAATGCTCTTGATAACTATTTTGTAAAGATTCCGGTTGCATTTTCAACTTCTTTTACCCATATATATATATATATATATATATATATATATATATATATATATATATATATATATATATATATATATATATATATATATGTACATATACATATATATATATATATATATATATATATAAGTAAAAGAAGTATATATATATAATATATATATACATACATATATATATACATACATACATACATATATATATATATGTATGTATGTATGTATATATATATATAATATATATATGTATGTATATATATATTATATATATATATGTATGTATGTATATATATATATATGTATGTATATATATTTATATATATATATATATGTATGTATATATATGTATATAATATATATATATATATGTATGTATGTATATATATATATATGTATGTATATATATGTATATAATATAAATATATGTATATATATATATATATATTTATATATATATATATGCATGTATGTATATATATATATTTATATATATGTATATATATATGTATGTATGTATATATATAATACATATATATATATGTATGTATATATATGTATATATATACATATATATATATATATATATATATATATATATATATATATATATATATATATATATATATATATATGTATATTCGTACGATCAGCAGTTATTATTTCTTTATTGTTGCATTTTGAGTAATCATTTCTGCATCTTGTATCTCTAGCCAAAATCCCACCCTAGAATATCTTTGAGGGGCAGAACATGGATTATCACTTTGATACACACTTCTTTACCTCCAATCAGATTATTTTCCTTCCTTCTCAAAAAGTCCTTATTTTATTTAATTTACGCTGAAATTTTTATCACTATTTTTTCTTCGTAAAAATTCTTTCCAACTGTTTCCCTTCTTTGCGGCCATTTTCCTTCCTTCGTTTACTTCTATCTTTTTCATATCTACATATTTTATTTCGTTAATTCTTTATTTGATTTTTATTTTATTTGATTTTATATTATTTTCCTTTAGACTTTTCTTACTATTTTCTTTTCCAA
>OZ038505.1:8069457-8109457 GCA_964036315.1 Acanthosepion esculentum | reverse complement strand
GCGTACCACGGCTGAAACGTCGTGAATATAGCAACAAAGATGCGAACAAGAGTCAGATCAATGTAAATAGCGTAAATAATTGCAATACCTCATCTCAGAAATACAGAAAAATCCTGAAGAAGGCTGGAGCTTACAACAGCCGAAACGTCGGGAATATGGCAACAAAGATGAGAACAGCAGTCCGAATAATGTAAATAGCGTAAATAATTATAAGACCTAATCTTAGAAACATAGACAGATCCTGAAGAAGGCCTGAGCTTACAACAGCCGAAACGTCGGGAATATGGCAACAAAGATGAGAACAGCAGTCCGAACAATGTAAGTAGCGTAAATAATTACAATACCTCATCTTAGAAATATAGTCAATAATTAATACTAACAGGTAAATCCAACGTAAGATATCATTTGGGTGCCACCAATTATTCTTCATTTTATTAGACAAACACTTCTTGAACAGGATGCGTGTCGGAGGTCTATTTTGAAACTGAAATTAATTTACCCTGACCTGTATTTACTCCCCAATTACAGGGGTCAGAAAAGACCGGAGAGAATTGGAAGAATGAAAAATGAGATGTTTTGTCACGCAAATGGAATCAACAGATAGATTCCCCTTTATTTATTTA
This sequence comes from Acanthosepion esculentum, assembly GCA_964036315.1. NCBI lineage: Eukaryota > Metazoa > Mollusca > Cephalopoda > Sepiida > Sepiidae > Acanthosepion > Acanthosepion esculentum. The sequence goes on along the minus strand of OZ038505.1, from coordinate 8,108,834 downwards.
GATAGAAAGCACAGCTGAGTCCAGCATGTATGCATGTACGTACACCATTTTGGCATTGTAACAAAAAAGATGTAATGAAAAATTAAAATGTACATGTTTCAATTTTCATGTAAAGAATAATTCATCCGTTTAAATTTAATGAGTTTTATATGAATAATCTAAAAGTTCCTTGTACTATTTAAATAATAGAACAGACTGAGCCGGCTAGTGTGACCGGGTTTAATAAAAAGAGAGCAGACAAATCTACGCGTATATAATAATAATAATAATAATAATAATAATAATAATAATAATAATAAAGTGTCTGCCATAATAGGTGCGCTTGAAATGATAAAAAAAGGGAACGCAACACATTGAGAAATCCCTGGAAATCCCAACTTAAGAGAAATACAAAATATTGTCTTGATAAGTACAGCCTAAGAACTAAGAAATTTGTCCATGTAACGCTAATGATGTTATCGGAGTTGAAAAAAAACAAATGAAATGTAGCTATAAGAACACACTGTGGAATCTTCCACAACAGCCAGTTAACCCCTGCTGGGAAATGCACTCTTCCTGTTATGATTATCACCAACACCATACTTACAAAATATATAACAAGATTTATTGGTCAATCATCTTCAATCTAGCTCGCTGATTGGTCAGTTTCGACCAATCAAATCACCGCCACACGACAGATCAGTTTGATCCTGTCACGTGAATCAACATACTATAAAAACCAAATACGAGTGATTCTCGCTCTCTTCCTGCTCTTTCTTTTTTGCTCACTCTCTTCTCGACTCTCTCGCCCTCTTGGTTCTCTCTCGCGTCTCATCTCCGCTGCCAAAATGTGACCCTTAAAGAAATCCAGTCTTGACTAATCCAGTCAGACGTAAAAGAACTTTACAACTAATCACGCAAGTACATTCTGAACTTTTACCAACTTGTACAATACACAATTCCAAACATTCAACACGAACTCAATCTTCTAAACTGCAATTTAATATTAATTCTACCCTTATGAGCTCAGGTACAAATATTTCCTAGTCTAAGAGACGTAACTCCGTCTAACCTTTCAGTATACATGCATGTACATCAAATACTTAATAAATTCAATTGTTATGTTTCGAATCATTATTTTTGTCTTTTATTAATTGTTGTGGATGGAAGATTATTGAACACGCACAGTTTTAAGCCTTCTGATCATTCAAACCTTCTGATATCTCTTAACATCTTCACACAATGCCAAGAACACCACTACCTGCCTTAGGTCTTCCCACAGTCTTCGCCTGTAGTGTGACCAGAGCAGAAATCGAAATATAATGATAATGATAATAATAATTATCATATAAGCTTGAATATGCCCAGCTGTTAGGGTGGGATCTAATCGTCTAATGTCTACTCGTGCAACACCCACTGTGAAAACTTGTTGTTTTATATTGCAACTATGTTAAGGGGGCATAAGCCACTGCTTCTAGTGGAAAGCACATGATCTGACATGTTCGTCAGTAAAATCAAACCCTCGGTCACTTGCTGGTCCACCCAAAGGCGACTTTCGAACAATTTCCACTACCCAATTTCACATACTCACTTATAGACAATTCAACCAAGGAATTTGAGAAACTATCGATCTATAAAGACGTGGAAATCAAAATAGAAAAAAATGTGGAAATTGAAAAGAAAAATAGTACCACTCACTGTAAGTGCACTTAGAATGTTAAAAATGAACACAACAACACATTGTAAAATCCCTGGAAATCCCAGCGTATGAAAAAACAAAAAAAATGTTCTGATAAAGACAGCCTACACAATAACAAACGCTTTGCCCATGTGGTGTTATGTATGTTAGAAAAACAAATGAAATGTAGCCATAACAACACACCACTAATTGTCTTAGATCTTCCTGCAGACCTAGTACGTAGTGTGACTATAGCAGAAATTGAAATATAATGATGACGATAATAATAATTATTGATCTGTGTCAAAGAACAGGAAATAAATAAGAAACTTTATTCAGTAATAAAAGAAGCCAACAAATTCAAAAGGGAATTTGAAGTAGGTTAAAAGTGCAAATAAACCATAATGTCCCTACTGCAGCAGGGGCAAAGAGCTTAAAAAAGGAAGCAAAAGCAAATACAATATACCAAATGCAGAAACGATGGCAAAATAAACCTCTTCATGGTTAATACTCTGCCTGCACCAAACAAACTGATGTCGATAAACCACGTACCCATTAGTAGTTACGTAGTGAAGTGTTAAAAGCTGAAACCAAAGGTTTTATTCTTGCTGCACGGGGCAAATGCTTGCTAACTAGATATTACCAAGTAAACATACTGAAAAAATATGTTGACACCAAATGCAAATTCTGTGATAAATATCCAGAAACAAATGAACATCTTGTATCAGGTTGCTCCGTGGTAGCACCCACTGAATATAAAACTCCACATGACAGAGTCGGCCAATATCTGCACTGAAAAATATGCAAAAGGAATCTGCAAGTATGAACACAACCAAGACTCGGTTACAGGAATAGGACCCATGACGATTTTATGCGACTTTAAAATATACACAGAACAATCAAAGGTAATCTCCCAAACATCGTGATCAAGGATGTTACCAAAATCAGACAAGTACAAGGTAAATATCTGAGATATATTTTAGAAGAGGTCGTAAAGTGAACATTTTAGAAGAGGTCGTAAAGTGAGCATTTTACAAGAGGTCGCAAAGTGAGCATTTTAGAAGAGGTCGCAAAGTGAGCATTTTAAAAGAGGTCGTAAAGTGAGCATTTTAGAAGAGGTCTCAAAGTGAGCATTTTAGAAGAGGTCGCAAAGTGAGCATTTTAGAAGAGGTCGCAAAGTGAGCATTTTAGAAGAGGTCGTAAAGTGAGCATTTTAGAAGAGGTCGTAAAGTGAGCATTTTACAAGAGGTCGCAAAGTGAGCATTTTACAAGAGGTCGCAAAGTGAGCATTTTAGAAGAGGTCGCAAAGTGAGCATTTTAAAAGAGGTCGTAAAGTGAGCATTTTAGAAGAGGTCTCAAAGTGAGCATTTTAGAAGAGGTCGCAAAGTGAGCATTTTAGAAGAGGTCGCAAAGTGAGCATTTTAGAAGAGGTCGTAAAGTGAGCATTTTAGAAGATGTCACAAAGATGAGCATTTGGATAGCGGAAGGTAGCTTCAAAAAGTTAAGCAAAGTGTCAGTGAATATTGGACAATCACCTCACAGATGAAAAAGAGACTTGAAGCAAAAGAAATGTGGTTCTGCAGAAGGATACTGATTTTTTTGCCGATTTTACAAGTAGAACATAGATGGCCAAGGCAATGATATACTGTTCTTAATATAAGGGACAAACGGCAATAATCATTCCAAATATCTTCCCTAGATTAGACAACATGGCTGATGACAGCACCAGAAAACGTTCTGAGTAAATGTAGCTTGAAGGTTTGAGTTCACGAATTAGGACAGACGATGTTCGGTCAGCCGACTGTCAGTTCGTCTGAATATACGACCCACTGGCGGCTCAATAGTATAAAGCACACCCACACTGTCGTTACTACCACCTAGAGTAAAAGAATAATCATCATCTGTTCGAATACAAGCAATACAACGAACCCTGCATGTAGTTAGATATCCGATGATATTGGTTTCACTTTCACTGTTACATTCACTTCTTCGTTAGTCAGAGCAAAGTTTTTTCGCTTCTTCCTTCACCATTCCCAACGATCAGGCCTTCTTTTGCGTTCTTGCGCCCCATCTCCCTATTCGGCAACTTTCAGCCGAGCTGTGATACAACTCGGTCGATTCGAAATTATTGCCCAGCAAAGATCGCCCCGGGCGCAAAATGTATTCATTTTCTACTTTCACTTTCGCCGCCATCGTCACCTCTTGTACTTCTCTTTCAACACAGGCGCAAGCCACGACCAACTCAATTTAATTTTACCTTCATTTTCTCTTCTTTGATTTCTACAGCTATTCGTCCATCTTGTTTCGTCCATTCATTCCTCCACTTCTCCTTCTCGCCATCTTAATTTCAAACTCTCCTTTTCCGCTTCTACATTTCTACTCCTCATTTTCTTTGAGTCTTATGTCTTTTTCGGTCTTCAAGCTTTCTTTTTCATCGGTTATCGGAAGCATGTCTTTCCTACTATTCTCTCTTACTTATCTGCTTTTAAATTTTCACTCGTTTTAACGAGCTCTTTAGTGCAACGACATAAGCATCGGAGTTGTTATCCTGTAAGTCATTCTAGTTCATTTTCGAGTTCTTTAATTCTGTTTTTGGTCTTTATTTTTTCGTCGCCTTTCTTTTCCTTCTCTTTTCTTTCGTCTGTGTTTCATGTTTTACTCCCCCCCCCCTGTCTCTCTCTTTATCTCTTGTACTCTTTCTCTATCTTTCCTTCTCGTTTTTCCACCGTGTACTTTTATTTCGTTTAGTTCTGTATTTTCTCTTTCATTTTCACTTGTTTTTCCTTTTTCCGCGTTTCACACTTTAGCCCCCTCTCGCCTCTCTCTCTCTTTCTTTCCTTCTCGCTCTCTCTCTCTCTCTATCTCTGTATATATATATCTCTCTCTGTATATCTCTCTCTCTCATTCTCATTTGTTCTTTAGGTCCTTTCACTTTGTTCTTTATTTTCACTGTCTTTTTCATTTTCCTCATTTTGCTCTTGCGTGCGCTCAACTCATTCTATATTCTTTCACAACTCTCTCTCTCTCTCTCCCTCTTTATCTCGTTCACGTTTGTTCTTTTTTCTTTTATTCGATTTTGTTATTTAATTTTCTTTCATTTCGTCGCTTTTCCCTGGTCTATGTTTCACCCTTTTCCTTTTCAACACATTCTCTCTCGATCGTTCTCGATTCTTCCTTACGTTCTTTTCTTCAGTTTTTTGTTCTTTATTATTTCTTTCACTTTCTGTTTGCTCCCCTTTTGTTTTCTTCTGAGATCAACACTTTACCTCTTCATTCTCATCTCTCTCTATATATCTATCTCTCCCCCTATCTCTCTCCACTCTGATTCTTTCATTATCTTTGTTTGGTTTCCAATCTTTGCCTCTTCCTTATCAACTCTCTCTCTCTCTTTCTCTCTAACTCTCTCCCCCTCTCTCTCCACTTTCATTCTTTTATTATTTCTCGTTTTGGTTGCGTACTTTGTCTCTTCCTTTACAATTCTCTCTTTCTCTATCTCCCCTCTCATTCTTCATTATCTTTCGTTTGGGTTCAACACTTTGCCTCTTTATTCTCAACTCTCTTTATCTCTATCGCTCTCCCTCTCTCTCTTCACTCTCATTCTTTTATTCTTTTTCGTTTGGGTTCGATACTTTGTCCCTTCCTTTTCAACTCTCTCTCTCTCCACTCTCATTCTTTCATTATCTTTCATTTGAGTTCCACACTTTGCCTCTTTCTTCTCAACTCTCTTTCTCTAAACTCTTTCTTTCTCTCTCTCTCTCTCTCTTTACATATATATATATATATATATATATATATATATATATATATATATATATATATATATTATATATATATATATATTGCTCTATCTATTTTTATTGATTTCCTATATTGATTTCATCTTCCAGTTCAGTTCGACCTCATTATCTATTTTTTCTTTCTCAAAGTCTATCTTTCTCTATTTATTTCCTTAGGGGCCTCCTTATTTTTTTCTGATTTTCTCTCCATTTATTCTTTTCTTCTTCCTCTTCTTCTTCCCTTCCCCATAAGCGCATTCATGATTATCCCATTTTACATTGTGTTCATGACTTTATCCAATACCTCAGCCTTCTCGCTGGTTACCGTTTTATTTTCGTCTTTCACCATGTTTCTCTGGCGATTCCTTGCCTTTCTTCATGACTATCATTCCATCCATCCAATTTTATTTTTTGTCTTTTCCTGCAAATATTTCCCTTTCTAGAACAGCATATCCACGCGTCGCTTTCCCATCATCTTTGACCTTTTCTCTCTTTTATATCCAATAATTTTTAGGAGTTCGACTCGCACAGCTCAGATCTAAAGCTGCATAAACGCACAGATTTTGATTCTCACAAGCACAGGTACGAATGCGCACACACACACACACACACACACACACACACACACACACACACACACACACACACACACACACAATTTTATCTAGAAATTTCCTTTTCTGTTATACCGTTTCAATACCACATCTTGATAGTCTTAAACTATGCACACACTGACGAACTCTCAAAACACAATGCTTTCACTTTTTCCTTGACGCTTTCATATGAAAAACTGAGAAAATTTCATTTTCTCTTGTCACTTATGTATCTCTTTCCAACCCATGCGCCTTACAACGGCAGAAATGGAAAACAGACTGTGATAAGGGCTTTTAGATTACGCTGAAGGGGTTCGCATGTATGTTTATGGAGATGGTCTGGGACATATTAAAACATCTTTCCTTATCAATTCTATAGACATTTTTTTCTTCTTTTCTAACACCCACGGTCTCTTTATTTAGTTCTCTCTCTCTCTCTCTCTCTCTCTCTCTCTCTCTCTCTCTCTCTCTCCCTCTCCCTCTCTCTCTCTCTCTCTCTCTCTCTCTCTCTTTCTTTTAATCTTTTATACCTTTCTTTCACGCTTTTATTATTGCTAGCAGACTCTCTTAGTTACACTGTCATATTCATTCTACTGGAGACTCTCTCTCTCTCTCTTAGTAGATTTTCGTTTTTGTCCCTGGCGGTCTTTCCTTTACCTTCTGTCTCGCTATTTCTGCAATTTTACTGTCTACTTCTCTATTTTTCTCCCTTTTTTCGGTCATTTCTTCTTTAACAATCTCTCTAGATTTGTTCATTTTTTTCCATCGCTGCCGCTCCATTTTCCATAATGCTCTATATTTCTCTCTCTCTCTCTCTCTCTCTCTCTCTCTCTCTCTCTATATATATATATATATATATATATATATATATATATATATATATATATATATATATATAAATATATATTCTTTTGTCTCTCTTTTTATTTTTTCTAGTAATCTCTTTCTACTGTCTCTCGAGATGTATTTCGTCTTTTATCCAATGTTTATCTTTCACCCCCTCTAGATTTTCAAACATACATTTTCTTAATCTCTATCTATGCCGATCTCTTTCTATTTCTTTCTTTTCACACACACACACTCTCTCTCTCTCTTTCTATCTCTCTATCTCTCTTTGTTTGTTTGATTATTACTCTATCTATATTCCTCTCTCTTGTTTCTCTTTTCCTTCTTTTTCTCTCCAGTTTTTATACTCTCTTCTATCTCATTCACTTGAAAATATTTTTGTATAGATCGTTCCTTATTCTTTATACATTTCCAACCTTCTCTATATTCTCTCTTTCGTCTCTCTTTCTTCTCTCTTTCATCCCTCTTTCTTCTCTCTTTCTTCTCTCTTTCTTCCCTCTTTCTTCTATCTTTCTCCTCTCTTTCTTTCTCCCCTCTTTCTTCTCTCTTTCTTCCCTCTTTCTTCCCTTTTTCTTCTCTTTTTCTCCCCTCTTTCTTCTCTCTTTCTTCCCTCTTTCTTCTCTTTTTCTTCCCTCTTCCTTCTCTCTTTCTTCTCTCTTCCTTCCCTCTTTCCTCCATCTTTCTTCTCTTTTTCTTCCCTCTTTCTTCCCTCTTTCTTCTCTCTTTCTTCTCTCTTTCTTCCCTCTTTCTTCTCTCTTTCTTCTCTCTTTCTTCCCTTTTTCTTCCCTCTTTCTTCTCTCTTTCTTCTCTCTTTCTTTCTTCCCTCTTTCTTCTCTCTTTCTTCCCTCTTTTTTCTCTCTTTCTTCTCTCTTTCTTCCCTCTTTTTTTCTCTCTTCTTTCTCTCTTTCTTCTCTCTTCATTCCCTCTTAACTCCATCTTTCTTCTCTCTTTCTTCTCTCTTTCTCACACTCTGGCTCGTTTTTAAGTTGTTTCTTCTTCCTTCCCATTATTGTTACCGTTATGCATTTTTTTTAATTATCACCTCTTTTAAAGGCCTACTCATATTTCTCCCTGTTGTTTCTCTTTTTCGCTTCTTTATTTCCTTTCCTCCATTTTCTTTCTCTTCAGCCCCAGTCCAACAAGACACAACTCACGCTCCCTCTCATCCCTTTCTTTCTTTCTTTCTTTTCTTTTCTTATTTTAATATTTCCCCTGTTTCTCTCTCTTCTTTATTCTAATCGACCACCTGCGTACCCTCCACAAATTCTCATCACAAACTCCCACCTCAGATCGAAGATCAGCCTGCCAAATGAAATATCATTTCAGGCTAAGTTCACCTTCCCACCATTAAAGCAGACATTTCTTTCTGTTGAGCACCCATAAATTTTTATTAGAAAAAAATCTCTTGCCCGTATTCATTTCTCTGTTATTCACACACATCACGTCATGTATTTTGCGTTTCACGTATTATTATTGTTGCGGGGCTCTCCCCTTATTACACAAGATGGACTCGTCTAAAGTATACTTATTCTGACAGAGTGGAGATACGTGGAGTACACAGGGTGTTCACAAAGAGATATGTCGAGATAAGGTTGAGATATGTAGAGTCCACAGAGAGAGAGAGAGAGAGAGAGAGAGAGAGAGAGATAGAGAGAGATAATTACGGCTTCACTTACAGAGACTTGTGCATATACTTTCTACTAACCTGCATTCCTGGACTACTAATCTTCATTTCAAGTTTGTATTCTTACGTTCAATACACTTATTTTCCTATTTCAATTACTGGCGTTATTTATTTATTTGTGCAGGATTCCATTCCCGGAATCCACAACAATTATTTACAAACCAAATACGTTACAGCTAAAACTGATTTTATTTTAATAATAATAATAATAATAATAATAATAATAATAATAATAATAATAATGTTAGACACATTATTACCGCTTGTGTAATAGAGCAGGCCGATTTTAAAAGCTTGGTATTGCACTGAATGTGAAAATTGGGGTTTGACATGATAAACTGTGACACAAAATGTCTTTTTCCAAGCCACAACCGCTTTGTGAAGAAACGATTTTAAAACATTAAGTCTAGTTTCAAAATCGTAGCTTTGGGATTTCATTCCGTTGATCAGTGAAAGCCATATAAACACGGCCTTATAAAATTTATAATATACTGAAGATTTACAAACTGTATATGGACAAGATGCATGTCACAAGCACATTATCATTAAATCTTTTTGAAATAATATAAGAGCTTAATTTACTTCAAAGGGAAATTACACTGAACATTTTAGCTATATTAGGATGTTGTAAATTATACAATACCTTAAGCTTGAGTGCGATTTTCAATAAACAATGCAAATCTAAACATTGTCTCTAATAGTTTGTGTCCAGCAGAATTATAGTGTTATATACACGCTTATCCGCTTTTATTAATTATGATCTAATAAATGATCTAACAAATCTTATTCATTGACTAGCCTTTTTTGTAAACTTTTACAATTTTTTAAAGTTTTTACTTTTTGAATACAATAAAAATACATATTTTGCTTGTGGTGATTCATAATTAGAATTCTAGTTTCAATATATTTTCTATTCATCTTCAATTCGTCAAGCGAATTTTGGAGTCTCCAAAATTCGCTTGACGAGGAAATGGAACTAATGTCTTTAATTTGGTAACAAAATTGAATTCAAAGACTTTGGCTTCCATTTTCGAAACATGTTTATCACTGTGTAGCGATAAAAAAACATATTTTAAATCAATTAATATATATATATATATATATATATATATATATATATATATATATATATATATATATATATATCTACACACTTTGCATTAGTGCGATCATCTTTTATGCAGCCACCGGAGAGAAGAATCAGAGGGGAGGTTTCAATTCTAATTCAGTCGTCTTCAAGTTCATTTATTTATCAATTTTCGGGCCTTAGACATATAGCCACGCCAGCAGGTCCACGCAGTTTTGGATCAAGTCTAGAAATGCCTTCCGTCAGTTTCTTGGCTCTAATGACCACCGTTTTTATTGCCGTCATTCCGTCATGCATTAATTCACTAAGAGATCGTCGACCAAATTATGTAAATTCTAATAGTGCTTCCTGGAACGAACACTGAAAATGCTGTGTCTCTTAAGGACTCAGGAGATAATGGCCCTCCACAGATTCCCATACATTTATTATTTTCGAAATGTAATGCCTTCGTGCGTTATATCGTAATTTTTTTAAAATTAATTCACCCTGAGCTAGGCGATAATGCCACTAAGATGCAAGTAGGTATTTAATATCCTCTCAGTTACGTTACTGTCTTCGGGCAGAGTGCAACCCAGTAGCGTTTCCGTCCACGAACAGAGACGCACATGGGAAAAAGTATCGCGAGTTGTCCAGTCCCGGGGAAGAGCTGCCCGCGGCTATACCCTTCTCATTGCACTAGAGAGGGTGGGATGCCTAGTAATATCGATGCCAGCACAACAGACGGTTGCAGGAGCTGGGCAGTTTTTAGTCCTGGCCTGGGTGTACGCGCTCGGGTGCTTCACATTATAACCGAACCTTGTGTCACATCACGTCGCCGTGCGGAGGCGGGTAAATACCTACTCTGACATGTTAGATTAAGTATGCAGGATTTATTACGAATTTCAGGATCTTAACTGAGAGAGGAACCTGCAATGCTCTTTCAAAATTTAAAGAAGTTTTCAATATGCGTTTTCAAACGAACGGTACGGGGTGAACAGGAAACGATTGCCATGGACTGGTGATTAGAATCTAAAAAATGTGCTGGTTTTAAAGATGCTTCGGCAAAAAGCTGACTGTGAAAAGTCAAGTTCCCCAAGTGCAGGAGCAACGGGAAAAGATTCATTATTGCTAACTGACCTTATTTAAAACAGCTGCAATTTTTTTTACCAGATTTTATTTACGACAGCTGTTCTTGTTATGTCTTCGAACAGCGGGTCCTTATGAGATTTTTAGCGTGTTTCCATTTTGTGTGTGTTTCCGTCTGTGTGTACATGATTAGATATCGTCTGTTTTTTCAATTGTATGTGTTTGCGTTTAAATTTGGGTGTTGTTTACTATGTATTTGCGTTCTATTTCTGTTAGTGTATCTGCGTGTGTTCCTTATTTTGTGTATGTCATTTTCTGAATGTTTTATGTGTCAACACGTACCTAGTTGGTATTTTTTATAAGTTTCATACGCGAGACTAACATTGTCCTTTAAAGAATCGAATCTTGGGTGTTTAAAAAAAAAAATTGTTCGAATGCTTTCTGAATTTGAGCCAAAAATATGACATCAATAAATTTAGTCAATTAATAATTGTACGGAAACCTTTTTTCTGTAAATATAAAACGCATTTAAAAACATTAACTTTCTAATAGTAATAATTTGTTTTCATACCCGTCACAATTCCATATCCCGCTATGTGTCGAAACATTTTTTATTCAGATTTACATTTAATAAGCAACATTATAGAGATTTGAAGTATAAAAATTGGCCCGTCGTTATGACAAGGATGAAAAGCATATATAAAACGCGTTGTTTCCCCCTGATTCTCTCGCCTTCAATCTGTCCCGTAAGTGTCAAATTCTCCCAATCATCTGGCCTCATTATTTGCCCTAACCATTTCAATTGTTTCTTTTTTATGTTAAGTATAAGTGTCCTTTTTTTTAGTCCATTTCTCTTAAAACTTCCTCGTTACTCACATGGCCAGTCGATAGTATTCTCAGCATCCTTCTGTAGAAACATACACTTAAGCCAGGTTATCATTGGACGAAAAAAATAAAACGTTTAGAATAAATCGTTATTTCAATTATATCTACTACTACTATTGTAACAACAAAAATACAATAGTAGCAGTAATAATAACAATAATAAGAGTAATAAAAACAATAATAATAGTAATTATTATTATTATTATTGTCTAGAGGCATGGCACCTGGCATCAGAACAATCTATCATCGTGAACTAAATAAAGTGTTTCAAATTCCAACAAATATCACCTGAAGAAGGTAGGAACGTACAACGACCGAAACGTTGTGAATGCGGCAATAAAGATGAGGACAACAATCCGAACGATGTAAATAGTGTAAATAATAACAAGATCAACAACAACAACAACAAAAATAATAATAATAAGAAGAAGAAGAACAATAATAATAATAATTTATTATTATTATTATTATTAATGGTCGAAAAAGAATAAATCAAGATTATGTGAGATATCAACATCCAATGAGACTGGTTCCTTGAGGCGACCCCAGCCCTTGAGAAAGAAGCGGTATTCACGGGTCCATATTGAGATATAAGAGAGACAGTGAAAAACAGCAGTTAACCTACTTAACGAGTTGGTCTAATTGTTAGCAGAACGTTGATAAGGAAAGATAAAAACGACAAACTTTATTAATTTCTATCAATATTTTCATGGTAATTGTTCTGATGGGCTTTCCTCTTTGGTTCATCGACTACAAGAATGAAAGCGCAGTACTAGATTGGCGGTTAGCTCCGACCATTTTACACTTTAAATGGCTAAATGCAACCGTAACTCGCTTGTGGAACTCTCTTCCGCCTGCCTACTTTCCAATCAATTTTGATTTTCAAGAAATCTTCTTAATTGCTTTTCTTTCATTGATGGTGTCTTTGCTCAAAACAGCCGAGAATTAGGAAAATCTTAGAGAGCGCTTCGAGGGAACAGAAGACAATTTTGTGAAAACAAAGAAGGAGAGCTTTATTAAATACTTATATACAGACGGGAAAAACATTTGTACATTCAATACTACTCAAATCTTACTCTAATGTGGATACTTGCTATATTTATAAGTAGGAGCAGTCCATTGTCACAGTAGTAGGGAAGAGCAGGAAGAACTTCCTACTTGACCACAATTGTTTTTCTCTCACCTTATTCTTTCTTTTTATTATATTCTTTGATACCTAATAACCCATTGCGCCTTAGTGGCTTTATTCTCTTGCTTGGGTGAAATGATTTAAAACAAAATCAGCAACAAATGACGGGAATTTGTGGAGATCCATCGTCGCCCATATTTACGGCACAAAGAAGAAGAAGAAGAAGAAGAAGAAGAAGAAGAAGAAGAAGAAGAAGAAGAAGAAGAAGAAGAAGAAGAAGAAGAAGAAGAAGAAGAAGAAGAATTGACCTGGTGGTCACGAGTTCAGTACCTTGGTCAGTCAGTGCTATTTATATATTCTGATTCAAAGGAAAAAGCGAAAAAGGTATCGCCGCTATAAATTATTTGATAACACTAGCAGAGATAGTGTAATGAAAATAATTTGACGGCTGAATTAAACGTTCGATTCGAATCTAATGCAAGAGACACCTGAAGAAAACTGGAGGCTGTAACGATTGAAATGTGATTTTATCATTGAAAATGAGGTCACCGATTCAAATAATTCTGTGCATAAAAATTCCAATTATCTATTAGTTTATTCCTCACGTTGCTCTTTCATTTGCCTGACTCGCAGACAAATACGAACCCAAACATTGCAATGCATTCTTTCTTAGCTGATCTGAGCTGCTTTACAAAACTCGCAGACTATCTGCTAGTGTTATTGTCGACCATTCCGTCGTCTTCATTGTCAGCCCTTCCAATTTGCCTTGATCGAGACCGCTTGCTGTTACTTCAAACGTTGGCCTTTCCCCGTGATCTTCTTCGTAATTAAGAAACAAACTATTTTTGCCAGACAGCGTTAAAACCCGGAACGACTCTTTACAGAACGTCACACTTGTTCGGAAACCATTTATTTAGATTGACACTCGTACGAGGGTTGGGTCTATATTGGATAGCTTCAGTACGCCGCGACCGAATTTTCGAAGTAGCAATGGAGGCAGTGCTTGTGAAAAGAAACGAAGAATGAGGAGTGAGAAGGCGAGGGATGGATTTTCTTTTGTAGAATGCTAAAACTAAAAAGAAAAACACACAGATAGCGAGAGAGAGAGAGAGAGAGAGAGAGAGAGAGAGAGAGAGAGAGAGACAGAGACAGAGACATAGAGAGAAAGAAAGAAAGAGACGAATGACGTAATCGGTTTGTGAATCAATTTCACATAAATCTTGGACGAATGCGTACATGATCACAGCTGTCTCCCAAATAAAGAATTCGGGCAGGTGGCACATTCAAACCAATCTCCAGCTTCCAATAAAAAAATAATAACTTTATTTTTTTTTTCTTTTATTAGTCTCGGTATAAGATAAACAACCAAATTAGCAGATTTGTTTCTGTACCATGTTTTTATCATTGGAAATGAAAAATAAAAATAAAATAAATTTATCAAAAGTGGATGTACTTGTACTGTAGCAGTTATCGCTGCGTAAAGAAGGAATCGCCAAACCCAAATAAAAAAAATTCCGCCGAATTCGTTTCTTTCACTTTCGCATGAATATCCACAGGGAAGTTATGTATCAGTCGCATCCACCGGTTTAAGAACCGGAAGTAGATTATCTCCCTTGACTGATAACGGTTTTGTTGCGATTTTCTACGTACCAGTGTTTTTAATTTCCAACAAAACTTTAATGTTTCAAAATTTATTTATATATAAAGTAATTGTGGCTAGGTAACTTTAAGATAAGACAGATTGAAACCAGCCTTCTCCCATCCTCTCCTTTTGGCCTTGTACCACACTTTGTTTTTTAAAAATAAATATTAATTTCCTCTATAGTAACTAGATTTTATGAACTTAAGCGCAGTACTTGATTGGCGGCAAGGTCTCGTTATTTTACAGTGTAGATGTCTAGATGGAACTGTAAGTTTCTTCTTTGGGATTTCAGGCTTGTGGAAGCCCTTTCCGCCTTATTACTTCCCAGTTAAATCTAATCTTCAAAAAATTAAATGCAATGTCAATCGTTATAATCTGTCTTCTTGATTCCTTTTCTTTTATTGTTATCTCTCCAGCGTGTTGTTCTTCTATTCTCAGTAAGCCTCCTTGTATCTAAGTGGCTTTATTGCCTTGTTTCGTGTTAATGATTAAAGAAAATTGAAAGCCTCGCAATTAACAACTAAATTGTAGATCGCAGGCGAAATTCTTTCTTGAAATTACTCTAACGTTCTCAAGCAATTATGCATTAAATTCAAAATCTGCTCTAGAGCAGTGAGTTCTACCTCAATAACTTTTCTCTTCTGGTCAGGATAATTTCAGTTTGGAGACTGATTACGAATGTTATAGTAAAAACTTTATTTAAGAACTTACTGACATGTTTTTTTTTACAAGTTTTAATCGGTTAGAATAATTAGTCTGTGTTTGAAAAAAAAAAAACAGACTCAAGAAGTTAATTGAAAGTGCGTAGAGCAATTTGCTAATTTTCAAATTTTTATTCTGTCTCTTATGAGAGGCGACAGAGATCGTCGTAGGAGGAAAGACGATGGAATCAGGTTATGTCACTGTAATCAATTGACGCGTCTTTTTTAATGAAAGCACTGTGCCAATTAACCCTTTCCCTGTGGATGGCATTTTAGTGTGTTTCCTGTACTATCCAAACGTTCATGCTTGTTATCAGAGTCATAACTATTGCAAGGCAACTCGGCTTATTTGGCAAATAGAATGTACTGATATGTAGTGTTTCAGGTAATAATGATGTGATGTGTAAAACGTACAAATTATAAGTTATTTACACTACGCTTTGTACAGTATATGAGACGAAAACGTTTTAATTATTTCAATAAAGTAGAAACATAAATATCTTTCATTTGAGAACTTACATTATCAGTCGAGTGTCCTGTGGTCATATATGATGCACAAAATACTAGATTAGGCCTTTCTTCAGATGTCCTGCTCAATAGTAGACTCTTTTTCTTAAGCATCCTTAGTTTTACGACTCTTTTAAAATCATGTCTCGTGTGTACCATATAACGTGGAAATCACATGTCCTTTACATCACATCTGATGCGCAGGACAAGCAAAGGGTTAATCGATCATATTTAACATTCCATTTTATACAACCCCTGATTTCGTCAATTAATCCCCGAGAGTTCCACAAGCGAGAAGTGCGAGGGAAGAAACTATTAGCATAGAACTTACAATTACATCTAGCCATTTCAAATGTAAAATCTAACTGCCAATCTAGTACTGCACTAAAATATTTCTGGTCGGGGTACCAAATAGGAAACTCATCAGAATAATTACTATGAAAATATTTATAGAAGCAAGGGGTTACTTAGTGTGAAAGAATATGATAAATTCATTATTGAGGAGAGAGAAAAATAAAAGAAAAAAAATTAAGACGACAGAAGATAACGATTGACATAGCATTTAATCTTTTGCAGATTAAAGTCAACTGGAAAGCCAGAAGCTGGAACTGATTTCCACAAGCGAGAAGTGCGAGAAGTCTGTTGGCATAGAGCTTATAGCTAGATCTAGCAAATTCACGTGTAAATTGATGAGACCTAGCTGACAATCTAGTGCCGCGCTTAAATTCATTGTCGAAGTGGAAAACTCATCAAAACACTTACCATTAAATCTTTTTAGAAAGCTGATTTGCAAATCAGACAAAACATTCCCATCTTGCGCAACATAATCTTCTTATTATCATTTTTCTCCTTATTTCTTCTTTGTACAGAAACCAGACTAAGCTTAATAAAGAAAATGCGCAAATAACAGATCCGAAGTGGAAGGGTTAGGAAGAAGAATTAACCATGTAAAATCGTTAGGTTCATCTGTGAGAAGCGAAAAACAAATAGAAAACAAATTTCGAAGAAGAAGAAGAAATATGTGAGAGAGATCGAGAGCAAACGGCTTTGGGTCTTAAATGGCGGTAAAAACGAAGGTGGATTAAAACTTAACACATCACAAAGGATGAGTGTGGCTAAAAACGGAAGCTGCTCTTCCCTTATCGTCTACCCATTTTATCCCTTACTGCACTCTGCGTACCCACATAAATCCTTTTTCCGACTTCCTCATACTTCAAGCCTAATACCCGGTCCTCCCCACTTCCAGTTCGTTTATGTCGATAAATACCACCTTTAAAATCAGCCACTGAAGGGGAAGAAGCCCGATCGCCATATTGCAGTGACTCTTATAGTAGCATAAATCAAGAGAAGATATAAAGAATGCTGCACAAATCGGGAAGGGGGAAGACTACTTAAGATTTAGTGGGGGTCTGCATTAACTAGCATGTGTGTATATGCATATAGAGCGCTCTGTGCATTCATGTGTATGATTAAGAGAACACGGAATATCCAGAAAGAAATGAAAGAAAAGACAATAAAGAAACGTAAGCATGAATTTTTAGCGAATCATTTGCGAACTGAATTATAATCTCAATAATTTTCTATAACTCTAGAACAAAAACGAAAAACCCAAACGAATATGTATATCTGTAATGAGAAATATAATCAGATTGGTATTCATAACAACAGTTATGCATACAACTTCATGGCGTGTGCGATCATGCCCCTCCACAACTTCCTATTAGCTCTTAGCGATGTTTGTTTTTGACTGTTCTTCTCATATCCTCATCTAACATTTATTTGTACAATCTGGCTTACGGTCATATCCCGTTAAAAAACTAACGGGTCTCGTACTATCTTCCAAGTTAAGCAACGTTGAGCATGGTCATTACCTACAAAATTTCTGAAAATCGAAAAATATTGTCTAGATTTAAATAACTTGAAAAAGGTTGATAAACCGTAAAAAATACAAATCAATTAATTGAGTACACAAACCAGTACACGAAATAAATGTGATTTAAAATAAACGGCAAATATGGGAAACCATTAAATATAACGTTTGAATTATTATTAATATTATTATTGATAATAATAATAATGATAATAATAATAATAATAATATTATATATATATATATATATATATATATATATATATATATATATATATATATATATATATACAAGCATACACACAAGGTGATTGATAAGTAACTCGCTATTTTATGTATGACAGACTCTTCATTCACCCTGCATATTATCACTTTAAACATTATTTCTAGGAAGGTCCATATTTTCTTTAATATGCTTTACGAAAATAAATATACACTTTAAAATAAACAGAACATCTACTCAAATATGGGTATCCACTAGAAATAGCCTTTAAATTGATAAAAAAAATGTCAGATTAATCAATAAAAATGAATTACTCCTTTTTATATATATATATATATTGTTTGATAATTAGTATGGATAATTCCAAAGAGGATATAAATCCAAAGAGGGCTCAATGTAAGAACAAAGCAAATATAATAATGATGAAAGCGGAGACTTTAGAAATCTATGGTAATATTTTATTTCGCGAGATCAAATCGATCACCTCTCATTAGACTAAACAATTTCACATCAATAAACGAATTTTAGATTTATGCTGGCACAAACGAAAAAATATTTTTTTTTTCAAGAATAAGAACGGAAGATATAGATTTTAAAATTTTAATATGGGGGAAAGGAAAGAGAGTGTGATAGGAAAATATAGGTTTTAAAATTGTGTTTTAATATGAGACGAGATCGATTTGATCTCGCGAAATAAAATATTACCCTGTATTTTTAAACTATCCGTTTTCATCACACACACGCACGCACGCACACACAGACACACACACACACACACACACACATGTGTATAGATATATATGACGAAGTGGAAAAAGTTTACTTGTGACGCGTTTCGTTTTCCAGGATTTCATTGGATTAAATTTGTTATGTTGGTAGGACTACACATGCGCCCGATAGATTTTCAAAAGAAGATAGCAAACTCTATTGTACCTTAAGTGCTATGTGTCTAACTCTTTGATTTGTACGATCCGTTTAAATGATTGTGAATTCTGTTGTTAAGAATATTTATTCAAGAGGCTACCAAGCTTAATATTCATGATATAAATACCTATATTTACTTTTTTTTATCTTGGTCTTGTTTATATTATTGAATAAAGAATTGTAAAATCACATTTAAAAAGAAACACACGAAAAAGTAGGAATGACAACAATTAACTTGAAATCTGATTTTGCCACCCATTTTTTCTGCTTCTTTGTCTGGGTAAATGCATGTGTTTAAGTGTCTATTTATGAGAATATATCCTTTGTCCTCCTACAAAACAACCGGCGTATTTTGCCATATTTCAATTGTTTAATCGATAATCAAAACAAATAAAAAAAATATGCGGAATCTATCCTTCTGAAGCGTGTAAGCGCGCGTGACCTTTGTTCTCGTTAACCTCTCCGTCTTACAAAAGACCCGAATTAGCCATTTTATATGCGGTTTTATGCGAGGGAATTCCCCAAGAGATGACGTCAGCAATTTTCGGGAATGGCACGCATTCATGTGGATACGCACAGAAGAGAATGGAATAGTGGTGGTGGTGGTGGTGGTAGTCGAAGATGAGGAAAAAGAAAGAAAAGTGGTAGGAGTTACAGAAGGGAGAAAAAGTAAAAGAGAGCCGGAAATTAAGTGTCTCGAAAGAGAAATTTGAGAAAATATAAGATATATGACCAAGGATATTATTGATAATTTTATTAAATCTTCTCTTCCTTTCCAATCATTCTATCTCTATCACTTTCTCTCTTACACTAGTTCATGTCTTCTTTCTTTTTTTCTCTTTGTCATTAGGCTAGTTCTTGTTTACCTTCTTTCTTTTCCCTTTGTCGTTATTGTAGCGTTTTTTTTTTAAATTTCTCTTGGTCCTTCTGCTAGTTTTTTTGCTTTCCTTTTTTGTTACTCCTTCTTTTCTTCTAGTTTTTTTTCGTTGTTTGTTTCTCCTTCTTTTCTTCTAGTTTTTTTCCTTCTTTGTTTCTCCTTCTTTTCCTCTCGTTTTTTTCCTTCTTTGTTTATCCTTCTTTTCTTCTAGTTTTTTCCTTCTTTGTTTCTCCTTCTTTTCCTCTCGTTTTTTTCCTTCATTGTTTCTCCTTCTTTTCTTCAAGTTTTTTTCCTTCTTTGTTTATCCTTCTTTTCTTCTAGTTTTTTTCCTTCTTTTTCTCCTTGTCTTTCTGCATGTTCTTGTTTTCCTTCTTTGTTTTCTCCTCTTTATTCTATTTTCTTTCTTTTTCTCCTCGTCTTTCTACTAGTTCTAGTTTTCCTTCTACATTCTCTCCTTCTTTTTCTTCCATTTTTCTTTTTTATCCCCTTGTCTATTCTGTTCTTGTTTTCCTTCTTTTTTCTCCTATTTTCAATCAGAAATATTATTAGATTGTAAGATCTTTTTGGAGATAATGATTTACTGATCAAGTCCTACTAATTAACCCGTAGCTAGGGGAGATTAGGTGGGTTCATATTTTCCCAATGTTATTTGTGCGTACGTGAATATAACACATCCAACCGGAATTGGAACTCAGCTCTCCAATTTCCAATTCCCAACCGTTATCCATTACACCAACCGCTCACCCAAGATTCGTAAGCGCTCACAGGTGTAGATGCTGACCAGGGTCGATGTTGCTTAATTTCGGGAATCATATGAAAACCGATGTTTCAACGTGATAGGGCTTTTATGCCCCCCAAATAGAAAAAGGAAAAAAAATGTATAAAAATAATTTGGCACAATATTTAACCTGCAAACTCCACAAGTAATAAAATTGACGGAAATTTATCTAATCACGAAATATAAAATATTACAATCGCTTTTAAAACAAGTAAAAAGTTAATCAAAGTAAATCAGACAGCTAACTTTGCGTTATCAACAGGAGACGACCAAATAGAAAATAAACAACACTCCCGGAAATACAATGATAAAACATTTTGAAGTCTAAAGAAAATGTTTATTTCAATCGTAAGGGAATGGATATTATTGCTTTTATACAATAATTGTAGAACAAGGTCGAAGGGGATGTTTTGGAAAAAGCTGGCCAAGACTGACTATGCTAGATTTAGTTAATTGCAGTCACGACCCATTTATTGTTTATAATGTAAAAAATCACCACAAGAACTTGTCCATCACTTCTCAATCCTACATGTACCATAATACGACATATTCACAAAACACCCCATGATGTAAAATTTTGTAAAGTTCATAAACTCCCTTTTTGGGATTTTTTTCTTTGTTTTTGCCAATCGTAAAAGACTGTAAAATACATTCCCCTAACTTTTTATAAACAAGAACACCCAAATGCATGCTGGGATTTCTTTTCTCAGACAATAAAATAGGCCGGTTTGCAATGTGACATCACGATCTGCCTTGTCTAGAAGAGAAAACGCTACGTTCGCTTGTCAGAACTTGCTTCAGTGTATCGAAGCCAAATCTTAGTTTGCGAACTTTTTGCCATAAAACTGCTACTTTGCCTTGCATATATTGTTTGCTTGCTTGCTTGCTTGATATTATTTATTTTTGCCCTGTTACGTTTTTTCTTTCTTTTTATTGCAAACTTTCTTAAATTTTTTTTGTTGGACAGGTCTGTTCTTTATTTTGCAATTGACCATGAATTTCCACAGAAAATAATAAACAAAACCAAAATGGGCCTTGAATTTAAAAACGCATTCTATGAACAATGAAACTATGCAATCGGAACCTACCCGATCAAAACTTTGATCTAGGAAATGCCGTTTGATTAAAAACAAATATTAAAGATAATTTGATCAACTGAAGATGCATTAAAAGTACCGTACTCTACGAATCCACTGCTGTTACTGTCCTTCTAGAGTCTATCAAGTGTTCTTACTAAATTGGTGTTGAAACAATGTGGGATGAGGAAAATCCTCAAACCAATGGAAGTGTAAATAAAATTGGAGTTGATTATAGTAAAACATAATCTCAAAAACTTTACAGTTCCCATAATCATTATGAGAACTGTTTAAACTTGACGGCACACTGCAAATCTGTGATTTCTTCACTAAATTAGTAAATAACCCTTTTCAGTCCTCTCC
Organism: Acanthosepion esculentum; assembly: GCA_964036315.1. Classification (NCBI taxonomy): domain Eukaryota; kingdom Metazoa; phylum Mollusca; class Cephalopoda; order Sepiida; family Sepiidae; genus Acanthosepion; species Acanthosepion esculentum. The sequence goes on along the minus strand of OZ038505.1, from coordinate 8,087,151 downwards.
AAACCTCTCTGTCCTCTGTTAACTGACGAAATTGCTGCAGGTCATCTAAACTCTTTTTATTTTCTTTAAGGGGAATTTCGGAATGTTACTGATAGTTACATCAATTTCAGTGCCCAATATGTTTATCATGAACGTTCGTCCAATGTCCATGGATGCAATTTTTCCATTTCGTATTGATGACAAATCCATTTTCATAAATTTTACTGTTTGTTTCCAAAGCTATTACCTTGTGCTGTCTTACTCTGATATCTGAGCTATTCAGCTAGAAATAGAACTGTTTAAATAGTTTTGTGTCAGCCCCAGCTATGATTAATTAATGATTTCATCACGATTCTTCTTTTAATCTTGGAGAGCAATTATGAATTCTTATTGCTCAAAGTAGCGTCCAATAGAGTTAAAAAAAAAAATCTCGTAGAATTCTAGTCAGATATCTTTAAACATTTCTAAGTTAAAACGGTTCAAAGCTTAATCCAACAACTGAAAAATTTTCCTGTTACACGATCCGGACAATTTTGTTGTTACTTCCGGTAGTTCGTCTATAATGCAACCCTTTCTTATGAGTTTTTACCGTAAAACTTTGAGTATAATTATATATGAATAGATGGTTATGAATTTATAACGCTTCAAAATTTTGTTGCTACCTATTAACAATATTACTTTATACCGTAAATAAAGCTAAGTGAATTAAAATTCATTTGGTATTTCACTTTGTGCCATCACCATTTACAGCATATTGCAGTACATCTTGTCGAAATATTGTAAGAATATATAATGGAGAATCATAAGAAAAAATAATGCCATTACATGTAAAGAATATTATACATAAACATAAATACAAATAAACAGAAGACGACAGATTAATGAACACATATACAGCATATATATATATATATATATATATATATATATATATATATATATATAAACAAAAGGGGTGCAGTTGGAAAAGCGATACGTCAGCGATGTAAACACGATGAATGCAAAACGGAGAAAGGAAATAAAAACATTGTTAATTCTTCATTTATGCAAATATTTGTAGTAGATTTTAAGCGGCACAAATAATCAATGACGTTCTGCTGTCCATGTAGCAACAGAAATAAAAATTCTAGAAAGAAAGAATGTAAATTAAGGAGAGGCTTACCTGTTCTGTTATGGTTTGCCAAAAGAACTGTGCAAATCTGGTTAGGTTACGATCAACGAAAACTCATGAAAAAAAAAGATAGAAAAAGATTATAACAATTTGCTGAAGGCACCTCAAAGTAATGTAATGATTAGCAAGCTGGTCTCGTTAGAACAATTACGACTAAGTAGTGGGTTCGATCCTCAGTTTATACCCCATACTTTAGGCTCTCTCGGACTGAGGAATCGGAGAGCCGAGTTCGAATTCCAGTCAAGACCATTACATTCATTTACCTGCTAATACCTCTAATAATCCTCTTCTTCTCCCCGCAGCTATGGGTAAATAACAGGACAGACTGGGTTTTATAGTCTTGGATGGCAACTGGTCTACGGTAGAAAGAAATGGCAACCTACTGCGGGAAAAAATCTGCCTCGTCAGTCAGGTATCGAAAGATACATGATCGCCTAAGCCTGTATCATGCATGGCACATAACTGACTGACTGACTTCCCAGTCGAATCCATTGCATTCACTTACGTGCTAATACCCTTGGGAAAGGTATGAATCCTCTTATTCGCTCCCTAGCTATGGGTAAATAGTAGGAGAGACCGGGTTCGATAGCCTTGGATAGCAACTGGTTTACCGCAGAAAGAAATAGCAACTTACAGCGGAAAAAAACTGCCTCGTCAGTCATGTATCGAAAGATGCATGATCGCCTAAGCGTGTATCTCGCATGGCACATAACTGACTGACATTCCAGTCGAATCCATTACATTGACTTACGTTTATTTCACGCAGAAGGTTACCCTTGGGAAAGGTACGAACCCTCTTATTCTAGCTATGGGTAAATAGCAGGACAGACCGGGTTCACTAGCCTTGGATGGCAACTGGCCTACCGCAGAAAGAAATGGCAACCTACTGCGAGAAAAATTCTTCCTCGTCAGTCATGATCGCCTATGCGTTTATCAAGCATGACACATAACTGACTGCCACATCTAAGATACGCTTAGAAACCACCATGACAACTCGTATTTTAGTCGAGTATATACGATATTTGAACTGGAGCTTAGAATTTTCTCCTCGCCAGTGAAACAATAGTAGACAAATTTGCAATCTTTCTCTTGTACATCTTCTCTATTGTTACCTTACTTCAATAAGATTAATTTCCTTCTTTCCGATTTTTGTTGCTTTTGACTACCTCCTCCGGCATTTTCGATGAGTCATTTCTCTTTTCATCTGCGTTCCTCCAGGAGGACATACCGATACGGGACCCCTACCGCCACCGTCTCAACCTAGAATTTCTTTTCTTTTTTTTTTACCCTTATAAATTGTCTCCCCGTCCCACGCTACTTCGAGCGGATCAGACAGCCTTCTTCAGTATTATACATCGCCTTCATCTTTTACACTTCCTGCAATCGTTGCTAATGCGGAGAAATATGGCGGTGCACTTTGGCGTGACGGCAAGCGTCTGGGGATTTCAGTGAAGTGAGGTTGGCTGGGGGGATAGCAGGGCCTGTAGAATATTCCAGAATGGGGTCGATAAGGGACACGGTCATAGGGGATGGGTTTAGAAACACTGAAAAGGCGGATGATGTTTTCGTATGAAGACGGACTGTTGGCTTTTAAGAGTTGATTCTTTTGGTGCGGTATCGTGAAAGGTGGATCAGTCCTGAACTTGATAATAATGGGATACTTTAGCTAGGGAAAATGATAGTAATCTGTTGAATGTCTTCCGTTTTATCAATACAGGTTCGTAATACGCATCAAATAATTCTTCATTTATTTACCGTTTTATTCATGTTCTTTTAAATTTCCATCTTTGTGATTAATGGATTCATGTCCGTTGCTTACTTTAGAGGCGTATTTTGGTTTCCCTTGATATCAACAGTTTTTTTCTTTCACCACTAAAATGTATCAACAAAAATACATTTCTTGTATCTTTATTATTAATAAAGTTAAACAGATCTTAATAATGAAATATAACGAAAAAAAAAAGGCATGGCTTACGCACACATCAATTGAAACACCGTTTCCCGTACGATCACCGATGTTAAGCAACGTCGAGCCTGGTCAGTACCGAGCTGGAATACCAGCTGATGTAAGCTTCATTGGGCCAGTGATATAATGGATAACTGTTCGGAATTGGTAATCGAGGAACCGAGTTCAAATACTTGTTGGGTTCGTTATATTTACTTATGCGTAAATACCCTTGGGAAACGGTATGAATTCACTTCTTCTCCCCCAACTGTGGGTTAATTATTAAGACTTGTATTACTAAACGATTATTATTTAAAAAATATTCTTGCAATCTAAAAATATTTTCTGGCTTTAAATAACCTGTAAATGGTTGATAAGCGGTAAAAAACGAATCTATCGATCACTAAAAATGGTGCGTAGTAATTAAAATGAAAGTGTTTAATCGAAATAATTTCCAGCATTTTTATATCTATTTGCTTCATTTACCATTTCTCCCTGATATTTTACTAGCATCCTATGTGATGTTTCCGTTCACGAGGTGATCAATAATGACTCTCCAATTCTTCATCGTTGCTAGTTTTATAAGTAATTCGTCACCTTCATCTATCCATCTTTGTCCATTCATTCAGGCAATAGATTACCGGCATTAATTCCAACTCCTCTTGTCCTGTCAGTGTTAAAATCTAAAAACAGATTCTGATCTGTCTTTCAGTTTGTACAGATATGTTTTCTTATGTTCCCTATCCTACTTAAACCTTCCTCCTTGCTCCCATGTACATAAAGTTATCACTTGGTAATTCAAACGTATATCACCTGAATAAGACCGGAGCGTACAACGGCCGAAACGCCAGCTGCAAATATGACGATAAAGATGAGGACAACAGTCCCAGCAATGTAAATAGTGTAAAAAGTTTTATAAATTTCAGCCGAAAGTAGGTTTCGGTGAACGAATGTTTCCTTATAAGGAAACTGTTAATATTAGCTTTATTATGCCTGTGTATTATGATTAGATTCGTTTGTCCTAAGTTAGAAATGTACTTTTAAGTTTGTAATTATTTTGGTAAATATACAGTCTGCAAGTCGAAAATGCTGTCGTTCGTGTAATCGCTCGGACTGCCGATAAGAATGACGTGACAGATGTCTCCCAAAACGTATAGCATGTCCATCAGTGTCTCAACCCTCTCCAACTCCGCCTAGAATCTCTGCCATTGGCCACTCGAGTCTTTGCAACAGTTACACCTTTCTTACTTGGCGGTTTTCCCTGGAGACCAAGCGACATCAGATTTCTTTTAATCCGTTAAAACCTCCTACAGTACTTCGGCTGAGTTAATAACGCTGTCTTCTAAAGAGATTCAAGTTGTCTTCGGTTTCTAATTCTTCCAAGAGCTATTCGAGTCGCGTTTGGTAGTCTTCCAAGCAAGGTAACGATGGAGAAAATAATTGTTTCATATTGTAGTATTTTAGGATTCTCGAGCAAAGGTCAGATGTTTTTCGCTCTATATTTAAATCTGTCTGTGTCCGACGTGCTACACCAAAAATGGTGGAGAATTTTACCTTGCCATAATTCTTAGTTTCCACAGATTGCTTCGAGGTAGCCTGCGTTGACATATATACAGCGATCAAATTCCCCGATGTATAGACTGTAATCTAGTACCAGGGCCAGCGGGAAATGAAGACAGTTCGAGCCCGTTCTTGTTACACTTCCTATCTATCTATCTATCTATCTATCTATCTATCTATCTATCTATCTATCTATCTATCTATCTATCTATCTATCTCATTTCCTTATCTATCTATCTATCTCTCTATCTATCTATCTATCTCACTTCCTTATCTATCTATATTTGGTGTAAGTAAGCATCAAATATTAATTTCTTTTAAAAATAGATAGATAAATAAATGGAAACAATGAGATAGATAGATAGATAGATAGATATATAGATAGATAAGAAAGTGACATAGATAGATAGATAGATAGATAGATAGATAGATAGATAGATAGATAGATAGATAGATAGATAGACTGACAGAGAGATTCCGAATTCCTGATAGTCTTGGTACTAAATTACAATCCATAGATCGGGGAATTTGAGTCCCACGATATCTATACTATTAAAAAACAAAATGGTGTATTAATTAATATCTGTCAGTTGAAAGTTGGAAAATCGTTTAAATTATTATTATTATTATTATTATTATTATTATTATTATTATTATTATTATTATTGTTATTTTTATTATTATGTTCTTTCTCTTAGCACGACCGTTACGGCTTGCCAATACCTCATAGATAATAGTCTATTCCGTTTTCATCACGTAGAAAGACAAATGACATATTAGAGACGCTACATGGTTTCAGCGAGAAAATGAAAGAAAGAAAGACAGAAAGAAAGACGTGATTAACATTTCCTGCTTACCTCATAAATAATGAATTATTCTTTTTTCATCACATGGAATGTCAGAAAAGATATCTCAGAGGCGCTATATCGCTATCATGAGAAAAAGAAAGGAAAGAAGACGGGAATATTGCGTTCAAACGTCCGTTACAGTGAAATGGAAAAAAAGCTATCAATTCCAAATATTTTCATTTGTACCCTCTTACTTCTTAAAATAACGACCAGCATTCAGATTTATGATTGTTATTGCAATATTTTTGTAAAGTTTTTGAGCCTTCATATTTAGCGATCCGATAGGGAAATTTCTACGGATATTTTATAGTCGGAGACCTCGCCATGGGCTTATTCAATCACTAACTTAAGGATTAAGATTCACCATAAAATGTAAATGAGAAAATCGTAAAATTTTCGCGGGTACTTCTAGTTTTTATTATTATTATTTATTTCCTTTGGTATCTGCAGTTTACACATTTCTTTCCGGGTCCCGTCCAGGGACCTAAGTTTAGAAATGGTATCATGACACTTTCCACCGCAAAAAAAAAAAAAATTACATAGATAAAGCCCTTGATAAAGTGTGGGCTGTACTTGTCAGAGCTCGGTATTTAGTACAAGACGTACACGCTTGTAGTACTCCTTTCTTACCTTCTCCTTCATTTGGAGGTGTTGTATGCCATCTCCTTCGCTAATTCCTAGGTACTTATAAGCTTCATCATGCCCCAGTTCCCTAATCTGTGTGACTTCTTCTTCTTCTTCTTCTTCTTCTTCTTCTTCTTCTTCTTCTTCTTCTTCTTCTTATTATTATTATTATTATTATTATTATTATTATTATTATTTCCTTTGATTTCTGGAGTGTCCTCATTTCTTTCTGGGTCCCGCCCAGTGGCCTAATGTTAGAAATGGCATCATGACATTTTCCACTGACAAATTAAAACAAAAATATATTTTACATACATAAGACCCTTTCTAATGTGTGGGCTGTACTAGAGAGAACAATCTTTTGTATTTCTTTAAGGCATGGGCTTCCAGGAATCCCTTCAGTTAGTCTACTGGAATCTTTTCCAATCAATCCGAGGTCTCCAACTACAACAGGCAATGTTGATGTTCCCATGTGCCACATTCTGAGATTTGGATTTCAAGGTTTTTGTATTTTGAAGATTTTCAAAGATACATTGCAGTCTGCAGAGACTGCCATATCAATAAGGAGGCAGTTTTATGTTTGTTTGCGGTTTCTAATAACAATGACTGGGCGGTTAGATTTGATTGTTCTGTGTGTGTGTTGTGTAGTCCCATAAAATTGTAACAGGTCCTATCACCGTAACGGGGTCAGGGTGTTTATTATTATTATTATTATTATTATTATTATTATTATTATTATTATTATTATTATTATTATTATTGTTTTTATTTCCTACGATTTCTGGCGTTTACACATTTCTTTCCGGGTCGCGCCCAGGGACGTAAGGTTAGAAATGGCATCATGACACTTGCCACTGACGACAAAAAATTACATAGATAAAGCCCTTGGTAAAGTGTGGGCTGTAGTTATGAGAACAATTTTTTTGTATCTCTTTGAGGTATGGACTTCCAGGAATCCCTTCAATTAGTCTACTGGAATCTTTCCCAACCAATCCTAGGACTCCAATTGCAACAGGGATTGTTGATGTTCCCATGTGCCACATTTTTGAGATTACGATTTCATTATTATTATTATTATTATTATTATTATTATTATTATTATTATTATATATTTTTGGAATTACATTACGTTGTTGCATTCTCTGAAGAAGTACAGGATTCGAACTGCTTGAAGCCTCGCATTAAAGAATTGTGATTTAAAGGGTGCGAGTTCTAAACATGAATTTCTAATAGCAAATTCACTTCTTTCAATAGGGAAAAAGATAACCTCAATTGAAAATCGATTTAAATAAATCGGAGTTATAATGACGTGTTAGATAAACTAATATAGAAATATATATTATTGACCTCTGACTCTATCGATTATCTATAACAGAGAGAAGGGGTCAAGAAATCGATGGTAATTGTCTTTTTATAAATTATTTTTATATGTGAATATATTTAAATTATTTAAATATTTTTCCAACCCGGTTCATGATCAAATATATTTCCTTATTTTTTTAAATTTTTTGTAGGTATTCTATATTCAGTTTTCCAGATATTTTCCCCGCTAAATCCTTCAGATATTGCTTAGCGACAAAGACAGTGATATACCTTAAGGCGAAAGCCTAATAGAATGTTTCATGAGATCTTCTTCGATAAAAAATATATACGCTTGGCTAACGACGCTATTTATGACCTAGGGGCAGGAGAGAATAACATTCATCATTATGTCGCATTGACTTTTTTTCTCCATTTTTTTCTTTTCTTTATGATAAACGTGTTCATGTTTATATATTAAAAGAAATATTTCTCCTTCCACAATTTAATAATTAAAACAAAAATATCCATGAATTTGAATTAAATTTTATCTGACAATTTCTTTGATTTTTTTTTTTTTTGCTTTCAAATGGAAAAGGCTTTTGTTATTTAAAAAAAATATTTATGCAATATGGCATAAGCCAGGCATGAATCAGATGATAAGAAAGAATATTATAAAATCAGATTTTAAAAAAATACCAAATACGACGAAATAAGGTGTAAAAAATAGATATGATATCTAAAAAAATTAGAATTGAAATACGAAGAAAAAACTAAAAAAAAATCCCTGCAGTCAATGAAAAAATTAAAAATCAAAAATAGCGCTTTCACTAAAATGAATGAGATTTATTTAAAAAAAAAAATCTTAATTTCTTTTCGAACAAATAAAAAGGAAATATTTCTTTCATCTGATTAAAAAAAATGTCAGAAGTCATCTTCCACCATTTCATAATGATGCGTATTCACGCGAGCTTTATGAATGTGAGTGCTTTTCGCGTGACAGTGGTCATGGATTGGTCCATCGGCGCATGCTCAAACCATGTCATTCGATAGTCGGACTACGTGTCTCATTCAAAGGTTACATCGTTCAGTTCATCAGCGGGAAAGATTCGTCACCATAGTATCAAGATCGATAAAATGGAAGCCAAATCTTCTTCTCTCTCTCTCTCTCTCTCTCTCTCTCTCTCTCTCTCTCTATCTCTATCTCTCTTTCTATCTTTCACTCTTCGCCATCCGAACATTCTTTCTCCTCAAAATTCAATCGATAAAATCATTTTCGCACATATAAATACACACACACAAAGACACACACGCACACGCACACTCACACACACACACACACACACACACACACACATATATATATATATATATATATATATATATATATGAAATAGATAGATAGAGAAGCAGATAGCCGGATAGATAGATATAAAATTTGCATGTACCACTAGAAATAAACATTTTTCTGTAAAGTATAATCGATGACCTACTGTTAAAATAAGATCCGTGATTTTCTGACATTGGATGTTGTCTCCTCCCCCGCTCTCAACTAATACGCGTAGAAATCAAGAATGTGCACCTTATTTGATCATAAGTACATCATATAAAATCATGATTGCTTGAGACGTCCCCAATATTGAAAACTCTCCCCCATAAATATAACAAAGTTGGAAGAACATATATATATATATATATATATATATATATATATATATATGTGTGTGTGTGTGTGTGTGTGTGTGTGTGTGTGTGTGTGTGTGTGTGTGTGTGTGTGTGTGCGCTCGCGCGTGTATACACCGTTTTTAGGTTGTTGGAATTCGAAATTAACTGTATTGAGAGGTCAACAGTAAAGGTCAATTTGTAAAGCTTGTCCCGTGTATTTGTTTATTTATTTACTGTCATTTTATTTGTCTGTCGTGACAATAAAATGAAAATAAATATTAAATTTTATTTAACGTCAATTTCAACTGACATAATTTTTAATTCCAGCAAAATAAAAAGGCAGTAACATAGTCAAATACATATTGCTACAAGGTTTTGTCACAAGCAATACATGACTATGTTTTTTTTCAAATATGAATAAAAACAGCACTTGTGAATGATCGATACATGGACTTTAGTTTGACCCTTGCAGACGATGTCATGTTCAACTGATCTAAATAACAGATAGTAATGTTCTTAACCTATATGACATGTCAGGCATTGAGACCATGATTTCTCGCTAGGAGAATTGCGCTAGGCTGATCAGCAAAAGACAAATATTATATTTGCATTAATCCTAATTTCTATTAATCCTATCATATATATATATATATATATATATATATATATATATATATATATATATATATATATATATATATATATATTGCACAAAAGCTAATAATCCATAGTTATAATTTATTACATTGGAATCGTAATCATGATCCAATTCATCAGACATACACATTCAAAAAGAAATTCAAAAAGAAATCGGAAAAAAATTTATATTATATTCTTACTCTATCCTGGACATTGAGTTCTACCTGGATTCTATCCTCCTGTGAATTTATATATATATATATATATATATATATATATATATATATGTATATATATATATATATAAAAGAAATATAGTTTTAAGCTGTGCTATAATTATGGCATAAAATGCTCAGTATCAGAGATAGAGCGTATATATATATATATTTATATATATATATATATATATATATATATATATATATATATATATATATATATATATATATATATATATTTATATATATATATATATATACTGAGTGTAAATTTTCCAAATTGTGTGTCAGCAAGCTATTCAAATTCTTAGGCTAAGTTTTGAAATGTTGTATCTTAGAAATGGTTAAATATATCTTACTGGAATTCGCCTAGGTTTTTATAACACGATTTGACTCAACTTTTAGCAAAAAGAAGAATGTATAAATACTCTCCAGGTTTAACAGAAGAATCGTAATGAATTTGATCATAAACGAAAAGGCTATGTTCATCATTAATTCATCTTAGCTAAGGATCGGAAGCTCATGGAGTATTTGAAATAAAATTCATACATATATATATATATATATATATATATATATATATATATATATATATATATATATATATATATATATATATATATATATACAGAGACAGAGTGAGAGATAGATAGATAGATAGATAGATAGATAGATAGATAGATAGACAGACAGACAGATAGACAGACAGACAGAAAGAAAGAAAGAGGGTAAAAATGAAGGACAGAAGAAGAAATAAACAGAACCGGAGAGAGATACAAACAAATTGTGATATTTCAAATCTGGCACGTTTCCTTAATTTTGGGAATTAGGCAAATAAAAATAAAGCTTTTTGTCCGAGATGTCGAGTATATATATATATATATATATATATATATATATATATATATATATATTAAAGAATATCAAACACTTAAAATCCGATGGGTAATAAAGTTTTATTTCATGAAAGCTCAAAAAAGCAGTTCTAAATCTGAAAAATAAAATAATTTTTTTATTCGTATGTCTTGAAGACTGTGAGCTGTTTCTTTTAGAGCTCTCATGAAATAAAAATTATTACTTATGGGACTTTAAGTGTTTGATATTCTTTAATTAATATTAATTTTTCTTTGTCTTTAGTCATAGAGCTCTCCCTGGATCAATATCCTCCTGGAAATTCCATCCGGATTACCATATTGTATCATATATATATATATATATATATATATATATATATATATATATATATATATATATATATATATATATGTATGTATATATATATATATATATATATATATATATATATATATATATATATATATATATATATATATATCCTTATTCCCCATAACTGAATATTTTAATAAATCTGGACACTCATTAGACAACTGTAAATGTTTATTGATAGATTCTGATTTCAGTTCCACATCACACGCAGAAAAAAAGAAAAATACTGGATTTTAAAATTAAATACATATAAACTAGGGTTAAATAAAGACTTGGGTATTTTAAATCTTTATAAATATTTAAATAGTTAAACAAAAAAAATATTTTTTAGGTATAGTTACAAAATCTTTTTTAAACAACATCTAAAATATCATTACAGTTAGATTTACGTTAGAAATATTCGAACACAATTGCATTCCATATCACGTGACGTCCGCGTCTCGCGACGGACGCTACTTAATGTAAAAAAAACTTCTGAAACCAGTTATTTCTGATGAAAGATCGGGTTCGATCTGAAATATCAAATATATATATATATATATATATATAAAAAATATAAATAAATACTTTCACAAAAAAAACATCAATTTTTTTTAATTTGCAACTTTTCAGTTGTTTTTTCTATATATAAATATTAAGAAAGTATACGTGGCTTCTCATTATACTACATATATATATATATATATATATATATATATATATATATATATATATATATATATATATATATATATCACGTGAGAAGGAAGGAAAGCAAAGGAAGCATGGAAGTGTGTAGTTATGTTGAAGGAAAATTTCTATCGATCTACGAATAAAATTTATGGCGTGAATATTTAAAACTTATTGCGCTGACGAGTTTGTTGGCATGAACATGCCTTTTCCGCTCTTTCTGATTTTCACTCCGTTTTCCTATCGACGTCCTTATGTGAACAGTTTTCGCGTGCCAAGCCGACATCAAGCTGAAGCGGACGTGGCTCCGTGCGTGTCCGAGTGTATTTATGACACCGGACACGCACGTGCGTGCCCTTACGCGCGTGTCATTTGGGGCAATGATCAAAGAGAATCTGGAGTTACGATTTGGAATCTACACGAAACCGTTTTTGAAAGTGTCAAAGGAGTCTCCGTGGAAAGCGTCATTATAAACGAATGGTTATTGGAGTGCAAATTGGAAAAACGTCGACTTTGGCAAGGAGCGAAATGTGCAGGAATACGAGGTGAATGTTGGAATCGAATGGACGACATTACACGAGGACCAATAGACTGATGGCATTTGTGAATAGGGAACCAGATGGCGATAGGTACGAATTGGTTACAAAGAGCAAGTGATGAATGTGACAATCTGTAATCCTAGTGAAGTGACATATAAAATGAAGAAAGCGTAAGTAAGAAATTGGAAAGCGAGAGAGAGAGAGAGAGAGAGAGAGAGAGAGAGAGAGAGAGAGAGAAAGATAAAGTGAGAACAAGAGAGAGAGATAAAGAATGAAAATCTATAATTTTAAACGTTATCAGCAACATGGGGCTGTAAAGCCACTAAGGCACAAGGAGATACTGGGTGTAGAATAATTAGGAACAGAAACATTAATTATGAGCGGGAAGAGGAAAGAATAATCAAGGAAACAGTACATAGAGATTGGTATTTCATTTATTTTTTTACAGCTTAAAGTTGGTTGGAAACCATAGAGACGGAAGGGAGTTGAACAAGCGAGAAGTTCGAGAAAAACCTTTCAGCATAGAATTTACGGCTACATCTAACAAATTCAACTGTAAATTGATGAAGTCTCGATACCGTTCTATTATTGGGCTTAAACTCATAAAGTCTAGGTACCATATTGAAGAGCGATATTTATTTTGATATGTACAGAAATGTGGCACAAGGCTAAAATGGAGAACGGGGAACGGACGGTCTTCTTCTGTTTTAACGTTAAAGCCACAAATACTAACCAAAACATGCAACAATATTCCTAACACCAAAACAACGCGTTTTTACTTACCTTTCTTACCACATCTGCCATAATACCTCATTATCTCCATGAAATTCCTAACTAAACCCCATATATAAAATTCATTGTCTGTAGTGGGAGGGGAACAAAGTAACAATTTAAAAACTAGCCCCAGTAATGAATAGCTCATCGGAACTATTACCATGAAAAGTATTTGTTGAAAAGACACAAAGAGGCAACCATACTACGTTAGGAAAGTGACTGAAGTCGAGCCGCCAGGTCAGGACCAATGATATTGCTGATTATTCCTTAGATTTGATCTATGAGCTCAAGGAAAATAGCCAGGGCACCGGACCATATATGACGGCAATATTCTAAGCAAGGAAGAATTGTAGACCTATAGAGATGTAAGATAGATTGAGGAGAGAAAAACTGTGTCCTGCACCACACAATGAACCAACTTTCTTATCAGTTGACCTAACAATGTATTCAATATAATCTGTCTTTGTCAACTGAGAACGTTAGCACAAGAAGGCGTACCATGTCACTTTCCTGGTGGTTAGCCATGTTGATGGAAGGTAGAGATTTATCCTTTAGATTCGAGTTATAATTCAATGATGCTCCTATTGTTGGAAAATGTTTAAATCATCAGTCGATGATATCTATCTTCAATGAAATATCAATTGACGATGTCAGGGGTTTACGGCTTAAGAAGACTTGCCGTCAAGAACATCATAGACCAATATTTTATTATATTTTTTTAATCATGTCACCCCGAGCAAGGCAATAAACCCATTAAGACTCAAGGCGTTACAGAATGTGAAGGATAAGAAAATGAAAAGCATACTTATGGAGGGAGAACAATAAAAGAAGATTCTATAGAAGAGTCTTACATAACGATTGACAATGCATTTACATTTTTGAAGATTAATGTTGGCTGAAAAGCTAGAAGACGGATGAGAGTCTCCAAGGGCGAGAAGTATTGTCAAAAGGAACTGTTAGCAAAGAACCTACGATTACATCTATCCAATTCAACGTTCTGAGACATGTTGTCACATCGACAATATGGCAGTGCAATCACGAGCTTAGATATAACAATAGATTTTAGGATTATATTTTTTACAAATTGCAGGGCGAAGAAGGGTCACACGCAGTCAATTTATGTATGTAACTTCATATATCTATCTATCTATTTATGTCACTTCCTTATATATCTATTTATGTCTCTTCATTATCTATCCATCTATCTGTCTATCTATGTCACTTCCTCATCCATCGATCTATGTGATATCCCTTATCTATATAGATCATTTTATTATTTATGTCATTTCTTTTATCTATCTATCTATCTATCTATCTATCTATCTATCTATCTATCTATCTATCTATGCCATTTCTTTTATCTATTTCTCTATGTCATTTCTTTTATCTATATATCGTACTATGTCACTTCCTTATCTATCTGTCATTTCATCTATCTATGTCATTCCTCTATCTATCTATCTATTTTTTATCTATCTATCTATCTATCTATCTATCTATCTATCTATCTATCTGTTTATGTCATTTCTTTTATTTATCTATCTATCTATCTATCTATTTACCTTTCAATATATGTCATTTCTTTTATCTATCTATCTATTTTTTATCTATCTATCTATCTATCTATCTATCTATCTATCTATCTATCTATCTATCTATCTATCTGTTTATGTCATTACTTTTATCTATCTATCTATTTACCTTTCAATATATGTCATTTCTTTTATCTATCTATCTATCTATCTATCTATCTATCTATCTATCTGTTTATGTCATTTCTTTTATCTATCTATCATTCTATCTATCTATCTATCTATCTATCTATCTTTCTTTCTTTCTTTCTATCTATCTATCTATCTACACTAAGTCAGTCTTCTGGAGGTTTAATCAATAAAGAAATGAAGCACTGGACAAGACGTTAATTAGATACATGGAAAATCTGTTGCGCAATAATGCTGTGAATGCATAGTGTCATTTAACAAGAATGCCAGTAGGGAATTCTAATTGAAAATTAATGTGTAAAATCGGCATACCATACTGTCAGATGAGTGAAATGCAGATTATTAAGATCAAATAAATATAGACATTTATAATATCAATGCAGATGGCATCATTGTAGCAGGAGCGAACAGATGATATGCGAAAGTGATTTCGCTGATGCATTTCTAATCAAATATTGAATTCCTCATCATCAACAACGTTTACAAACCGAGACATGTTGGAAATTCTTTCAAAGAAAAAAAAAGTTCTGAAACATTGAAACCTTATCCGTCCATTAAATTCAAATAAGAAAATTATGATGAACATCTCTCTGAGTAATGTCTTTTTTTTTACTGTTATCACAACGTTTCCACTGTTGTGCCCTCCCCAACTTCTTTGGTCGATACGGTTAACAATCCGGCTATTTCGAACTTCACCCTTTATTTCATCTACGGGGATAGATTGTTCCCTTACTGCTGTCCATGAAGATGGAAAAGAAGCTATCGAATGGTGCTATATTTCGACTTCACAGTTAAAGCAAAAAGAAGAATATTACCAAGACTTTGCTCAAGCACATATGAAATATCCAGGTCAGAATGAAAGTGATAATTGGAACCACCTGCTGCAAGGGAATCTGGAATATAGGGAGGTCGAAGAAAAATATTTTGCTAGATTTAGCAAGAATCCTGAGAAATATTTTTGGGGGATATTTCTGTGATACGCCATCACTCATAGCAATCGCAACAGTATTCCAGGTGTTAACATTTGAATTCCTGTAATAATAATAATAATAATAATAATAATAATAATAATAATGATTAGAGACCTCAAAGAAAAACAATTATCTCCTTATTGACATGGCAGACCTTGTAGACTGCAATGTGTCTTTGAAGATCTTCAAAAAAACTATCAAAATACAAGGACCTTGAAATTGAAATCTAAAAAATGTGGCGCCTGAGGGCATTAATAATTCCAGATGTAGTTGGAGCCCTAGAATTGATCGGAAAAGATTCCAATAGACACCTTGAAGGAATCCCTGGTAGCCCATGCCTTAAAGAAATAAAAAAAAATGTACTCACATGTACAGCCACATCTTGCGAAGGGCTTTTCTATGTAAAATATGTGTGAGTTTTTTTGCTCAAAACTGCTCAGTGAAAAATGTCATGATCCCATTTCTAACCTTAGGTGTCTGGTCTGGACACGGAAAGAAATGAGTAGACCCAAATTTACAAATAAAAACATTGTAACATTTTATTAAATATCTTTCAATGGTTGCTCCATACTTTAAATTGAACATTTTACAAACGATTTACGGAGTTCTTAGTTTCAAACTTTCTGTCGAATTGTTTTAGCATTTTCTCCTCCTTCCCATAATATAGTAAAATAAGTTTGCGGTTTACGTGAAAAACTTGGTGCCTATTGTCATCTTGGAAGAAGCTCGTACAAAACAAAGGGAAATAAAGAAATAATAATAATAATAATAATAATAATAATAATAATAATAATAATAATAAGTTGGAGTTTCAAATGGGCGCAGAAATACAAGTACAACACGGTAAACCGGCTGAAGCTTCAAAATACAAAAAGAAAGCAAAGACAAATGCAACCGACCAGATACAGAAACAATGGCAAGATAAACCGCTTCATGGTCAATACTCTGCCCGTACCAAACAAGCTGACGTAGAAAAAAAACGTACCCATCAGTGGCTACGTAGTGCAGGGTTGAAAGCTGAAACTGAAGGTTTTATTCTTGCTGCACAGGACCAATGCTTGTTAACTAGGAATTATCAAGCACATATACTAAAATACTGTGTTAGCCCAAAATGCAGATTCTGTGATAAATATCCAGAAACCATTGATCATCTTGTATCAGGTTGCACGATATTGTCACCTACTGAATATAAAACTCGACATGACAGAGTGGGCCAATATCTGCACTGGAAAATTTGCAACTTCTACGGGTAGGTAACTGAAAGAAACTGATATGAACACCACCCAGACCCGGTTACGGAGATAGGACCTGTTACAATTCTATGGGACTACACAAAACACACTGACAGAACAATCAAAGCCAATCACCCAGACATTGTTATTAGAGACCACAAACAAAAAAGTGTCTCCTTATTGATATGGCAATCCCTGCAGACTGCAATGTATCTTTGAAGATATTCAAAAAGCTGTCAAAATACAACGACCATGAAATCGAAATCTCAAAAATGTGGCGCATGGGAACATCAACAATCCCTGTTGTACTTGAAGCCCTAGGATTGGTTGGAAAAGATTCCAGTAGAATAATTGAAGGGATTCCTGGAAGTCCATGTCTCAAAGATATGCAAACAAATTGTTCTGATAAGTACAGCCGACACGTTACGAAAAGCTTTATCTATGTATTTTTTTTGTTAGTGGAAATTGTCATGATGCCATTTCTAATCTTAGTTCCCTGGGTGGGACCCGGAAAGAATTGTGGAAACGCCAGAAATCAAAGTAAATACTACTACTATCTACTACTACTACTAATAATAATACATTTGTTTTGCCCACAAGACCACGCATAAAT
>OZ038505.1:8056957-8064457 GCA_964036315.1 Acanthosepion esculentum | reverse complement strand
TAAATTTTATGGACCTACCCCCAAAATCAAAAATAAAGCCTATCATTCTCGACGAACTTCTGCTTGTGATCAATCAGCATCCGAATCTGTCTCAGATACCAGTCCGCTGGCTTTGAATAAAATGCTGTAAACAAGCTTCCTTCCCTTCCTCAAAAGTGTTGAATCGCTGGTCGCAGAGGAAGTGTGCCATTGAGCGGAATAGGCCATAGACACTCGGAGCAGCATCAGGACTGAATATTGGATGTGGAAGAATCTCAATACAGTCCATCCTTTTGAACTTCTCCTGAGTCAACTTGGCAGTGTATGGCTTCGTATTGTCTTGCTGAAACAAAGATCGTCTTCGATTGACCAAAGCACAATTCACCTTCTTTACTTTATCGTATATGCGGTCTAGCGGCTGAAAACAGAGTTTAACGTCGGTTGCATGACCGTGTGGAATTTTCAAAAATTTCAGGAAACTCTCTGAATTTGCAAGAAAATGAACCTAAATCTGTGTCCAGTCTCTGACACCGGAAATAACATTGTTACATTATCTTATGACAGATGAAAAATATTGAGAAAAGAAATAAAACTTATACTGAGAGAGTATAAGGGGACAATAAAATAATTGAAAGCAGAAAATACCCACGAAATCCTGCACATCTGCACATGCGCGGGCGTTAACGCAAAAGCACACACACACGCAAACGCACGCACACACACACACACACACACGCACAAAAAGAAGGAAAAATCCAAGTAATATCAATAAGAATAGACATGCATTAAATTTTTAACTTAATATGAAAAACGAAAATGAAAAATATCGGAAGATAATGGGGGATACCTCCTGACGAGTGGACAGTACAATTACACAAATGCTCGTTCACGTAAAGGTGTCGGTAGAGGTGCTAAAAATATAGCAACAATTTAGTAAATAACAAATTTTATATTTGCATAAATCCTATATATATATATATATATATATATATATATATATATATATATATATATATATATATATATATATCCTGTCGGTCATTGTGTGTTTATCCAAAAATAAACACACTAAAATTCACCTGCATCCCTGCCATGCGCCGACGGCTTAGTGGTAGAATATCCAACTATTTGATATATATATATATATATATATATATATATATATATATATATATATATATATAATACAAAACCTTTGGCACTTAAAGATTGATATTACTTTCACCACGCGACCCCAGAATTTCGTACCCGGACACTCTTCGCCGGTTTTTTAAACAGGAGTAGAGGTTTATTTCTTGCTTCCTGTATCTGGTTACTTCTAAAGTCTTCTCACATCTCATTCCCTCCCAGTAGCCCCTTAGGTTGTATAGATAAAAAATAAATAAACGAACAAAAAAAGAAAAACACACACTCCCCCAAGTTATGGGCGAGCCCAAAGGCGAACAATGCTTAATAATAGAAAATAGTACAGGAGAAGAATCGTTTAAATTATGAATATTTATTTCTATTCGGATATTAAAGAGTTACATTTATATGTTTAGTTGTATTAGGTTCAGTTAGGATTCTAAGACGTAACGTTTTATCCAATTGCACCGGCAGGTTATACCAAATAAGCTCTCGTCGATGGTCGACTCGATACATTTAATTTGTCGGTGTTGCTATCACGTGGTTATCAGCAAAATAAAAATAAAAACGAAAAAAAAAAAAAAAAACAATAAAGCGATCTCTGTCTAGACAGGACATTAATGATTGGATGTAGTTGTATCAGACGAATTTAAGTCGTTATTTATTTATTTTTTTGCTTTCCCATCATTTCGGATGGGAATCCAACCACCTTAGACAAAATACAGACAAGAACAAAAGAAATTGTAGTCTTTTTGTCAAATTATCTCAATCGTTTATATTCCAGGGTTGCAATGCGAATTACTGCTACTCCAAAAAGAAGCCTTTTATCTCATAATTGTTGGACTATGTTCGGCCTAAGAACAGCCTGATTAGGAAAATATTTAACGGGCTACCGTTTTCTTATATTAGAATTCACCCACCGCTTTCTTATGCAAGTTTTCACACAAGAAAAATCTTCAGAACCACTCATGGTAGAGAGTTATAACTAAAAATTTTAATGAAGGCTGTGATTTGAATGAAAAACATTTGGGGGGGGGGAGTAGTGGATTAATATTGTGCGAATAGGGAGTATCGATAACGATTATGTCCTTGATTTATTGAGACACATACATGCTTCATATATATTAACATCAAATTTTTATAGAAAATTCCCGAAATATTAGCTACGATTTATTTTGATGTTGAATATGTTTGTTTTTTTGACATTCATTAAAAGATTATTTTATTTTTATGCTCCGGCAAGCACAGTAATCCCTCACCCGTCACCAGATGTTTTTTTTTTCATGGAGTACCGTCTATTAAATAAAGCA
Source organism: Acanthosepion esculentum (assembly GCA_964036315.1). NCBI lineage: Eukaryota > Metazoa > Mollusca > Cephalopoda > Sepiida > Sepiidae > Acanthosepion > Acanthosepion esculentum. Next base: position 8,062,043 of record OZ038505.1, on the reverse strand, counting down.
CTCCCATCTAAAAATTTGTACATCAAAATTAATTCACTTTTCACAGAGGCGAATACTTACATTAAATTCTGTGTAGTCACACTTGACATATTTTAGATTGTAAAATTATTTGTTAAAGATAATAATGGTTTAACGATAAACTATTAGATTACTAGTGGACATACTAGTAGCTGATTGGTACATTTCTCAAGGGTATTTGCGCGTTAGTGAATATAACGAAATCCACGAGAATTGGACCTTGGCTGTCCGATTAAGAATTCCGTGTTATACGTCATTATACCACCTGCTAAGAAGTTACCCATCGAAGTAAGGACCAGACGTTGTTTAACTTCGGTTATTCTACGGGAACCAGTGCTTCAACGTCATGGAGCCATAAGCTACTAATATAATTGCTAGCACACTGAACTTACATTTCATAAATAGTGACTAAAATACTTACTGTGTGGCACTGGTAAGATTAACCATTTCATTAAAGTTTTCCAAAAGACAAAACAAAAAAAAATAGCTCAATGATCTGGAATTGTTGAAATGGCAATGTTGATAAACAGCACTATTTCTCCAAGGAATTCACAGGTAATAAAGCTGAAAGAATATGCAGTTTGTGAGTTTTGAGTGAGAAGATGGGCGCATAGCTTCAACTGTCGGGGATTTCTGTGGCAGCTAAAGTCTCACTAGTGCGGCTCCACTTTTCTCTTGCTTTTATAGGTGATCATTGAATCAGGAGTGCTGGGCGGGAAGAATCATTCTCCACGAGCAGAGACTCTGATTGGTCGATACTGACCAATCAATGCATGTGCTTTGGGGAGACTTATGGGAGCCGATTCTCCCAAAAGTGCACAAAATCTACTATATGAAAATATAGCAATTTCAAAACTGTCGCATAAGATAGCAGCGGTGATTCCTGTATAATGAATGATTGCTATTGAAAATTTGAATTTGTATAGGTGTATGTGTGTGTGATGATGATCGCCATAAAGCTAATGAAACTATAGCAATCCATGTGCGTTTACTTTCTGAAAGGACGTGGCACTTAAATAATATGTTGGCACCATATGAGCAATAGTAAAAACCGAACTAAATAGATTGATATAGGGGAGAAATTTGAAAAAAATAAATATTTTTGTAAAATAACTTTTGTCATCATTTGTCAGCGTATATCTTGCTAAAGCTCAAAGTACAGATGTTGTGCTGGGGTGTTATGGCGATGAAACAGGCAATCATATTTGGCATAAGACTCATCTGAAACCGGAAATGAGTATCCTCTACCAAGTGTTAAAGAATAGGATTCAAGATCTACCTTTCCAAAACAAAAACTATGATCTGGAATGTGAATGAAAGCAATGATGGCACCTACCCTGAATCCGTCATAGAATTTTGCATTTGGAATTAGTAAATACCAAACACTTCAAATAACTTCGTGTAAGTGTCAACTTATTCAAATTTTAATGCAGATGATAAAGAAATTGGACGTAAAATGGGCTGTGTTATAGTAGCTTTGCTCAACTCAACAGACGGCTACAAAACCAAGACATTACCCTGAAAACTCGAGTTATGTTCTTAAATTGCCTGATCAGATCGAAAATTTTGCATGGATAATAAACATTTTTAGAAACATCTAAACTCTCAGCTGAATACAAACGCTGTTGATCTTGGTGAAGATCATACTACTTGTGACATTGTGGATTGGCCCTACAGGATCACAAAAAAACAATCTGTACCAGATAATAAACACCACATCACATGAGGACTATCAACAGCAGCAAAAACTAAAATGGATATTACAAATCGTAAACTAAGCAATGACATAATCAAGATCTGACTTTCCACATTACTCGAAATAAAATGTTACGAATAATGCACCCATCAATACTGGAAAGAGCGATAACAGCTACTGAACTGAAGAAACCTTTTTGTTTTAAGAGGAATATTTTATAAATTTAAACAGCACGGTCTATGAATCCAAAATGTTTCCTAACAAGAAAACGGCTAATATTACCATTCCTAATATAAGTTAACATGTGTCGTTCATTGACAATGCAGTTAGTGCAACTTTCGGTTGAAATTCATAAGTTACATTCCCCACCACCATAACCTAGCTTCCCCATGCGCTTTCTATAAATATTTTCATGGTAATTGTTCCGATGTACTTGCCTCTTTGCTAGCTCGACTTTAGTCAACATCAATCAACATCTGTCTCTTTGAATCTTGTAAGTTTATTGTCCTCTCTCCTCAGTAATTTTTCCCCAGATTCTTTCAGTCTCAGTAATCCATTGCGTCTTATTGAATTGCCTTGTTTGGGAAGAAATGTTCAAATGACTGCTCGTTTGTCTTATAGTAAACTACAAGGAAAGGCAACTAAAAGCAGTGTAATGGTTAGCAAACTTGTCTCGTTAGAACAGTGAGACTGAGTAGGGAGTTTGATCCTCACTGGGTGCGACATACTTTCGGTTTTGTGCCACATCTAAGCTACGCTTGGAAAATCACTATTAGATATTTATGTGTTTAAAATGTTAAAATCGTGAGATTTTTATGTCATGCGGTGCGTTTTTTTAGGTTCCCCTGAGAGTATGCGGTATTATGGTATATGGAGGATTGATTGGCGATGGATGAAATTTTGTGATGAATGTTTCAATTGTAACCAATGAATGGGTCGGGAATCGGATTAGCTAAGTATAGGATAGCAAGTGACAACCTACCTCAACCCAATTCTTCTTTTCGGCCTTATGACACAATTTTGTATTCTGTACCAAATAAGTCAATAGCAAACTGCAAGGAGTAAGCAAGACAGAGTAATGGATAGCGGTTCTAATTGAGATATCGCGAGTTCGAATTCCAGTCGAGTTCATTACATTTAGTTATTTGTTAATACCTTAGGGAAAGGTATGAATTAAATCTCTTCTCTGCCTGCTTTGAGTAAATAGTAGGACAGACCGATTTCTAGAGCTTAGGATGGAAACCAGTCTAGGAGAAGGAAAAGCTGATATCAAAACCAGCCTGAAGAGGGTTAGAATCCGTAAAGCTACCTTGCACAGGAAGAACCGCTGCTACTGCAGCTGTACATGTGGTAAGACTACGGGCTCAATGGGTTACTGATCACGTGATGCTGAAACTACAAGCGTTTCTAGAAAAATTTCTTACTATCTTGAAATACAGTGAAAACTTTACAAATAAACTTAGTTTTATGTGAAGCGCAGAGTTTGTTAAGTGTAGACAATGTTACTATGAGTTAAAGGATTTTCCAATTGCCTCGACGAATGCGACAGAATTATACAAAAGACTAAAATGAAGAAGAGCAAATTAACCTAGACGAGAAGCTAAGAAGAAAACGACAAGACACGAATTAATAGAGATAACCAAACATAAAAAACCCGTTTGCAGTCAAACACATAAAAGAAAAAAGTAACGAGAATTGTCGTGTTTTCTTTCATTGTGATTATTTTTTTATAAACGTCCAATTGCATTTGCTTAAAGTGCGTAAGAAAATTTGTACTCATGGCGAAATCTAATTAGGAGGGAAAAAAAGTCAGAGAAAATAGTTTTCTTTTTGTTACTCACGAAGCCAGGAGCGCTGTTTCTTATATCTTCCTTTCTTTACTGAACTGTAAATAACAATGACGATGAATGTCGAAAACCTAAACCGAGACAAACTCTTATTTTATACTGTTCTCTTTATTGTCAACACAATGATTATATATATATATATATATATACAGAGAGAGAGAGAGAGAGAGGGATAGAGAGAGAGAGAGAGAGAGAATTATCTCTATAAGCTGATATGCATTTGTAGAAAAAAAAGACCAAGTGTTAAGTAGAGAAACAAGAGAAAATGGAGAGAGATAAACGTCCCACTTGTTATTTCGTATCTTTAAAATATATTCAACATAAAGTTGACTCTGTACTATAGTATAAATATTAGGTTACGTTAAAATACTGGTTTATATATATATACATATATATATATATATATATATATATATATATATATATATATATATATATATATATATATATATAAGTAAAATGTGTGTGTGTGTATATATATATATATATATATATATATATATATATATACATATATAAAAATAAACATTGAATTCGACACTCAGAGGCAACAGGCTGTTTCATGTTGCACACAATCGTCAGGCCGCCTGACGATTGCATCCAGCATGAAACAGCAGGTCATCTCTGAGTGTTGACTTCAAAGTTTACTTTAATATTTATATTTATATACGCTCTATCTCTGATACTGAGCACTTTATGCCATAATTATAGCACGCCTTAAAACTATATTACTTTATATATATATATATATATATATATACGCTATATATATATATATATATCCTATACATGGATATATATATATATATATATATATATATATATATATATATATCCTATACATGGATATATATATATATATATATATATATATATATATATATATATATATATATATATATAATTATTTATTTAAATATTATAACATAAATATGTTATAAAATCACTACAAAAATAGCCATTTTGTTTCAACACTTCTGCTGTATTATCAAGTGATGATGTTGAATGTAGAATAAATGGTTTTAAAAGTTTCAAATTAATTACTAATCCTTCACTAGGGGTAAACGCTGTTACATAAGCTAAAATGACCAATCAAAATACAAGTATATGAGAATTAAAAAAAAATGACAACGAAGTTTATCATAGTTATTAAAAGCTTTAAAGTTGGGGTTCTAGTAAAATAGAATATGTCCTAACTAATAAGTATTAAATTATATTATAAAATTTGAAATTAAAATTAAATTATTGGTATTTATTCCGTATATACCAATCCTCTGTGAAACAGCGAAACAGTCTGTCTGTGGATGACAAATATATATATATATATATATATATATATATATACATATATATATATATATATATATATATATATATATATATATATATATATATATTGAACGATAAAAATTATTAGAAAAATCAATTAAAATCTTCAGACACACTGGGTTGTAGATTAATATTCTTATGCTTTTATTATTATTATTTCATTTATATTCCTCGACTAGTTTCGACCAACATGGCC
>OZ038505.1:8041957-8049457 GCA_964036315.1 Acanthosepion esculentum | reverse complement strand
TCCATCTCATAGATTCAAGAATCAGCTCAAAAACACGTGGCTGGGAGACAGAGATCCGGTCAACTGGGAGATGGAAGCTGCAGCAAGAACCAATTGGAGAAGAACACGTCTGTGAAAAATCAACATCATTTAAAGACCACAGAAGACAAATAGGATAAATAGGAAAAAGATATAAATGAAGACGACTCGGTTGCATCGAGCATCACCCCGCCATACACTCAAAGACACACACGCAGAGACACACACATATGTAAAATTCCAGATGACTATAAATGTGAACTGCATTATATATGTGCAGTGGAATTTAGTCCCAGTAGATATTTGAGGATACCAAGGACCGAACATGTGACCAACGACGAGTTTTTAGAAAAAATGGGTCGAAAAGAGAACTTATGCTTAAAATCAGCAAGAGGCAGTTGAACTTCTGGGTCATGTAATGAGGAAGGGGGCTTGGAAAAACTGATACTCACAGGACAGATTGAAGGAAAGAAGAAAGCATCGTGTAACTTACTTAATGAGCTTAAATAAATAGATGGTAGAATTTTGTGTGAAATAAAAAGACACAACTTATTAAGAACTACAAGGGAATGGAAGATATGGAGGGCCATGATCATCTACGTACGGAAGGAACTACGTTCGAGTCGAGGAGCCTTATTGTGACTACAACCGATCATCAAAGCTAGATTAATTTGTGTATCTGCTTGATATTCAAATCCCCTTTGTAACTTCTCATTTCTTATCTATCGAGGTTTTCCTATCGTTTGCTTTTATAGATCATGTTAGTCCTGACTATCTTACAGACGATCACAGGTTTTTCCGGGGTTTTTTTTATATACCTTACAGATCAAATGTTTGAAGCCTTCTCCAGATGTGATGAACTTGACAGCCGAGTGAAAAAACAAAATGAAAAGGAGATCTTATAGTCATTGAAATAAGAACGCAATCAATTATCAAACTTATACTTTGAGAAACTTTTGCAACGAATGCCAACAATTTGTGCTGCAGTATTCAAAGCTAAAGGAGGATATTTTGACGAGAGCAAAATTTAATCATAAAATGCTTCTTTCCTTTTTATCTAATCATGTCTCACTTTAAAAAACAATGCTCTTATTTAAAGTACAAAACAACTATTTTTGGGGACAATTTTAATAATTACAAAGGTTGTCTCAAAATTTTTGGACTGTAGTGGATATATATTTGTAGTCAGAACCTTTGTTAATATTTTTATAATCAGGCAGAAAACGAAAAGAATTAGATTAAAAGTGTTATCTTTTACCCAAATGTCATTTATGGAAATGATGTTTTGCCAAAATTATGTCTTTTACCAAATTGATGTCGTTTACAAAAACAATGTTCTTTTTTTATCAAAGTTATGTATTTCACCAAACATTCTAACGAAGAACACATAAACGGTTGAAAAAATTCGAATTCCAGCGTTTCAGTATTATACGATAACTGACCAAAATGCTGTTTAGAATGTCGCCGCCTCTTCTTCCCCAGTGTGAACTCAATTGTAAATATGCATGTCTGTGTATATGAACTCTAATTTCTCGTTACCCTTATTATCGCTTTGACTCTCAGCCTCGCAATTCATCTTTGGTGCTGTTTCGCATCCTCTTCTAGACCCTTCTAACAGTATTCCACAAAATCACACCCACCCTGTCCAAGTCTCTGATCCAATTTTACACGTACGGACCTCTTTTCCCGAGTGTGTCATTATCAATCGTGAATGTTTTTTCCGAATAAATTGACGGAAGAATATCTGTATTGGATTGGATGGAATGGCCCCAAACAGCGACCCGTCATCACCCACCAAAGACCCCCAAACCTACACTTCTTTTAAATGAAGAAGTGTTATAAACAAACAAAGAAGAGAACCAAACGAAGACGAAACAGCGCCAAGTCACACACGCACACACAACACGCAGAAAAATTGCCCCACAAGCAGCGAATTCATAAAACGAATTCCAACAAATAAAGAAAACGAATATTCTACGATACAACAATGAAAAAAAGCAAAAAAAAAAACAATATATATATATATATATATATATAAAAACAAAATCAAATCAGGAAGAAAAAAAATCATTCCGAATTACTGCACGATAGAGGGTGAAGCAATGTATAATTTGGAATTGGGAACATGCTCTCCACAAATATTCCTTGTCGGAGAGGGAAGGTTGAAAGAAAGGGCAGGTCTGTGACAAGAGGTGAGGTGGGAAAGGCTTTGAGTTATCAGTGTTGGGGGTTGGGGAAGAATATTGCGAGTAAAGAGACTCGGTAACATTCCGGCAGTGAGTTATGTAGATTGATATTTGATTCGGTTTTCGTGTTGAAACATTTAGATGCATATATATATATATATATATATATATATATATATATATATATATATATATATGGTTGTGTGAGAGGGGGTTGTACGTGCGTTACGCTGATGCAAATTGACATACACTGCGGGGGTATAATTTAACAGTTATTTCTTACATATGTGTTCCTGGAGATGTACATTAGTGTAATTCCAGTGTCTATACATTTGCACATCGACATATATATACACACATACACATACATGTGTCTCTGTCTGCGCGTGCGTGCGTACGTGCGTGCGTGCGTGCATGCGTGCGTGCGTGTGCAAACTTGAATGCGCTTTCTAGGCTGCGTTTGCCTTTTTGTTCATTATGATGCATGTGAATATTTCCGAGGATGCATCTTTCGTGCACACACGCACATGCACATACTCTCTCTCTCTCTCCCACACACACACACACATAAACACACATGAATGCACAAACTCTCTCACACACATGCACACACTTACATACGTACACATCACACACAGGCGCACGCATGTACACATACATACACTCCACAGAGACACACACACACACACACACACACACACACACACACACACACACACACACACACGCTAACAAACAAACAAACACACACACACATATATATAGAGAAAGAGAGACAGAGAGACACACTGAGAGAGAAATATAGATATAGAAAGAGTTTGGATAGAGAAATTAACATTACAAAACACAGGCTGTTTCACGCCGTAAGAATACATCAAACGCACTGTTATGTGTTCTTGACATACACACACACACACACACACACACACACACACACACACACACACACACAATACGTTTATTAATTCAAAAGTTATTATAGGGGATACTCGTATTTGAAACAGGCGCTTTTATTTTTATCTTAAACGGTGGATTTTATGTCTATTGACCTGCGCATTCAAGAAAACCAAATAGAAAATGTGACCTCCGATAAAGATTGAACCAGTGTGCCCCTTTGGAGGAGAAACCATCGTTTGATCCGCCGGTCTTTACGTTTCGCTTATAGAGAGCGTCACACACACACACACACACACACACACACACACACACACACACACACACACACACACACACACACACTAGCATATATCGTTTTTACCCTATGTACACTCATGTAGAAACATTTGCATACATTTCAAATTATTTATACATATATATCTAGATATATACATACATTCATACGCGTGATTAGGGGATGGATTACTTAATAATTGGAAAGATTTAATGTGAAATTGAAACAATGTCTATGTTCGTATTTCATCTATTTTTCGGTTCGGTTCTTGTTTGGCGTGACTCATCATAGACCGGATTTTATTTTAGCGACATTCATTCACGATAGTTGTGCCTTATAACTGGTTAAAGGCCAAGTATATTTAGTCACACAAATAATTTTATCCACGATTATATTTCCCCTTATCTTTTTGTACAAACATATTAAGGACAGTAATCTTGAGTAATTTCGAATAAACCTTAAAAATATCCATAGCTTTCAACTATCAACACGTGCTGTAATACATACAAGGTTAAAATATTAAAAGACCCTATATATTGAGACAGATAAGGCACCTCGACGCTGTGTAATGTTTAGAAAGCATATCGCGCTAGATCAATTACAATTGAGCAATGAGTTTCATCGATCGACAATGGGTGCCCCAAACTTTCGGCCATGTACCACATCTAAGATACGCCTAGGAAATCACCAGACGAAGACAGCCATACGAAATGTTAATATGAAATTTGGACAGTTAAGCCATGTTTTTATAGGAATTTGAAATCGTTTAGGAGAATAGTAGAAAAACGCAATAAAAAATAATTAAACCTACAGACCTCAGTTCACATCTGAAGCTTGTTCCACATTTTGCCATCACCCGTATTGGTCTTGTGGCTAATTCCTTCTTGTCGTATTCCTTTACAATATTGTTAAGACTGCGTCAACCGATAAAGAGACCTAGTTATATCTACAGCGTCATTAGAGTTTGAACAGATCTGAAAGTGTTCCCACACTACCAAATAAAAAGATAAAACACAAGCTTTGACATAAAAATAAAGGACAATATTATCCTATTATAAATGTCCTTGTCCCTCAACTCGTTAGTTTGCATGACCGTTACGTCCTGCCAATACCTCGTAAATAAGGGACAATTCCGCGTTTTGATCGCTTGGAAAGAGAGGAGAAGACATTACTTGATTTCAATGACAAAAAGAAAGAAAGAAAGAAATATGGGAAGGTAGTATTGGAGTAAGAGACTCAGATTAAGCCGATAAGAACAGATGCTACACTTTGATCTCAGCCAAAAGGACGAGAAACCTTGGCGAGCGCGATAAAACGGTATTTTTCAGATGCACAGTGTCGAAAAATAACATCGTCTGCTGAATTATTTTAAAATTATTATTAAGAGAAATGTTCGCAAGAATTAAAAAGGGAAGATAAATGTGTTTTTACCGTCTGTGGCCAATACCTACTAAATAATGGACTATTCCGTTTTGATCGCGTTGGAAAAAGGGAGAAAGGAAACTCAGTGAGATGGTTTGGTTGGTTTACTTTGTTTTGTTTTACGCCATATCAACCTCAATGGGTTATTTAATGCCGACAAGATTTTTATTATATATTATTTCAAAAATGTATTGCTGGTAATAATTTTTTCTTCAACAATTCATTTCTGGTAATATTTTTACAAAAATATATTGCTGCTATTAAAACCTATTTTTAAACTTTCATAGTGTTTTGACTCCAGTTTGGGGGTTAACTATTTGCCCATAGCAGGAACCCTAACAGATGCTACCACCTCGGATCAGGGGGGACATAGGAACCCCAGGAATTAAGAGGTGGTTCCACTCTCCTCAAAACCTCCTGATCAGAGGCCTTTATGTTGGATGTAGGTTATCGTCTTACCCAGGAAGACTCAGTGAGAAAATGAAAGAAGGGCTGTGTAAGTAAAATGAAAAAAAAATTGTCAATTTCAAATCTTTTCATTTGTACTCCCTTACTTCTTAAAATAATGACTAGCTTTCATATTTATTATTGTGTTTGCAATATTTTGTTAAAGTTGTTCAGCTTAAATATTTAAGGAATAAATAGGGGAATTTCTACGGATATTTTATTGGCGTAGAACTCGCCATGAGCTTATACAATCATTAAGAAGAGATAAAACTCGTTAGAAAACTAAAAATAAGGAAAACCGTAAAATTTTCACGGCTCATTCTAGTATTTAATATTTTACGGAATACATTTTATTTTGTTACTTAAACTTTTATTTAAATTGCTAAGAATATATAACATTAAATCGTCCTTCATCGTCTCTTAGTCACCCACAGAGAGGCTATTCGATATCCGTGCTTCCGTTTCCATGGAGGTAAAAGAGAAATCAATAAATTTACATCCCAAAACGCATCACGTTTTATAATTTCTCTTTCCTTTTGTTCGTTCGTTTTCTATTTCAATTGTTCATAATCCGAATATTGAGAATCGTGGTCTATAATTCCCTTTTTAAATAACACATGTTGATGGCAGACAGAGAATGATCACTGCAGGAAATCCTAGACAAGGAAAGCGTGAAGAAAAGATTAGCTGTCAATTGTATGAAAGCAGTGTGTACGGTTGTCAGCAAAGAGAACAGCTAAATACGAAAGCTGCAAATTGAATTGAAGACGTGAAAAATCAAGCAAGCAGAGATATATTACAATCTGGGAGCTATTTTAATAAACTACGGAAAATATCACATATAAAGCTGAAGGTGTATTAGAATAACAAATGATGCCTTTCAGATGCTAGAAAAAATATTAAGGGACAAGAAATTTTCGTGAGAAACAATGAAAGCAGAGCTGAGATGTTATGTAACTTCCTTTATTGGCGTATGCATTGTACTAAAATCGGTGGTAAGATCTCACATTTTACAATAGATATAGCTTCTGTGGTGCCCAAACATGTTTCGAATTTTCGGAATTAACATTTTCTCGCGCCTCAACAAATTAAAAACAAATCCCGTTTTAAAGAAGAAAAAAACAGAGAGAGTGTTAAAGGGAGATAACCGCGGATGTAAAGTCAGAACATTATCGTTCATAACTCTCTCCTACAATTTGCAGACCCTATTTACTATATTCTTATTACTTGATATATCACAATTATAATTTATAACTATACTAGGACTCATCCATGTAATTACAAGTAGCCCATCATAATATTTTACATTTTGAAATCATATTCAATTATTATTTTTTTTAAACAGTTTATAATTTTATCTTTCAATTATTCCGCCTCACTTGCTATCCTCTTCCACACCGCACTGATTAGTAACCACTGGGCTAAATATAACCGTAAGTTCTATGTTAACAGTTTCTTCAATTGCACTTCTCGCTTGCGGAACTCTCTGCCGGCTTCTGGTTTTCCACTCATCTTTGATCTTCAAAAGTTTAAATGCAATGTCAATCGTAATCTTCTGCCTTCTTAATTCCTGTCCTTTTATTGTTCTACCTCCTTACAAGTGTTTGTTCTTTTTCTCCTCATATTCTCTAATACTCAGTAACACTTTGTGTCTTAGCGGCTTTATTGCCTTGTCTGAGCTGAAATGATTTTAAAATATTGCAGTAAATGCTCGACGATTTCTTGCCAGAGAATTGAGGCAAGTGAAATGTGCTTCTAGAGAACGATTCTTTGAGTGGCATGTACGCAACATTTGAACAACGAAGAAACTTTAAGGAGAAAGAAATGAAAAGAAAATTTCTGCTTAGGCTCAGAAAACGGCAGAAAGGTTTAGGAGGTAACACAAGGAAAGACGGTTTAGAGAATTTGGCATTCACAATACATGATAAAGGTAACAGGGACAAGAGCAAGCAACTAGCAACGAATTTGTGCAAATGGATGAAAAAAACAGGTACTGTGAGTGATAGTAAGGTGAGAAATGTATGTTAGATGATAAGAAGTTGTGGAGAGCCATGATCGAACACGTCTTGAAGAGACACAACACATAAAAAGATGAATTGTAGCCTCTCGTAAGATGCACCCCCATTTTTTTAAATTCATTCATTGCAAAAAAAAAAAGCAAGACAATAGTGCCCCTAAGAGGTGCAACTGAGAGTGAATGAGAATTGGAAGTGTTTAGAAAGATCAGGAAAGACAGCCCTAAAAAGGAAAAACCGT
>OZ038505.1:8031957-8036957 GCA_964036315.1 Acanthosepion esculentum | reverse complement strand
ATTTACTCAGACAAATGTTTATAGACAGTCCCTTGATCGTTAGATTATTCACAGTAAATTTGCATCCAGTTTCTTACAAGATTTTACCTTTCTTGACATAATCTACTATAATGTGGGATGTTTATATTTGCATCACTTGATAAAACAGCAATGAAAACATAAAAAAAGGAATCTAAATGAAAGTGGCTAGATTATATACACAAAACATCCTCAGTGTCTCTCTTTCTTTTTTGCACATAGGCAGTTGCATCAACGGGAAAATAATCTTTGTCAGATGGATTCCTAAATGACGAAACCCGTCACGCGAAAACTCTTTTCACTATATATATATATATATATATATATATATATATATATATATATATATATATAAATAAAAAGAAAGAACAGTGTTCTTATAGATAGTTTTATTTTTGCACAATAGTGCTCAATGTAAATTTACAGAGCATTAAAATCAAAGACATTAGTTCCATTTCCTCGTCAACAGAATTCGTTTAATAATTCGTTTAATAACAAAATTAAATTCGAATGCTTTAGCTTCCATTTTTTAAACATGGTTATCACTGTGTAGCGAAAAACCCATATTTTAAATCAATTAATTTATAATATATATATATATATATATATATATATTCTTTCACTTTCTTATTTTTAATATCCTTTTTCTGTATCTGTTCTTTAATTTGATTTTACGATTTTTATTTTGTCGTTTTATTTCCACTCGCATGTTTTAATTTCTGGAATGTTTCATTATTATGCCCATTATTGACTATTGTCCTCATCTTTGTTTTTATTATAACAAGAAAAGTAAAGGCAATATCCCTTATGTAAGTAGTTATTTTTTTCTCTCGTTTCCTTTTATATCCTTCCTATCCTCCTTCATTTAGTTTTCTTTTTTCTTACATTTCTTTGTTTTGTTCCCACATAAGATATTTGTTTTTTGGTCATTCATTTCGTAATTTCACGTTCTTTCTCCTCTCTATCCTCTATTTTGTCTTCTCTCTTTCTTTCTCTCTTTCTTTCTTTAATTTATCTGTTTCTTTCTCAGTCTCGTTTTTCCTTCTTTCTTTATTTCTTTCCTTCTTTTCTTTTTTCATCCTTTCTCTCGTTTTCCTTACTTTTCGCCGTTTTCCCTTTTTTATTCATTATTTTCCTCTCTTCCTATATACAACTCTTTATTACTTTTTCTTTATTGTATTCTTTCTTTCTTTTTCTTTCTTTGTTTCTTTCTTTCTTTCTTTCTTTCTTTCCCCAAAACGTCTCTTATATGTCCTTTCCATCTTTCCTCGCAATCAAGACTAAATATTCCTGCATTTATGGTCATTCTCTATGCATAGGTTAGATGTGGAAGTAGGCAAGAAGTATGGGGCACCCAATGAGGATCGAAATCACTATTCACTCGTAATTTTGCTAGTGAGTCAAGCTTACTAACCATTACACCACGTCGTGGTACCGCTGTTTCAAGGCTGAAAGTATGGAGCACACAGTGAGAAACATATATACTATTCAGTCATAATTGTTCTAACAAGACAAGCTTGTTAACCATTACTCCACCTCGATTTCCATATTTGATTTCTGGGTCAAGGCTGGAATTATGGTTGCAACCATTGAAGATTGATCTCATTATTCAATCGTAATTGATCTAGCAAAACAAGCTTGTTAACCATTGCACCACGTTAAGGTGCCCTTCTTCTTTATTTATATCGATAGTGTATTTTTTTTCTTTATTTTTGCTACATATTTCTCTCACTTAATATAAATTCTAACACTTCATTGTCTACATTGTTTATTTTCCAATCACCATTTTCCATAATCTTTCTTCCCCTTTTACGCTCCCATACTTTCTCAAATTTTCAAAACTTATATGATCGTTTGGTATGTTGAATAACAAACAAACCATCTTCTGGTCAATTTTATTTTCTCCGATAATGTATTGTAAATTAGAATGCTGTGAAATCAAAGACTAAAACAAGAACACAAAAGCGAGATTAACACACACACACACACACACACACACACACACACACACACACACACACACACACATATATATATATATATATATATATATATATATATATATATATAACAGTATAAAACGTCAAATTCTCACAAATGGAAACGTCTTTCCTATCTGCCACGAAAAACAGAATTCTTTAAAAAACTTTGTACGTTGGCATGATAAACAGTTCCATATAAATTGAATAAAAATACAAAAAATACAGAAAAAAAAAAATTTGAGAAAATCGAGAAACGAAAGTAGTTTAATAAACCTCGATTTAGAAATTGAACCATTTTTGGTGGGGGACGTCGGTTGGAAGTGGAGGTTACTTCCAAGCACCTAATTTCCTTTCAAAATTCTCCATTCCTCAATCTGCCTTTTCTTCATCCTCTCCCTTGTCTCCTTTGTCTTTGCTTAGCCACCCTCCATTCCCATAACATAATGATGTTACCATATATATATATATATATATATATATATATATATATATATATATATATATATATATATATATATATCTGTGTGTGTGTGTGTGTGTTCTTTCTTTTTATTCAGCTTTTTTCCCTTCACCCATCACCAACCAATGAAGTTCAAGATTTAGTCTTACAACAGGCGATATTAAAGTATATTCTCGTCTCTGCTAGACGAATGCTTTTCGATATTTTATTTTTATTTGATTTTTGTTTTTTTTGTTTGTTTTTTTTTTTGTTATTTTATCAAATATCATTTCATTGAGTCACGTGACTGGCTCCATTTTATTTCTGGGGTTAAATTTTTATCATTTTCTTGTATTTTTCCACCTGACCTCAGTAACTGCGGCAGCACCTGCCGTTTAGAAAATGTGGGGAGCGTCACCTGCAACAGTCCCGTTAAAAGAAGCAATTTGGGAAGCGATTTTCCTGAATTGGTGTAATACTCCATGTCTTTTCTTATTTTTTTTTCAAATTTTATAGCTATTTTCTATTATTTTCTGGTAAATCATTTTTTGTAGCACGAACGGTTATTCGTCTAATTTTTAAAATGTTCCTCTTTTCTCGATGTATCTTTTTCTAAAATGTTTCATTTGTATCGACGGTAATGGTTCTAAAAGAATTTATATTAGAACATCAGAATCGTAGCTGAGAGGTTTTATTTATTTATTTGACATTTATTTTATTGGTTGGTATCTCTACAGGTTAGTTTTCTTTCATGAAATATTATCAAAATGGCTGAGATTGGGTATTAACTATGTAATAGGAACATTCTAGATAGAAAAAGAAACAACTTCACTGTTCAATATTGCTTTTCATATGTGTATTCTCATCATTTTGTTTTTATCAGAACGTTTCTGCTCCTGGGTATATTTTATCGATGTTCCAGGGGCAATTTATATATATATAATTTTGCCTCAAGCAAGACGATAATGCCACAAAGACGCCAGGAAATACTGGGAGTGAAAGAGAATGAGAAGTCTTTAGAAAGAACCGGAGGCGGAGAATAGAGCTGAAGTAGACTTTAAAGGGAAGCGAAAACCCATAGGCGGAGACGTTAGAATAAAAGAACTGAAGTAGACTTTAGAAGGGACCGGAAACCTATAGGCGGAGACGTTAGAAATATAGAACTGAAGTAGACTTTAGCACGGCCATGAAACCCAATCCTAGACAGGAAACAGAATCCTAGATAGAAAAGAAGGGAAAAAACTATATCCTGTTCAAATGACCAAGAAGGTTTGGTTTGGTTTGTTTTGTTTTACGGCACATCAACCTCAATGGGTCATTTAATACCGACAACTTTTTTTTTCCTGGTAATATTTTTGTTTTGTCAAAAATCTATTTCTGTTAATATTTGTTTCCTAAAAAATGAACAGCTGGTAATATTATTTTTTTCTCAAAACGTATAGCTGGTAATATTATTTTACAAAAACGTATAGTTGGCAATATTATTTTTTAAAAAAAATAGTCGGTAATATTATTCTTTCAAAAATATACAGCTGGACGCGGATGTAGTTTATCGTCATACCCAGGACGCGGATGTAGTTTATTGTCATACCCTGGACGCGAATGTGGGTGTTAACTATTTGCCCATAGCTGTGACCCCAACAGGTGACATCACCCCGGGTCAGGGTGGACCTGGGAACACCAACAATTAACAGGTGGATCCACGCCCCGCAAAACCTCCCGATAAGAAGCCCCGCTGCTGGACGCAGTCCATAGTCTTACCCAGGAGGTGGATGTAGTTTATCGTCATACCCAGAACGAGCCAAGAAGGAATATGACCAGACCATAAGCAAAACTGTCTACCCCTATTATATTATTGATATGTTGATGCTAGTGATGGACATTGCTTGATAGCTGTTTTCGTAGTCTAATAATAATTAACACTGATAGACTGCCAAATTCTCTTCTCCATGTTTTGTTATCAAATTAGTATTATCTCGACAAGAAATTATTTAAATAACTTTCTATTATATCCCCTTTACTTTTTGTTTTTCTCTCCTACTTCTTCTCTTTCCACCAAATCTCGCCTCCTTTACTATCATCTTGCCTTCCAACTGCGTATCATTATATTTGTTTCTAGCCTCGTTCTGATTACTCGGTGATAGTAGCCATAGTGCTATCAGTAATGTGCATAGCGTGAATTGTAATTTCTTTATTTCTCTTTATACTGCCAGGCTAGCTTTCGCTGGACAGGCTTATTAATTTTGTTAACCTCTGTTCGCCAGATAATTAATTCCTTCTAGTGTTCGACTAGCTTAATTTTTTTTTCTTTTGATATGTATATGATTCACTTTTGTATTTTATATCGGTTCATACAATTTTATTATTTCCATCTCCCCACTAAAAAAAAAAGGAAAAATCTCACATAATTTCAATTTTCAACCGCTAGAAGTCTCGCTTTGCAAAAGAGCGGCGATCAAATCGATTGAATAACGTTTAAGAGCATTTTCACATAAGGCTAAATTCATTCAGGGTCTCTAGAATATAGTACACATTTTCAGAAAATAATAATAGTAATAATA
>OZ038505.1:8024457-8029457 GCA_964036315.1 Acanthosepion esculentum | reverse complement strand
GTACGATTGGGTAGAGAGTCGAGCTTCTGTGGATGCTCGATACACGTGGCCTTGTGCGAAATTTAAACCATGCTTTGTAAATCGCTATTTATCCCTAATGTATCATCTGTCTAATTCAGATTTTTTAAAAGACATTTTGTTGTAGATTTTCTATTCAAAACTCATTTCATTTTGGCTTCATCAGTCCGCCGTATTTTCAAAGTTTTACGGTAGAACTGCATTTTATTCGCTTCCTATATTCTGCTCCTTTTAACAAAATTATTCAGCATCCGTCGCCATAAAGGAGATTAAACATTACCCATCAGTCTTTTTTATTCGTTTTATTATTTTCGATACTTTAATACGTTGCCCAGTTTCTGAAATATCTTCCGCTATCTCTACTCGGATTTGCATTTCTATGCCACAATCTCTTCGTCTATTTCCGCATACCATTGATTTTGATGTCCTATTGCCAAAATTATAAGGAATCTGAAAACGCTTCTCAAGACATTCAGATCAGAATGGAAAAATAGAAATCTTACAAATATAATAATAACTACATTAAGAACTAAATATAATTTATTTCATCAGAGCTTCCACATTTCACATAGAAACTGATGTGTATTTCTATATTAACGTTATTGGTATTTCTTGTAAATGATTTCACTTACGACAACAATGACATTCCGAGAACATATCACGTGAACAATACCTCATCCAATCAAATTTACAGACCGTTTCAGCATCGGCTCCAGTAGTTCTGATCTTATCAGAATCCGTCCAATTTTGTATAAACCACAAATACAATTCAAGCAAAACATAGGCCGAAGTAAATGTTCGAGCCAGAGAGAAATATAACAAGAATGGTTGCTTATGGCTTTGTCCCAGCGATGCCATTAGTTCGGCTTTATATAATCTTCCTCTCAGATGAGCTAGTGACGTCCGCCATATTGACATGTCAAATGAGCGGCAGTCCGTGCTGAAGAAAGGACAGAGATTTAGCGTTCGATAGGAAAGCATCAACTTAAAGTAAGGTACATATTTACTTCCATCATCATACCTCTATACAAAGAAGGGATTCGCAGCAGCCTTATTATAGAAATTTACAAAGTTATCTGTTAATATTTATTCGACTAAGGGGTTTTGTATCTGAAATGATATTTTAAAATATAAGTGATCAAAATTAAATCCAAAGTTAGAGTATTACTGACGAAGTTGTAATGATTATTAAGTGTGTTATACGAAAAATGCTGTAGAATATGAAGATTATGAGAAGGGAAATTGAGGATTGACTTAAATATGCCAGGAAAAAATATTCATGAAAACACCAACGCGGGTGGGTTTTTTTTTACACAGTGTAGCAGTGCTTAGGAAATAAGCATTCTGAGTGTAACTTCATTCTCATAATTTGGAAGAGAAAATAAGGTTGATATGACTCCGTCGATATGTCATGGCTGGTGTTAGATGCAAAGGTCTGAATTGGTAGATGAAATGATGGGGCAGATATGAACATTTGTCATAAAAATAGCTGTAGAAAATGGCAGGATTGAAACATTGCATCGGCAGTGAATATATATATATATATATATATATATATATATATATATATATATATATAGAGAGAGAGAGAGAGAGAGAGAGAGAGAGAGAGAGAGAGTTTACGAAAAACTAGATAATCCGTATGGGAAGACCCAATGAGGATAGAATCCAGAGAGCTCAATGTAAATCAGAGCTAATAATTTAAATAAAAACAGATTGCTTTAAGGTTCCATATAATAAATTATTTCACCACAGCCCTTTTAAAGGACAGTGGATCATCAGATTTATTTCCAAAAAAAAAAATTTATATATATATATATATACATACATATATATATATATATATACATATATATATATATATATATATATATATATATATATATATATACATATATATATATATATATACAGATATATATATATATATATATATATACATATATATATATATATATACATATATATATATATATATATATATATATATATATATATATATATATATATATATATATACATAGATAGATAGATAGATAGATAATATTAGTAATCAATATATGATGATTTGGATCGTGATTACGATTCCAATGTAATAAATTATAATGATGGTATATTAATGTTTGAGCCTTTTGTATATATTTGTATATAAATGTGTATATATATATATATATATATATATATATGTATATATATATGGGTGTACATATATATATTTGTGTGCGTGTATATATATATATATATATATATATATATATATATATATATATATATATATATATGTATATATATATATATATATGTATATATATATATATATATATAAGTATGTATGTATTTAATTGCTTTACTCCAAGCAATAATTACATTATATCGCAGGGGTTTACAAGGGGTGAAAGAGAGAAAATGAGAACATTAAAAATGGGGGGAATTGAAGAAAAGACGAAAAAGAACAGGTTCCAGGAAGACAGAAGATGGTGATTGACGTTGCATTTAAATTTTTGAAGTTATCAGGGAGGTAAGAAATCAGAAGTGATTTCCACAGGTGGAAAGTGCGAGAAAAGTAACTGTTAGAGTAGAATTGGCGTTTGCATGTAACAATTTACACAGCATAAAGGTGAGACCTAATTGCCAATCTAGCAGCACTGATAAATTCAAGTAGTCCAGCCAACAGAGAAAAAATTGTTCATCAGGAGAGTTGGCCTGAAAATATTTGTAGAAAAAAGAACAACAGATGAGCAAGCACACGGCAGATCCCGATTTACACTGCATTTCAATTTTTGAAAATTATTGGTGGCAGGGACGGAAAAAGTTTCACAGTGCGTGAAACGAAAACTTTTCCACGAGAACAGATCTAGGTCTTTCAATAGCGCGACATAGTTGCCAATTCAGGTATACGATTAAATTCATACACTCGAGGTACTAAGGAAGAAAGCTCATCAGAACAATGACCATGAACAGAAGACTTGTCACCTTGGTGAGAAAGTCACTGACGTCGTGGTCATGATCGAATACATTACAGACTCATGACTGTACAATTACTACCGTTAGGATATTATGTGCAATGACAAAAGTACGCTGGTGTAGGATTCAAGAAACCTTTATTCAACTGAAAATACAAGGTTCGGGTATAGTGTCCTTTTATAGTCCCAGTAAAAAGAAATAGCACTCTCAAAGAGAAGAAACAGTATGTAATTTGGGAAAATTCAGAATCCAGCGAGTGATGTTATTTTAGAAGGCGTTTAACGTAAATCTTAAGTAGAAGCTGAATTCTTTATCATTTTGGGAAATGCTTAGAAAATTTAATCCGCACTGCCTTTCGTATAGAGACCTTCGACGTATTCATCTTTATACCGGAAGATAGGACGGGAATATATGCGCATTAAATATATATTCGTATAAAAAATGCTTTTTTTTTTAAATAAGAAAAAAAGTCTATAGGGTGAAGGCTTTAATCTATTTTTATTTATTTATTTATTTGGTTATTCCTTCTTTTGAGGAACCCTATTAGTTTATACTTCTGTTCAGCGAGTTGTAAAAAGAAAGACGAGTCTTAAACAGTAAAAAGAGAAAGATTAAAATAGAAAGTGAACGAAAAAAAAAACGAAGAATTCGAATCCAATAAATTTATAAAGAGGAATCTAGAATGGAATAACGTGGCAATGACAAACTAATGCAATGTAGGACAAATGAAGAAAAAAAAAAGAGAAAAGAAAAAGGGTCGGGAAAAAGAAAAGAGAGAAAAAGACGCAGTAAAAGAATTCAATCGGTGAAAGGGATTTTTACGGGACATGAGTCCTATTTCATATCAGTACAGGTCTCCAAACATGGTTGACCAACAAGAACACATTGCTGTTCACGCGTGCGCAGCTAAGCAGAGCAACGAAAATGTTAGAGAAAAATCGCCGTCCATGATGTATTTATTTCACAATATCCTTCAAATATTCAGGCTGTGAAAACACGCTTATTTTCCATTTTCTTTTTCACTTTACATGTTTGCTACATATGATATCTAATTATATTTCTTTTACACACACACACATACACATACATATACATATACATATACATATATATATATATATATATATATATATATATATATATATATATATATAAAGAAATATATTTCAAACTCTTTCCACTTCTTGTTGAGTCCATCTTTCAATTTCCTTTACGCGCCCTGTATGTGTGCATGCGTGGCCAAATGTTTTAGATGTTCGACTTCTGACGATGAGGTCTGTGTTCGAATCCGGCCATGGTCGATTTCTTTTCATCAAGGTGATTCATTGATGCAATCGAACTGAGGGGGCTTTCGCGGGCAACTTATGGAAAGTGCCCGAGAAGACGACAGATAAGGTACCGCCAGTAAGCTTTTTATTTTATTTTTCCTGTGTTCGAACAAGTGTTTTCTTTTTGGGACACAGAGTGTATAGAAACTGTCCAAATGTTCTATACTTCCGAGCAATTTTGGCCATACTTTTAGCCATTATCAAGGATGATTTTATTTTTCCTTTTTAATTGGGTGTATGGGTTGTCTCTACGTTTTTAGTGTTATAGGAATGTTTTATTTTCCGAATACAATTAGTAAAATGTCGCCGTGTTCGTATATAATATTACTGAGTGTTGGATTTTTCTTTTTTATTCTTAAGGCTTCCATTATTTTTACCCATTTTTTTAACTTGTGTGTGGGGTTATTATACTTGTATTTTCTACTAGCATGTTTCGGAAAGTATAGTTGTCTTTAATGAAACATGTATAAAAGAGGGGTTGTTGCCTAAATACACGACATATTTATAAAATCGCTACTGTAAAATCCTTGTTATTCACTTACACAAGAAGTGAAACTTCCGTTAACCATCTTACACGGAAAGAGATGTTGATGAAATTTTCTGCACGTACGCCTAAGCGAATCGACATACATTATCATAGTTTCAGTTGCATTAACCATTATTGCATTTTTACGTTGAATGTATATCAAA
>OZ038505.1:8006957-8016957 GCA_964036315.1 Acanthosepion esculentum | reverse complement strand
GTATACATGACATTTACATTAACCAGAAAGATGCTTACGCAGAAGCGACTAAGGCTTTTTTAAAATTTGGATTTTGTAATGTAACTATAATAACAAAAACATTTCGATTTCATTTTTGCCTTGAAAATGTTGGAAGACGAATCGCGTCGTCTAAAAACTCATTTTTTTTTTCAATTGTCATCTTATACCATATATATATATATATATATATATATATATATATATATATATATATATATATATATGTATGTATGTATGTATGTATGTATGTATTAGTGTCATATATGTGTTTTGGAATATCGGAAATATCATTAAATTTGATGATATCATTTTTCGAACATCATGATATGACATTTTCCCTCTAACTTGAATGTCCCGCGGGATTTGTGCAGGGTGAACGTTACCGTAAACAAAACAAAAAAAAACAAAAACAAAAATAGAAATTAAAATACGTATGCAAAGAAACAAAGGTCGAGAAAAGAAGGCTTGGCAATTTTCTTTATGGCAAAGGAGAATGCAGAGCGTGTCCAAGACCAGTGAGGAAAAAAATGTTTTTGCACAAGTTCATCATGAGGCAGATGTCGAAAGTCGAATGCAGTTCCATTTAGCTTGCTTTTCTTCCCTAGACTTGTTCTATTGATCCGAAAAATATGTGACTGCTGTCTTCAACTTCCTCCCCGTAACCCAACATTTCCCAAATCAACCAACCACGTTTCAAGATCTCCCTCCATTTCCATCTTGGCTGCATCCATCAACCGAACCTCAGCCCAAAACTTCCTTACTTTACACCCCGACCTCTCCCCCAGCTGCTTAAATTCAAGCTTCATACTAACCTTATTTTCCTTTCTCCTCTCCAATCTATTCTTTTCCTTTCTGCTCCGATTCCAACCCGCGTGGAAGCCATACTGAATACACCGATGATAATGGCGACAGTAGAAAATTTAGGAAAAGGTACGAATTTGATGGTGGCAGGGACAGTAGAAATGAGGATTGGAGTGTCGGGTAGGTCTTGAATTGTAACGGTGGAAAGCGTGGTGGTAGTAGCCGTGTTGTTGTTAGTGGTGGCTGGTTCAAGATTGGAAGGTCACGGGGCTGCAAGCTTGTTGTGACGCGTCGTTGGGCAAAAGAAAAAGGAGAATTTACTGAAAAGGCGGCAAAATGCAGCGACTAAAAGTCTGCGACGGACAGTGTCTGCAGCTAATTGTAAGAGACGGTTAAAATGGGCACTGTGTCCACCTCTGGTGTAATCTGGCTATTGTTCAAGCGTTAATGCTTCTTGTCTACATTCCTTTCTCCCGTATCAACTCACACTCCTCTTCTTTTCTCTCTGATTGTTACTCTTTTTCTTCGTCTCTTTGTCTTTTTCTTCTTTCTTTTTTTCACAGTCTTTATTCTCATTCTTCTTCCTTTCGATTTCCTAAATACTTTATTTTTAGACGTTACAACTTTTTTTTCTGAATCATATCTTTCTGTCTTTTATGTTCATATGATTTTCTTCGCTCACGTTTTTTCCTCTCCACGTTTATCCTTAAATAATACATTTTCAATATTTCTTTCTTTTAATTTTTCTTTTTTTTCGTTATTTAACAGCTTTCTGACGTTTTTTTAAAAAAATTATTTAAAATTTTTACTTTTTTTACAAAGTATTTATTAATTTTTTAAATAATTTTAAAAAGTATTTTTCTTCTCACATTCTAACAACTTTTTTATCTGTACAGTTCTACGTTCTTTCTCAAAATATTTCATTTTTTTATTTTAGAATTTTATTAGTTATTTACGAATTATGTCGTATTTCGACACAACAACAGAAGTGTGGGTCATAAAGTTACATATGCGGATTACTTAGTAAGAAAGTATAACTAATAATATTTGTTTGCGTGACGAGCTTGGTGGCAAGGTAACTACTTAATTCTCTCAATTATCTCTCATTCTCTCTCTCCCTGTCTCTCTCCCTTTCTCTCCCTCCCTCTCTCCTCTCTCTCTCTCTCTCTCTCTCTCTCTCTCTATATATATATATATATATATATATATATATATATATATATCAAAATAAAGAGATAAAACAGTAAGGTGTTTTTATTAATTTTTATTTTGAAAAACAGAGCTCAATACAATTCTGCAGAGCATAAATATTATAAATTTGCTAGTTTAAATATATGGTTCTTCGCTACACAGGAATTCTAATATATTATAGAATTAACTTACAAATCCCTAGTACTGCTTTATTTTCAAGCGAATTTTGGAATCTCACATTCTCAAATTATAATGTGAGAAGGAAATCATTTTCCAAAACTCGCGTGAAAATGAAACAGTACTGGGGATTTTAATTTAATTCTATAATTAAATTTGAGGTTTTTAGTTTCTGTTTTTGAAACATGGTAATTCCTGTGTAGCGATGGAACCATATTTTTCAACTAGAAGTTATATATGTTCAATATAAGAGATGGAGACTTTATAGATAAAGACAATGAGGTCATGGAAATCAACATTACAACCTGAATGTCATTTCCACGCTTCAATATGATATTTCAAGCAAGAGTTCTATAGACCACTCGCCATTACTCTATATAAGCGTTTGCGTATATAGGTTACAATGTCATTAAAAGAGATGAGGCAAGAGGATCGTGCCTCTTCTAAATTTCATTCTTTAGAATAATTTAGCCTCAAGATTACCTAATGCAAGAGCAACCATATTTTCCACATTTCTCCTTCTCCATCATATATGTTCACTTGAAATTTCTCTCATTCTTTCAATTCTTCTCTATTTTTGTTTACGTCTTTGTATTCTAAATATTCCCAAATTATTTCATTCCATTACTCCGACATTTTCATTGCACGTTTTGCTAGTTTGCTTCATTTTTCTTCTTCTTTTATAATTCAGCAGCAGCAGCATCTTAATCATTTTTTCTTCTTCGTTTTCTTCTTCTTCATCATCATCATGAACATCTTTTGTCTTTTTCTTACTCTTCATTATCATCATCTTTTTCTACTTCTTCATCATAATCATAATTCTTCTTCTTTTTAATCTTCTGCTTCATCATCGTCTTCTTCTTCCTCTTACTCATCATCATTAACATCTCTTTCATCATCATCATCATCTATTACATTTTCTTCATCTCTAAGGTCATCTTCTTTTTCGACTTCATCATAATAATATTTTTAATTGTCCTTATGCATCTTCTTCATCTTCTTCATCTTCTTCGCGTTCTTCTTCGTCTTCATCATCATCATTATCATCATTATCACCTTCTTCTTTATCTTCTTCTTCTTATTATTCTTCTTTTTCTTCTTCTTCTTCTTCTGCTTCTTCTTCTGCTTCTTCTTCTTCTTCTTCTTCTTCTTCTTCTTCTTCTTCTTCTTCTTCTTCTTCTTCTTCTTCTTCTTCTTCTTCTTCCCCGCTCTTTTAATACATTTCTCACGATAATAATATTTTTTATTCTTCTTCTGAATCTTCTTCATCTTCATCCTGTTCGTCTTCGTCTTCATCATCATCATTATCATCATTATCACCTTCTTCTTCTTCTTCTTCTTCTTCTTCTTCTTCTTCTTCTTCTTCTTCTTCTTCTTCTTCTTCTTCTTCTTCTTCTCATTCCTCCCCGCTCTTTTAATACATTTCTCACGATAATAATATTTTTTATTTTTCTTCTGCATCTTCTTCATCTTCTTCACGTTCTTCTTCGTCTTCATCATCATCATTATCATCATTATCACCTTCTTCTTCTTCTTCTTCTTCTTCTTCTTCTTCTTCTTCTTCTTCTTCTTCCCCGCTCTTTTAATACATTTCTCACGATAATAATATTTTTTATTCTTCTTCTGCATCTTCTTCATCTTCATCATCATCATTATCATCATTATCACCCGCATCTTCTTCTTCTTCTTCTTCTTCTTCTTCTTCTTCTTCTTCTTCTTCTTCTTCTTCTTCTTCTTCTTCTTCTTCTTCTCATTCCTCCTCGCTCTTTAATACATTTCTCACGATTTGCATTTTTTCCTAAAACTCTTTCACTTTCTGCTCTTCTTTTTCTATTTTCTCCACCTCTTATTCTTTTCATCCTTCTTCATGAGACATGCCAACCCTACCTCAAAAATCAATTTTACTCTAAGCAACCTTTCTGTAAATTTACTTTTGTGCTCTCCTCCGCCAGGAGATTATAAAGTGGTTTTGCACCCCCAACGCCATTTTTAGAAGAAAAGAAACAAAAAAAAAAATATGGAGGAGCCCCGAAAGCGCTACAAATTGACGGAATGTATAGGACGAGTTGGGTCAAAATATAGACTGACACGCCAGGACATCGACAAGATGGTGGACAGATTTGAAGGGAGAGAAAAAGGAATGAAGAGAAGGAAAGTAGATGACGAAGACGACAATGGGATTGTATAATGTAATGGGAGTTTGGAGGAGAAGGGAAGAAAACTTGGGCGATGGGCAAGAAATAATGATATCAAGAGAGGTAGAAGACTCTAAAAAGTGCCTCGCTCGATAAAAGACATGCAAACTCAAGTAATGAGAAGCAAAGCAATAAAAACGCTAAAAAATCTTATATAGTTTACAACATTCACGATAGATATCTGAACCATTATTTCTTTAATATTCCAAGGGTAAATTTAAGGTTTTATCCGTAAAATTGAATTAAGTTTGAAATAAGTCTTAATTATAAAATCTGAAGTATATATATATATATATATATATATGTAAAAGTGAACATAGAAGTCAACACTTAGAGGCGACAGTCTGTTTCATGCTAGACGCAATCGCACGATAGCGTCTATCATGAAACAGACTGTCGCCTCTAAGTGTTGACTTCAATATTGAACAAATTATCCCATAAATATAGCACATCCTAAGACTATATTTCTTCATATATATATATATATATATATATATATATATATATATATATATATATATATATATATATATATATATATATGTATATATATATATATATGGAAAGAGAGAGAGAGTAGCGTCGTGATTCCCCACATGATGAAACGTTAAAAAAATTTAACGTTGAAACAAGACGAATAATTTTGTATTCGGTATGTGCATGTTGTAATGTAACACTGCATAATAAATAAATAAATAAATATTTATTTCCCAACTTTTGTATTGAGTCCTGTTTTAAATGAATGTTTTGAACGCTGAAAACGTACTCGTTCTTTTACACACACACACACACAAAGATATATATATATATATATATATATATATATATATATATATATATATATATATATATATATATATATATATATATATATATATATCTGTTTGTGTGTGTATAATAATAATTAGTTTCGGCTTATAACTCAGACACAAGCCAATCTATTTCGATCAGTGGAGTGGGCCATATGATATATCTCCCATCAAAAGGTTGGTTGTACTACTAAAAAGATTCAAGGTAATTTTTCATTGTTGGTACCTGAGCTGTTTTCACTACAGAAGACCATATACGTAAGCATACACCTTAAAAATAGTGTGAAGTTATCTTTTCTGTATTTTTAGAAAAGATGTTTCTATAATTAAAATTTGAATTCTTGGCATAATATTAACACTGGTGATAGTGTAATTAACACATGAGATTTATTTTTAATTCATTCTTTTTAAAGTTAAAAATGTATATTTTCTCTCCAGAGAAAAAAAAAGGTTTATAATGAATGTTTTCTCTTTCAAAGGCAAAATAGGTTTACGTGCGTGATATTTCTTTGTGAAAATCGCCAATGGTTTTAAATGAAGAAAAAGTTACTTTCACCGAAACTCCAGAAACATTGTACTTAATCATTATTTCTCTATGTGATTACGTATGAGCAAATGATAGTGAACTATTAAGAAGGAAACAAAATAAAATTTTAAGAAACGTTATTTTCCTTAGGAAATTAAGCGTGCCATCCAAATAGATCAAACGGGTCGCACTTTACCCACAACTATTAAAACCCATTTATACAAACCGTCACAATAATGTGACAGTGATTACTGATGGGTTAATCTACACATATGTCCTTACAGCAGTATTTAAAATACACCGACTGCATCCGATAAGACAGCTTCCTCTGTAAGCATTTTTCCGATAAATAAATGAACTTTGAGGATATAACATTGTATAAAAAATTATTTTTAATATCAAAAGAAAAGACGCTTTTCGTTCTCCCGTTGTCTGCGTTTGTTGTCTTGCCTGACGGAGAGCGGAAGTGATGATGATGAAGATGATGTGGATGATGACGACGAAAACAAAATCACTAACAGCGATTGCAATATTTCTCTGCTTCCAAAGTGGAGCCAATAAAAAGCAAATGAAAACAACAGAGAAATGAAAACATTTAACGCGCGTATACAAACAGAATGGCGTGCGCAAATGAAAAAAAAAAGTCAAATAAAGTTTTTTAAGATGTCTGGAACGAGAGACAGGCATTAAAAAGTACTAGTGATGAAAGAAGAACCGTATTCTCAAGCGTGAAATATACAAGGAACAAATTTTGCACCACATTTTGAAAAAAAGGCATTGTCATCTCTTTGTTCTGGTATTCAGTCCAAATCACAGACAACAGCCTGTCTGTCTGTTTGCCTGCCTCACTTTACAAAAAGAGTCACAATTCGTCTAGAAACGGAAAGGCCTCTGTCTAACGCTTTAGTCAAAGAAAAACCAAGATGGTGGGCGGAAGCAGACATTGCCACTTGGAATGTAGACTGTGCAGTGGGAACGACGTGAATACGAAGCGGAGTATTAAAAGGTAATTGAAAAAAAAATATGTATGAAACATAAAAAATAAGCCGAGAGAATTGCTTGGTTTTCAAAGAGAAATGAATCCAGAGATGTTGATGTTAAACAAAACGCGTTCAGCTCCAAAGAGAGGTAAATAAATACACACGCGGATATTTTAATTCGATTTATCTGATGCACACGCACATATCGACTAATACTTGAAACTGGTCGTTCACCCCAGGTGTATTTAGTATAAACAATACTAAGTAGAGATCTATTACGATATCAGGCAAATTCAATCCAATATGACCTATGCGTTCTTTCATTTCATTTATTACTCTTCTTGCGTCATCAAAACAAAAAACTTTTTAGAAATTCCAATTCTTTTAATCATTTCACCCCTAGCAAGCAATGTCACAGCAATGTCAAGGTGTTACAAAAGCGGAAAAGTGAGAGAAAAGACTGAGTATAGGGAGGATTGAGGAAAGGACAAAAGATGAATTGCATTCAAGATGGCGACTGACGTTGCATTTAACATTTTTTGAAGATTGGAGTTAACAGGGAAGCAAGAAAACGGAAGGGACTTCCACGGGCAGAAAGTGCTAGAAAAGGAACTGTTAGAGTAAAAGTGGCGGTAGTTTTTAACTATTTCAACAGTAAAAGGCTGGGACCTAGTTGACAATCTAGTGGCACATTTAAATTCATGCAGTCGGGGCACCAGGGAAAAAAGCTCGTCAGTTGTGAAACTATTTGTAGAAAAGACATGGGAAAGACACGGCAAGTCGGTGAGAAAATGACTGAAGCCGAGATGCCGAGTTAAGATTGGTTAAATTACACATCCTTCTTTAATGTGAAGAATCCCGAAATGTGTAGCAGGAGCATCAGACCAGATACAGAAGCAGCATTCAATGCACGGACGAATGCTAGATTGGTGCAAGAAAACGATCATAATTTCTATTTTTTCCTCAGCTTAGGTCATTTGCAGTGGTGTACAGTAATATGAATCTATTTTCGAGGTGTATGATGGAATTTGTTTGGCCTTAAAAATATTGCGTCATCCGTGATTGCATCAGATTTTCATAACGCCCAGACACTATTGTCTAGACTGTCGATTATTTCTCCTACGGCCATTGTCCGTGATGGGCGTTACTCCAAGGAGGCGTACGAAAATTGTAACTCTGCACGATCAGGCAAGCCTTACCAGTGGGCAAATCAAATTACTATCGATTGGCCT
Source organism: Acanthosepion esculentum (assembly GCA_964036315.1). Taxonomy (NCBI): domain Eukaryota; kingdom Metazoa; phylum Mollusca; class Cephalopoda; order Sepiida; family Sepiidae; genus Acanthosepion; species Acanthosepion esculentum. The sequence continues at coordinate 8,009,025 of OZ038505.1, read as the reverse complement.
GGAAATTCTCCTGATTTAAATACAATCGAGAATCTCTGGTCAATTTGCAAGAAGTAACTTTGTGGAATAGACGCGACGTTGCCTCGCTCTGTCTTTTTTACAAATACTTTCACGGTAATTGCTCCGAGGAGCTGGTTTCGCTGGTTCATAGGCCTCATGAATTTAAACGTCCTACGAGGCTGGCATCCCGTTCCCGCCCCTTCACCGTTGAAACTGTTAGATGTAGACGTCTCTTCTACTCCAATAGCTTCGTGTCTCGCACATCTCGCCTGTGGAATTCCCTTCCCTATTCCTGTTTCCCTGACAAATATAATCTCCAACTATTTAAGTGTAACGTCAATCGACATCTCCAGTTGCCTTGATCTATCCACTTCCCTTGTCCAGATCCTTTCACCTTTCATTCCTATCTGCTGTCGCTCCAAATCTTCTGTAACCCCCTTGCCTTGATCGATCCACTATCTTTCTCCACATCCTCTCCTTTAACACTCCTATCTGGTCTTTCTCCAAACCTTCTGTAACCCCTTGCGTGCTAGTGGCTTCCAGCCTTGCTTGGGGTGATAGGCTTAAAAAAAAGACATACAAAGTACTAACATAGGCACTGGGTCATGTTTAATTAGAAATATATGGAAAAAAAGTATATAATAACGGAATTATTGGTTTTGTTTCAATGTAATTGCACACGGGTGTATTTATTTTCCTCTACCGATCTGAATATTTGAGAAATTTTATTAAATTATCATTTTTTTTACGTATCTTCATATAGCGTAAAATTTTTGGTTACCGAAATTAAAATTACGTCGAATTCACAACTTCACGTAGTCCGTATTTATTTATTTTTAATCATTTCATCGCAAACAAGCTGATAACGATATTAAGCCACACGCTGTAACTGAAATGAGTGAAATAAACCGAGAAAACGTTATTGCAGAGAAAAGACAATAACTGACCAAGATTCAAGTAGACAAAAAATGACGATTGACAACCCGTTTGAATTTTGAACATCGTAAATGACAGGAAAGCATGAAGACGGAAGAGAAATCCACATATGAGAAAAGCGAGAGAAATAACAACTATTAGAATATAACTTATCGTTATATTTAGTGATTTCAAAAGTAAAAGGATCAGACCTAACTGCCAATCGAGTACTACGCTTAAATTTATTAAGTCGAGGTACCTAAGAAGAAATCTCATCGGAACAATTGCTCTGAAAATATTTATAGAAAAGACAAATGAAAGTTACGTTACAGCGATGGGAAATTCCTGAAACCGAGATGCTAGAAAAGGATGGAAAACATTGCAGATTCTTCAATGGTTTTTTGTCAAGAAGCCCCAGATGCATAGCGCAGATTCACTGTGTCTTTTCTATAAATACTTTCATGGTAATTGTTCGGATGAACTTTCCGCTATGGTACGTAGATTTTATTAATTTAAGCGCAAAGGGTTGGCGAAAAGGTCTCATCAGTTTATAGCTGAAATGGGTAGGTACATCTAACCGTAAGTTCTATGCTAACAGTTTCTTGTATCGCACTTCTAGCTTGTAGAACAATCTTCTGGCTTTTTGCTTCTCAGTCAACATTGATATTCAAAAATATAAATGCAATGTAAATCGTTATTTTTTGTCCTCTTAAATATTGTTCTTTTATTGTCCTCTCTCCTTAATAGTAACTTTTCTCATATTCTCTAACACTCAGTAACATCTTGCCCCCTAGTGGATTTATTGTCTTGCTTGGGGTGAAACAATTATATATATATATATATATATATATATATATATATATATATATATATATATATATATATATATATATATATATATATATATATATACAAGTATAGGATTGGTGTATACGGAATATATATATATATATATATATATATATATATATAGATAGATAGATAGATAGATAGATAGACATGTACAAATTGAGATATAGAGATATGAACAAATTCATATATATATGTGTGTGTGTGTATATATATTTATTTATTTATAGATAGATAAATAGATAGATAGATAGATAGATACATACATGCATACATACATACATACATACATATTGTTATATGC
>OZ038505.1:7994457-8001957 GCA_964036315.1 Acanthosepion esculentum | reverse complement strand
GTTAATGCGTCGATTATTGATATACACATGTGGGCAAAATCTGTCGAACGGTGGATTAAGTTAAATCTTAACGTTTTCTGCATAAGAAGCCGTGTATGTTTGTTTGTTTGTGTGTGTGTGTGTGTGTGTGTGTGTGTGTGTGTGTGTGTGTGTGTGTGTGTGTGTGTGTGTGTGTGTGTGAGTTACGTCTAGCTAATTTAAATCAAAATGTTCAGTTCAACCTGTGGTAGAGATTTCAATCACGCCCCAAAGCTGCCACATGTTGGGGCTGTCTCCGCAGGCTCATGTAGCCAGCTTCTTTTGACAAATAGGCCATGTTAGGATTCGAACAAAGGTCTAATGATCGAAATATTAACTTCCTAACTACTCGTCCACTATGTATAATAATAATAATAATAATAATAATAATAATAATATATATATAATAATATAGTGGGCCAATATCTGCACTGGAAAATTTGCAACTCCTATGGGAAGGAAACTGGAAGAAATTGGTACGAACACCACCCTGACCCGGTTACGGAGATAGGACCTGTTACAATTCTATGGGACTACACAATACACACTGACAGAACAATCAAAGCCAACCGCCCAGACATTGTTATTAAAGACCACAAACAAAATAAGTGCCTCCTTATTGATATGGCAGTCCCTGCAGACTGCAATGTGTCTTTGAAGATATTCGAAAAACTGTCAAAATACAAGGACCTTGAAATAGAAATCTCAAAAATGTGGCACATGGGAACATCAACAATTCCTGTTGTAGTTGGAGCCCTTGGACTGGTTGGAAAAAATTCCAGTAGGCTGATTGAAGGGATCCCTGGAAGTCTATGCTTCAAAGAGATACAAAAAATTGTTCTGACAAGTACAGCCCACACTTTACGAAGGGCTTTATCTATGTAATTTTTTTTTTTTTTTGGGAAGTGGAAAGTGTCATGATGCCATTTCTAACCTTAGGTCCCTGGGCGGGACCCGGAAAGAAATGTGTAAACGCCAGATATCAAGGAAAATAAAAATAATAATAATAATAACAGCAACAACAACAACTTTTACAGAAAGTGAACACAACACAAACCCGGTAACAGTGATAGGAAATGTGAAATATTTTATGAGACTTTACAATACACACAGTCAGAAACAATGAAAGCTAATTGCCGAGACATCGTGATTAGAGACCACAAACACAAGATGTGTCTTCTTATTGACATGGCAGACCCTGTAGTGAGTAATGTATCTTTGAAGATCTCCAAAAAACTATCAAAGTAAAAGGCCCTTGAAAATCGAAATCTCAAAAACGTTTGGCACATGAGGACATCAAAAATTCCAGTTGTAGTTGGAGAACTCGGATTGATTGGAAAATCTTTCAATAGAGTCATTGAACGTTTTCATGGCAGTGCAAGCCATAAAGAGAGACAAAATATTGTACTCTCAAGTACAGCTCACATCTTACGCAGGGATTTATCTATGTAAAATATGTTTGTTTTGTTTTTTTGTTTTCACAAAAAATGCTGAATGGAAATGCCATAACATTTCTGACCATAGGTGTCTGGTTGGGACCCGGAAAGAAATGAGTATACAGAAATCTAAGGAAATAATAATAATAATAATAATAATAATAATAATAATAATAATAATAATAATAATTCCTCATTTTAATAATACAGGCTGAAACTTAATTATCATACATTCAGATTAGCAAATGATTATCAAATACATGAGACTAAACCAAATAAATTTAAATTTTGTTATAAAGCTTCTAAATACGTAATGGATTTTCGTTATTAATCCAACTGATCTTTATCACTTTAAACGGTATTTTAATGGATAATCCTAATTGCGTAGATGCTCCAATTATTTTAAATAGTATACACCATTGCGCAAATTAATTGAAACAACCGCTTTAGTGTCCTTTCTTTAAAGATACGGTCAGTGTCAGACCCACTGTAGTGACATGGTGTAATCAATTTCTATTTTTCCTCACATTAGGTCATTTGCAATGGTCTACAGTAATATGAATCTATTTTCAGGGTGTATGATGAAATCTGTTAACAAATATTGCGCCATCCTTGAGTGCATCAGATTTTCATCACGCCCAGACACTATTGTCTCGACTGTCGATTAGTTCTCCGACGGCCATTGTCTGTGATGGACGTTACTCCAAGGAAGCGTATGAAAATTGTAACGCTGCACAAACACGCTGGCAAGCATTACCAGTGAGCAAATCAAAGTACCCGGACCCGGAAATTCTCCAGATTTAAATACAATCGAGAACCTGTGGTCAATCTGCAAGGAGCAACTTTGTGGAATAGACATAGGAAGTACTAACATATGCACTGGGTCATGTTTCATTGAAAATATATGAAATATATTTCATATATATATATATATATATATATATATATATATATATATATATAGTCAAACCTAGAGAGCCAAACGTCAGCGGATCTTCAGGGAAAGCTGGCCAGCTTTCCCTGACGATCCGCTTAGGTGAAATCTTGGTAGGTTTGTCTGGCTCTCTAGGTTTGACTAGGTTCGCTCTACTTTTGTATTGAACACTTTTTAGTTAGTTGATGACTCGTATCGTTTTTCTTTCTTTTTTAAAAACCTTTTTTTCCTTCGACATTGATTTGATCATTGGCAAATCAAGAAACCGAAGGTTTTCCGAGACGAGTGTAGTTAACTATATATATATATATATATATATATATATATATATATATATATATATATATATATATATATATACCGATTTGCACAAGGGCGTGTTTATTTTCCTCTACCGGTCTGAATATTTAACAAATCTTATTTAAAATATGATGCAACCTCCGACAGGTTTCTACATTTGTAGGAGAAACCAACATTAGATTCGATTGTTTTAAACCGATTCAGCTACAAAGAGCGTCGCCGATCAAGCATAGCTGAATCTGTATATTTTAGCGTATCTTTCCTGTTTTTCATATTATCCGGAATTTCATCACTGCTTAGTTTTGAACCTGAAACGTAAACAAAGTAATTTCTAAAGATGTAATGGATTATTTCATTATTAATACAACTTTTTATCACGTTATTTTAATTGATACCCATATTTGAATAGATGCTCTGTTCATTTGAAACAGTACATTCATTTTCGTCTACCGGTCTGAATATTTGCGAAATTTTATTAAAGAAAACACGCGCACTCCGGCAACATTTGAACGTGCGCCCACCTTTGAGGAAGAAAACGTCGTTAGAATCAACGTGTTTTTAACAGACTCGGCCATGAAGGGCGTTGTCGATCAAGCAAGGCTGAATACCTAAAAGAAAAAAAAAATCAGTTCTCGAGATGGATATGACCTTTGATATTAGAATGTTTTGAACTTATTTTTTCGGATTAAGATGAAGAGAAGGAAAGGATATTCGATCGGATCCAGATACAGAGATGGTAAAATCAATAACTCCTAACTCCAGACGTCCACTGTAAAATTACATAATATCTCCCCACGGCCTACATTTTCTAATTTCCTGCCGACCTTATACAAAGATTATCCAAGCCTTTAACGCCCAAACAAAATATAACGAACTTTCATCCACCCGTTCTCAAATATTTTGGATAATTCGTTTGCAATTTATTTTTGTTTTAATTTTTCTCTTAAAAAATTCGAGTTCATTAGAATTTGTTTTTTAATTCAATATCCACAAACCTTACGTGACCAACTCTGCAGACTTCGTTTTATATTGCTAAATACTTCTACCCAGTCCACCCCTAAGATAACGATGTTCCACCCATAACATCTGTCATCCAAAGAATGGACACTCGATTTTTATCATTTTATGACTGGGTTTGATCTTTTAAATTTTGCAAACATTTTTTTTTCATCTCATTAAAAATGTCTATAGAATTGCAACGCTCATAAATTTGCATAACCAGTTAAATCAGAACTCTGATCCATGCCTCTCGTACCCCATACTGTACCCGTTCCCCTTGTCTGTTCCTAGTAACCCTCTGTTTATAATAACGTTCCTTCTCCTCCTGCTCCTCCTCCCCCCTCTCTCTCGTGTGTGTGTGTGTGTGTGTGTGTGTGTGTGTGTGTGTGTGTGTGTGTGTGTGTGTGTGTGTGTGTGTGTGTTAGTGTGCGACAAGTCATCGTATTGTTTCGTCTGGAGACTTCAGAAAAGATTATCGGACAGTCTTGTTCGCAATATAGTTGGCAGGCTTTTCTCAGAAATACATCTGACGGTTAGTGAATGCTAATATTCTTATCGAATAACAGATGAATGGCGTTCATATATTTGTTCGTTTTTAAATATTCGCGTAAGAGTTTTTTCTTTCTTTGTCTTTTTGAGACAAAAAAATATTGAAAATGCTTTACCTAAATTTGCATGATCAATAAAACCCCAATAGCAAAGGCTGCTTCGATTCCATTATCTCTTGTTAGAATAACCCATTCCAATCCTGTTCAAATCAACTAAAACTGTAATTTATGGATTCTTCCATTTTTTCACCCATTATTTTTCTCAGGAAGTTCTATTTTTATTTCTTCATTCATTCTTTTACTCATTCCTTATTTCTTCATTTTCTTTCTTTCGTTTCGTCCGTTTTTTTTATTCGGTCACTTTCTTCTTTACGTCGTCCGACCATCTTTCGTTTCTTTGCTTTTTAAGGTCTTTGGATAAGAATTTTCCTTCCTTCCTTCTTTCTTTCTTTCTTTCTTTCTTTCTTTCTTTACGTTTTTCATCCAGCATTGTTTAAATATCTTTCTTTCTTCATTTCGTTTCAAATGTTTTTCTTTGAATATTTCTTTCTGCCTTTTACTTTATTTCTTCATATTTTTGAATTATTTCACCCCAAGCCAGGCGGAAAAAGCCACTAGTACTTAGGGCTCTACGAGGAATGAAAATGAGAGAAAAGACTGAGTCTAGATGGGATGGAAGAAATGACAAAAGATGAATAGAATTCAAGAAGAGCAAAGATGGTGATTGGTGCATTTAATTTGATATGGTTTATGTTTTACTTCAATCCTTCCTTCCTTCCTTCCTTCCTTCCTTCCTTCCTTCCTTCTTTGTTTATTTGTTTCTTTCTTACTTCCTTCCCTCTTTCCTTCTTTCTCTTTCTTCCTTCTTTCTTTCTTTCATTTCTTTCTCTTTCTTCCTTCTTTCTTTCTTTCTTTCATTTCCTTCTTTCTTTTTTCTTTCTTCCTTCCTTCTCTCTTTCTTTCTTTCTTTCATTCCTTCCTTCTTTCGTTCTTTCTTCCTTTCTTCCTTCCCTCTTTCCTTCTTTCTCTTCCTTCTTTCTTTCTTTCTTTCATTTCTTTCTCTTTCTTCCTTCTTTCTTTCTTTCTTTCTTTCATTTCTTTCTTTCTTTTTTCTTTCTTCCTTCCTTCTCTCTTTCTTTCTTTCTTTCTTTCATTCCTTCCGTCTTTCGTTCTTTCTTCCTTTCTTCCTTCCCTCTTTCCTTCTTTCTCTTCCTTCCTTCTTTCTTTCTGTCATTTCTTTCTTTCTTTCTTTTTTCTTTCTTCCTTCATTCCCTCTTTCTTTCTTTCATTCCATCCTTCTTTCGTTCTTTCTTTCTTTCCTTCTTTCCTTACTTCTTTCTTTCTTACCTTCCTTCTTTCTTTCTTTCTTTTTGCGTATCATTCATTCACTATTCTTTCTTTTTTTTTCATCTGCTTTTTTTAGGTTTTATTTCGCTGAATCATATCACATTTTTTCTTGTTTATTGTTGTTGTTCTTCTTCTTCATTCCTACCCCCCTCTCTCTCTAAAAAGATCTCCTTTTGGTTTGTGCGAAGATTTGCTATCTAAAATATGCTTGAAATTTTCCATTGGAAGGTATAACGGATAGAATATAACAGGAAAAAGAAGCATAATAAATAGAAACAGGAAGGCAAACAAATCCTTGAAAATAATGGAAGAATCACTCCTTTTAACAATGACTCTGGTCTCAGTTTTCTCTTATTTCATTCATTTGATTACATAATGTGGACGCGTCTGGACACAAACTTGCCGTCCTAAGGTGAAAACTCTTGACTTCTAATTTGTTTTTCTCTTTATTTTTTAAAACACATTCTTTATAACTTTCTCTTTTTATTAATGTTTATTTTTAATATAAAAAGTTTAAACATTGCATTTTCTAGATTTTCTTTTCAAAATTCAGTACTGTCTAATTTCAATGTCCAGTTCATTGTTGAGAGAAGCAAATATCTCACCCCTGTCTTGTGAGAATATCACAAACCTTGCCCCTCTATTGACACTGAACACTTATTCAAAACAGATAATTCTTTTAATTTTTCCCCGTTTTTTTCCCTAATATTTCCTTTTTTTCTTTGTGCAATCCCTTGTCTCTGGTATATGGGGATGAGTTAATTCCCTTTACCACAATCACGTGACTGCCTTTGGCAAACCGCCCAGTGATCTCCTGTTTGTCTGGGGAATCAAGCTTAAAAAAAATAAGTTTAAAAATATTCAAATTTTGTCTGGACTTTTTTTTATTTTTTTACTTAAATTTAATTTAATCTATTTAAAATAAAATGCAAATTCGTTCATCTCTCTCTATCTCTTTTTCTCATGGAAGAATTTAAATGAAATAGTATTAAACGAAAAACAGAGTACAGTAAAAACGGATGAATGAAAACGAGGATAATGAAAAATGAAATTTAAATTTCAAAAATATCTTAAGAAGTTATGGTAAAGCAATTGAGTGAGAATCTCAAAAATGAGGAAAATTATCGAAACGAAAAAAAACAAACAAAGAAGGTTAAAAATAAGGAGACGATGAAGAGGTCAGGAAATATCAAAGAATTTCATGGCTGATAAAGTAGTGACGCAGACACAAAATAAGGAGAAATAGAAAGAAATGAAAGAAACAAATATGAAAGTAATAATGCAATGTCTGAAAATTTATGGTTGCAGTTTCTATACTTTCAGTTTTACTGGTTTTCCAAAGATTTTAAAAAATCAGACACACATATAAGCGAATCTACTTCATAACGTCTATATCTGTTTTCTTTACTGAGAGTTAAAATTTGTTTTATATATGGTATTGGGATTCATTATATTATAGTTTCCACTGTCATTTCTCATGGCGATATATGAGGCATATGAATCATTTAACGTGATATTATTAGAACAGTAACTGAAATGAGCAAAGAGTTTCATTCGATTGTACGTCCTCTGTCCGAGTTTCTGTTTGCTGTGTTGCGTCCTGCTTCCTCTGAGCTTTTGTTTATCGTAAAAACCGTTGAAGAGGACATGGAAATCCCGCCAACAAATATTCGACGAGATATAGGAGTCTGACTCTACTCAATGTCCTTCTTGATATTTTCTACTTCCACTGTTCTTTTCTTTTCTGATAACGTTCTTTTTATATTTTGCTTTTCTTTTGATAACTTTGTTGGTTTTCTTTTTTCCCCTTTATGATTCCATCCGTTTTGTTCTGTTATGTCTTTTCTTTTTATATTATTTCTTTTTCAAAATGTGTTTCTTCGTTTCATTTGTTCCCCTTTCAACTAATACTGACCTG
>OZ038505.1:7966957-7991957 GCA_964036315.1 Acanthosepion esculentum | reverse complement strand
ACCTTTTTCCAAGTAAAAAATATTATTATAGAGATCTCGAATAAAATCTTGGACAGTCACCTCACAAATGAAATAGAGACTTGAAGCAACAGGAATGTGGTCCTACAGGACGTTGCTGAAAATAACCTGGGACGAATATCTGGGCAACAATGAAGTTCTAGAGACAATGGAAACAAAAGGACACTTACACTTAATATCCGGAAAAGACAGTTGAAATTTCTAGGGCACATAACGAGGAAAGAGGGCTTGGGAAATGTGATACTCACAGGGAAGTTTGAATGTTGTAGTGATAGAGAAAACAAAGCATAGCGTACCTGGTGAGCTTCAGTGAATGCATGTTGAAACAGTTTTAGGAGAGATGGCAAAAGGACAAAATTTATTAAGCGCTACAAAGGACAGGAGACTCAGGAGAGCTATGATCGCCAACTTCCTCTATTACGAGAGAAGAAACTGTTAGCATAGCACTTACGGTAGCATCTTGCCGATTGAACAGTAAAATAATGAGACCTTGCCGCCAATCTAGTACTGCAGTTAATGACATAAAATCTAGGTACCTCAGAGGAAAGTACATCAGATCAATTACCATGAAAGTAATTATAAGAATAGCACAAGGAATCTACATTACGGCGGTGGGGTAGTGACTAAAGCTGAGATTCCAGATCAAGAACAATTCCATTGCAGATTTTTGGTGGATTTTGTCAAGAATCTCTAAATATACAGCAGATGCACCAGAACAGATATGGCATCAATATTCAAAGAAAGTCGAATATTAAAATTATAAATATATAAGATAAATTCTGGCATGAAAATCGTCTAGTCCGACACAAGGAAACAACATTCCTACAATCTGACAATTGATTCAATAGAATCATCCAGCGTCATATGTGTGGAAAACGTCCGTCCAAGAAGGCGCAGTGGGTTGTTCTCCTGGAGGTTAGCATCAGCCATGATATTAGAATGCAGAAAGCGCGATCCAGTAAACCAACTCTCCTAGCAGCAAACCTAACAATTGATTCAATATAACCATACTGTTTTATCTCAGCGTAAAATGGTAGTCCGAGAAGGCGCAATGAATCTCTCCTGGAGGTTAGCATCAGCCATACTGATGGAAGGTAAATATCACGACACAGTAAACCAAATCTCCTAGCAGCAAACTTAACAATTGATTCAATATAATTCTCCGGCTTCATGTCAGCGGAAAACCTTACTCCGAGAAGGCGCAATGTGTCCTGTAGGTTAACATCAGCTATGCTGATGGCGGGTAAAAATGGCTCGCAGAGATGATTATTAGGGAACAGTTTCGTTTTGGTGGCATTAAATTTAACTTTGTTAGAACGTTGGAGGTGACTTATCAGTTTGGTGTCACAGAAAAAAAAGTAGTTTGCGTCATCATGCTTATGTCGCAACAACGATATGTAGTCGTCCTCCAACTAAACTACAACGTGCTAGGAACGTTGCAAAAATTGTTCCGATTTAGTTGTGAATCACACGTTGTAAAATCGGGAAAAATGGCTTTGTAAGTGATCAAGAATAAGCGTTACTGAGAAACAAATGTTATAATATTAAAACATCCTAAATGCTAGAATAGGTACTAATGTAAAGCATTATTTTATATACAATAGCCATGGCTATCTTCTTGGTTTGTCTTTCAGATTTGGTGTGGGTTTATTTTGTTTCATGTTATATCGACAGCAATGGGTTATTTAATGCAGAAAAGATTTTTAGGATAGGTTCGTATGAACAGAGTATGTATCATTTATAAGAAGTCAGTTTGTCGATCAGATTTTGTTGACGTATTTTTGTAAAGAGAATATTTGTGGACTAATGTATTGCAATATATTCTTTTTCATAAATGTATTGTCGGTAATGATTTTTTATTAAATGTATTACTGGTAATATTTTTTTTTAAAAATGGATTGCTGGTATTTTTTTTTTCAAAGATGTGTTGCTGATAATTTCTTTTTTCAATAATGTATTGCTGGCAATATTTGATTTTTCAAAGATGTATTGCTGGTAATATTCTGATTCTCAATAACATATTGCTGGTAATATTTAATTTTCAGAAATGTATTGTTGGTAATATTTTTATTTTAAATGGATTACTGTTATTTTATTATAAAAATCTAATTTTATACTTTCATAGTGTTTTGGCCCCAGTTACGGGTTAACTAATTGCCCATAGTTGGGAGCTTAATAGGTGCTACCACCCGTGCCCATGGTTGACATGGGAACAAAAACAATTAAGTAATTGACCATTTTCTCAATACCTCCTAATCAGTGGCCTTGCTGACGGATATACTTTATAATCATACCCAGGAAGATTGGCTTTTATATATTAGTTCAAAGATTTTTCAAAGGCTGTTTTAACAAATGTCGATGCGGTTTCTTAATATAAACTTGGATTCTTTTGTCTGACAGTTTACTTCCCTAAAGATGCTAGTTTCACATGCAGAACTCTAAGATTAAATGTGAGGCTGGACAAAGAAATCTTCGAAAACACCCACTGCAAGAAATAAGTAAAATCAGCTTGATATTTGCAAGGAGGTTTTTGCCGTAGACAATGGACTCTGCGATCTTATGCGACCGACTCGAACAAAGAATCTTGGAGATGAGTGCGTGCCGTAGAACCTGATATACCGTCCGATTGTATAAGGTCATTTGTCCGCCTTTTCATGGAATGATATTTCGTGCGCTTGGGCGCCATTTTTCGTCTAGCGCATTGGAATAAAGAGAGAGAGAGAAAAAAAGGGACATTGAAGAAGGACGTGGATACCCAAGGCGCTGAACGTGTTTTTATCAAGTGAAACGTGCTTGTCGGTATTGGACAAATATCCTTTTCACATTACTTTGTATATTACTTACATCAATGTACATATATCTACTTCATTGTAGCTGTACTTAAGTATACAATGCGCATGTTACACACTCATAGAATATATATATATATATATATATATATATATATATATATATATATATATATATATATATATATATATGAAGAGACAGAGAGACAGAGAAAGAAAGATGAGCGCGCTGAAATGTATACGCTCTTACCCACTTTTCAAGATATGACCATTTGACAAATATCTGATTTGCTTTGGTGGGGGAGGCGAGACTTCTTGCCTGTATATGTATAATTTCACACCACAAGAGTTCTTCAGCTTGTCTCTGTCTGAAAAGATATATCTCCAATATTGATAACCCGTCATTAGCAAATATAGCTAATTTTAATATAAACCCGCACCTTGTATATAAAAATATGTATTTACCTCCAACCACCAACGCACGCACGCACGCGCGCACACACACACATATATACATATACACACACACATATATACATATACACACAGACACAAACACACACACACACACATATATATATAAGTATTGTATATATATATATATATATATATATATATATACATATATATATATAAGTATTGTATATATAAGTATTTCCAAGTACCGCGCGCACACACACACACACACACACACACACACACACATATATATATATATGTATATATATATATATATATATATATATATATATATATGTATGTATGTATGTATATATATATATATATATATATATATATATATATGTGTATATATATATATATATGTGTGTGTGTGTGTGTCTGTGCGCGCGCGCGGTATATATATATATATATATATATGTATATATATATATATATATATATATATATATATATATATATATATATATATATATATATATGTGTGTGTGTGTGTGTCTGTCTGTGTGCGTGCGCGCGGTTCTTGGAAATACTTATATATACAATACTTATATATATATATATATATTTATATATACAATACTTATATATATATATATTTATATATACAATACTTATATATATATATATATATATATATATATATATATATATATATGTTATACTAAAAAAAAGGAAAGGGCATTAAGACATGTAATCCGGTGTTCTTATTGATATTTTTATTTTTACAAAACAGTGCTCAGTGTAAATTTACAGAGCATAAATATAAATTAACTGATTTAAAAATATTGTTTCATCCCTAGACATTTTTATGAAAGCATATTTTTAAGTCAGTTACACAGTGATTGTCACATCATATTCAAATGAGTGCCACCTCCTCACACTTCGCATCTTGTAAGAGCTTACACTTTGTTTCGGCGTCCATGGCCCCTAAGATTACTCTTTGGACCAGTATTCGTCTTCACATATAGCATCTATATATGAAAAACTCTATACTCGTTGGGGATCATTGGATTTCATACCCTACAAATCTCCTGTTACCACCATCAACCCTCACAGTTCAGATGATAATCTGCAAAAACTTGTTTCAAATGTTAAAAATATACACGCCCGCAAGCACAGACACGCACACAAACTCACAGATATGTGCATGCAACACGTGAATTACACACGCGCATGCACACATACAAACACACACACACACACGTATATATATATATAAACAGTTATCACACAAACATACACACACAGACACACAGACACGCATATATATATATATATGTATATATATATATATATATATATATATATATATATATAGTCATTTATTCGAAAATTATAACATAAAAAGTTATAAAATCATTACAAAAATACGCATTTTGTTTCAGCACTTCTGGTGTCTTATCAAGTGTTATCACTTGAGAAGACACCAGAAGAGTTGAAGCGAAATGGCTATTTTTGTAATGATTTTATAATTTTCGAATAAATGATTATATTTGCTCTTCTCTGAACTGAGTAAGCATTTAAGAATTTTATTTGTTGGTTATTGGAATTTATTACGTATACACCAAACCTATATTTGGGTATATATATATATATATATATATATATATATATATATATATATATATATATATATATATATATATATATATATATATATGTATATTAAATGATCTAGCAGATAATCAGAACACCAAAATTTGTGAAAAAAATGTAGCCTTGCAAATGAAATACCCTTAATAAAAGAAAAAAGATATCTACGACAAACCCCAAAAAACAAATACTCCTGATGAAATTCAACAAATTATACAGAGACTTAAAGAAATCCCCAATGAATCAGAATGTCAGCACCGGTTAAAAATCTCCCCCTCCCCCCAAAAAATGTATGTTCTATATAAAGGCTCTATCTTCTGACCAAAATGGATAATACATCATAGTGAATTAACGAACCATCAAAAGGAATTACTTAACGTCGGACCCAACTTTCATCTATACCTCAAATACACCATGTATATATTAGCGAGAACATTGCAAAATATTACGAAATCGATTATGTCCGACAATTATTTAATATATTTTCTGTTTATACGTTATTTTGATAGGTTTAATTTATTTAAGTAAATGCCCTGTTTTTTTAATATTATTTTCTTAATACTGTTTATTTATCGAATGCGCGATACCACTTTTCCAGTCAGAAAACCGTTACATTACCCAACCGGTATATGAATAGAAACATACACACACACTCGTATATATATAATAACAATGGACTGTCCCGTCGGTTTCGACGTATGAGGATCTAACAGCTTAGTTGACTCAGTTATGAAATTTTGTGCGATAATCTTAAGTGGTATTTAAGACCCGCTAGTGATTTACAAATGAGGCCACATGTGGAGCAAGTGTGAGGATTGTGGGATGAGATCACTGTTAGATTGGTTGACCTTTTAGATCTTGCTCTCGCTTCTTGAAGGCGATTCAGACAAGCACGAGGCCACACATGGAGCAAGTGTGAGGATTGTGAGAAGCGATCACTGTTAGATTGGCTGACCTTTTAGTTCCTGCTCTTGCTTCTTGAAGATGATTCAGACAAGCAGATTGAAAACCGCTGAGTCCACTAAACTACCTTGATCTCCATTCTACTCGCTCCAAGGTTAAGCGCTCAAGGGTGTTATCTGGTATATTGACAGCTGACAAGTTGCTTATCAGCTCATATATATATATATATATATATATATATATATATATATATATATATACATATATATATATATATATATGTAAATTTAAAAGGATGAATGTATCTAGCATATTTGGTCTGATGCTTCTACGATATATCTTGAGATTCTTGTCAAAATTCGTAGAAGGTTATGTAATAAATGGTGATTTGGCATTTCGGTTTCAACACATTTCTCACCGACCTGCTGTCGCCTCTCTCTGTGTTTTCTACAAATATTTTCATGGCTACTGTTCTGATGGACTTTCCTCCCTGGTTATTCGGCTGCAGGAATTTAACAGGGATAGGGTTTGGCAACTCGGCCTCGCCTTTTTACTGTTGACTGCGCAAGAAGAAATCTTCTTTTTCATTCAAATCGTTTTTTTTCTCACACTTCTCGTCAGTGGAATTCCCTTCCGATTTCTTGCTTCCAAGCCGGCAACAATCATTAAAAATCTGAATGCGCCGTTGTCTATAGTCTTCATATACTTTTATTTTCTCCTCCCTTCTACTCACTAAATTCATCTTATTCTCTTTCAATCACTGTAAATACGTCTGTCCTGCTGGCATATCACCTTTCAAAAAAGCAATTGTAACATAACTTATTAAAGATATCGTCTATATGAGCATGAAAGTATCTATAAACCTGTAAGTATCTATAAACCTGCAAGTATGTACATCCGTTCAAGGTTTTATATACGTGATATACAAAAATGCATGCGCGCGCATGCATCTCCTATTTCAATGCCAGATGAAAGAAAATACAATTGTAATCTTTCGCTAAGAAAAATATCTTTGTTCATGCCGCAGAGAAACACGTTTCTTTTTACCAAACTTGATGCACAAGAAAAACACTCTTTTGCCCCATCTCGTCTCACTATCTTGCGCCTGAGGTCCGAGTGTTCCCCTCTAAAAAGCGGTCTTTTATATTTATATATATATATATATTTGTTGTTGAACTCTGCACGACTTACTGGCACGTTTTAACGATTCGATGTCAGCGTATCACTAAGTTTTCGTCACAACGGCTGAAAGAAAACATTGCGCTGGTATTTTGATTCGTGTTTTCTCCAATCGGAGATTTCGTGATTTGACTGAAATAAATGATTCCAGATGATGGCATCCTCTTCACTCAAATATTCCATGGTTTTTGATCAACCAGATTTTGTTAGATTAAGCCGCTGATATTTATTGTTTTTTATTCATAATTTAATCCAGAGACGGATATGCAATGTAATTGGCCCTGATCTGTTATTTCGTCTGCAGTCGCTCTCTCACAGACGCGCCGTTGCCTCGCTCTGTCTTTTTACAAATACTTTCACGGTACTTGCTCCGATAAGCTGCTTTCGCTGGTTCCCAGGCCTCATGAATTTAAGAGTCCTACGAGGCTGGCATCCGTTCCTACCCCTTCACCTTTGAAACTGTTAGATGTAGACGTCTCTTCTACTCCAATAGCTTCATGTCTCGCACCTCTAGACTGTGGAACTCCCTTCCTTATTCCCTGACAAATATAATCTCCAACTATTTAAGTGTAACATCAATCGACATCTCCAGTTGCCTTGATCTATCCACTTCCCTTCTCCACATCCTTTCCCCTTTCATTCCTATCTGCTCACGCTCCAACTCTTCTGTAACCCCTTGCCTTGATCGATCCACTATCTTTCTCCACATCCTCTCCTTTACCACTCTTATCTGCTCTTCATCCAAGCCTTCTGTAACCCCTTGCGAGCTAGTGGCTTCCAGCCTTGCTTGGGGTGAAAAGCTTTAAAAAAAATATTTATTATGCTTTTTTTTACTTGGAGAAATATCATTGGTTATGAATTTCTGTTAAAAGTTACTCATTTAATTGGAATAATTCTCTAACATTATTTTCATGGTAATTGTTCTGATAAACTTTCCTCTATGGTATTAAGATTTTATGAATTTAAACGCAAAACTAGATTGGCGGTAAGGTCTTATCATTTTACAGCTGACATGTCTACATGTAACTATATATTCTGTGATAACACTTC
This sequence comes from Acanthosepion esculentum, assembly GCA_964036315.1. Lineage (NCBI taxonomy): Eukaryota > Metazoa > Mollusca > Cephalopoda > Sepiida > Sepiidae > Acanthosepion > Acanthosepion esculentum. The sequence goes on along the minus strand of OZ038505.1, from coordinate 7,983,963 downwards.
TATCGCTCTTCTCCTTTGAATGATTTTATTATTTTATCATTTCAACGACAAGAGTTTTGCTGGGTTCGTTAAATATGCACAATTCATTTTTAAATTTAATTTCAATTGCTTTCCGATCACAACTGCTTAGACCGTCAAGAAGAGCGATGATGCGACTACTGTATAATAACTCAGCGAGACGCGATTTTGCATGCCTTTTGAAATAGTAAGTCTGTATATTTGGCATAACATTTTGTATAAATGAAAATATATCTGATACACTGTAAAGTTTTTGCATATAGTTAAAAGTGGTTGTGTAGGTTTTCAATGATTCAAAATGACATTGTCATTGTTGCATGTGTGTGTGTATGCGTATATCCGTGCTGAAGACGTACGCTTTGTAGAAAATGTTATCTGCTTGGCTAAATCTATGTATTGCGCAATTAAGAGTAAAATTATAAAATCTGATTTTAAAAAAATCTCCCAAGAAAAAAAAAGCTCATAATTTTAATCATTATTAAAGTGAGAAGAAGAAAAAGAAGAAAAAGAAGAAAAAGAAGAATGACTATTTTAATAGTGGGGGAAAAAAAGTTCTACTCGACTGATAACACAAATGAAACCGTAAAATATCATATGAAACCAAATTAGAAATTTTTAGAAAAGACGAACAAAGAAAACTACTTTGAGGTTTTCCATGTTGAAAGAAGCGAAAAAAAATGTTAATGGATGACTCAGTTGGGTCGTGGCAGTTGATGGGTCTCGTGGCTAAGATAATGATCAACGTTCGAGCTCAGGAAACACCACGAGAACCAATGAGGATTTTCTTAGAAGGAAGCCAAGTTCTTTTCTCTTTGAAGATTAATGCAATATAATTTTTCTAAGCTGATTATGTCTCGACATTGTGCTAGAGAAAGATAATCTTATTGTGGATGTTTTGAATAACGGAAGCATGGGTAACCATTTCCGCATTCTCTCTCTCTCTCTCTCTTTCTCTCTCTCTCTCTCTCTCTCTCTCTCTCTATATATATATATATATATATATATATATATATATGAAACCGTAAAATATATATATATATATATATATATATATATATATATATATATATATATATATATATATATATATATATATATATATATATATATATATATATATATATATATATATATATATATATATATATATATATATATGCATATATATGCACGTGGCCGAGTGTTTAGAACGTTCGCATTCTGACAATGAGTCCCGGGTTCCAATCTCACCATAGGGAAGTTATCCTGATGTTATCGGCCTGGAGGGGGCGATCCCAGCGTGCGGCACCTTCAGAAAGTGACTGAAAACCATTTGACCAAAACCTTGTGAGTGAAAATTGTGTAAACGGAACTATTGGATGCGAACACGAAGTCATCGTGCCCGAGGGCTTGAGCGTGCTGGCCTTGTTCAAATTGTTGATCACGCTAGGTAAGACGCTCTTTCCCAGAAACTGTTGACACTGTGGGTGTAAAATAAACACAAATGCGTCTGTGCATGCGTCTGCAACAGGGATTGGCTATCCGCCCTACAAAACAGGTATCATCGAATACGCCTGGCCTGCTATACACAACACACACACACACACACACACACACACACACACACACACACACACACACACTCACATATATATATATTATATATAAGTCCAAGTGGCAACAGTCTGTTTTATTGTTCAGTTTGGCCAGAATAATGTTTTCAGATATGAATCAGACGGTCTCTACTCGGTGTTGACCCCAGTTTCCACTTTCATTATTTTTTCAACACGCACTCTGTCCCTAATATTGTCTATAATTACCAAAAGGTCATAAGTCTTGATCTCGAAAATACTTCGACGGAGCCCCGATAAATATATTGCCAACTATAAATACACGACAAAAACACTATATTATATCACCAACTTTTATGAAATCCATTCTTAAAGAATTTAACGTATATTTAACTACCGTTACAAAAAATGTCGCGAAACCAGCATGTGGACTACACCTCAAATCATAATTAATGCCTACGACACACGCACACTGACTCACTCGCACGCACACATACAAATGCACTTGTGGATATTAATTATCACCCTGATCCCGTAAAGACAAACTAGAGTTATGATACATTTACTTTACATGCTTACACTTAAATTTGGCGCGCACATACTCACATATACACACACGCAAACACACACATACTCTCTGTGGAACAAAACCTTCTCTTGTGAAATTCTATTACCCTTTCTGATGATGGACCTCATTGGGGAAATATGTCAAAATAGATGCTTTACACCCTCTGTCCTTTGTAGAGCGATGGATATCGACAGAATATAAGAAATTGGAGAGCCGAGTTCGAATTCCAATGGAATCCTATACATTTATTTACGCGCTCACACACCTTGGAAAGGTATGAATCCATCTCAGTTGTGGTTTGAATAGCAGGACAGATTCCTCTAGCTTTGGTTGACAACCCGTCTACCACAGAATAATGACAACCTACAGCAGGAAAATCTTCTTTGTCAGCCATGAATCGAAAGTGCACAACGTATGGCAGTTAACTGAGCGGCTGGTTTTTTAAGTCAAATTAATGTTTCACCAGCCATTAGATTAACATCGCCTGAAGAGACACATTTATGGTGTTGAAACATGATTGTAATTCTGTATCGATTTTTTTATAACATGTTTTAATATCCTAACATAAAAAAAATTTAGCTTTACTAACTGTACTGTATTGAGCCCTCCTGTATATATATATATATATATATATATATATATATATATATATATATATATATATATATATATATATATGCGGAGAAAGTTTTCGTTCTAATGAAATGAATATCTCGATATTCATAAAATATATATAATTATATACATATATATATATATATATATATATATATATATATATATATGAATAAAAAGAGACAAGAAGAAATGTATTTATTGTAATCTATTATGATATCTCTCTCACTCTCTCTCTCTCTCTCTCTATATATATATATATATATATACATATGTATATATATATATATTTGTATATATATATATATATATATATATATATATATATATATATATATATATATGTATGTATGTATGTATGTATGTATGTATGTATGTAATATTTTAATATTAGTATGTGCATGTTTCACAGCTTCCTGCCTTTTTGTTTTGGAGTTAAAATCTCCTGTAAAATGTATTAGATTTCTATTAATTAGGACAAAATAGTGATCTAATTAAATAGGTGCCAGTGTTTTTCGAAATGTTTTCAATATGTGCACTTTCAGATGTAATAAAAAAATGTCAAAAATCTTTCTATGTAGGAAGAGAAACTATTTTCGCGGCCTATTTCGCCAGCTGACAAAAACAAAATCAGCCTTGTGTATTTTTAATGTTCTGTTGCAATATTTTCATAAAAATTAATAGGCAAACCCACATTTTAATGATGACACTGATGTTTCTCATTAAAGCGTGATTCTCAACACGTTACATCGACAAAATGGTTTCCTTATCACTTTTGGCTTTCACCGAATCATAATATTGAGTTGACCAGAAAGTCCTTATTAAGTTCGGAAGCAGATAGAACACAAAATTTTATGGGGCAACACCTACATTTATTCGACATAATAAAGTCAATCATTCTCGATAATTTTCTGCCAGCGATCAGCCAACATACGAATCTGTTCCAGATACCAGCCCTCTAGCTTTGAATAATAATATTAAAAAGTGTAAACAAGCTTCCTTCACTTCATCAAATGTGTTAAATCGCTGATCACAGAGGAAGTGTACCATTGAGCGAAATAGGCCATAGTCACTCGAAGCAGCATCGGGACTGAACGGTGGATGTGGAAGAATCTCAACACCGTCCATCTGTTTGAACTTTTTCTTATTCAACCTTGCAGTGTGTGGCCTTGCATTGTCTTGCTGAATCAAAGCGCGACTTCGATTGACCAAAACAGGATACTTCTTGCTTACTTTGTCGTACATGCGATCTAGCTGCTGGCAATACATTTTAACATTGAAGGCGCGTAGTGTCGAACAAGATCGAAATGCACTACCCTTTAGAAATTCATGAGACAAAGATCAAGATTTGTCGTTTTCTTTCCTCTTCCTAAGTGAGTCAGGTCTTTCTTGCCAACCTAATATTTAAAGTCGCTATTGAAAAATCTATTAAATTTATTGGATAACACTGAAATACATTATAGTATAAAAAGAAATGGTAAGTTCAATCTAAGGGAAACAATAATTGAAACAAAGCAAGTTCAGTCGGCCAATGATGACAATTCCAGAACAACGTAACTATAAACAATTTTTTTCTATCCTCTGCCGGCCGCTATGATGGAGAAAGCATTACCTCAAACCGTCGCCAGTGAGACACGCTGCAAGAGCCACTCTGTTTCGCGAGGCTCGTTCCTTAATCGCGACGCAATCGCACCAATCCTCCGAAGGAACGCCATCGAACTAGGGCCAATAACCCCTGAAGTCTCCACTGCCACAGGAGTAAAAAAAAATCTATCAGCAAGAGAAGAATATTTAGCTATTTTTTTTTTTTATCTCTGCGTCTCGGGCGACGAACCCCGGCTCAACCGCGGACCTGATCAAATTACCGGCCGAAAATGTATCCGCACAGGTCGCATCCCAAATCACCGACTTACCCATTTTAAAAGGGAAGATGGTAATGCCATCCAGCCGCTTTGAGTTTTATTCTGACTTGACTTTTATTAGACAATTTTTATTTTCTTCCGAATAGTCATTTCCTTAGAAAGGGATATATCTATATATAACAAAATAATACTTTGTTTTGGCGGGGAAATGACAGTGCAAATCGATACCGGAAACGGAAGTCGACTGAGGTTAGCAAGTCAGTGAAACCTGATCTACAAACTGACTTCTTATAAATAATACATATTCTGTTCATACGTACCTATCCTAAAAACCCTGTTTGCATTAAAAAAAACCCATTGAGATTGTTATGATGTAAAACAAAGTAAACCCAAACCAAATCTGAAAGTCAAACCGAAGAACTAGCCATGACTATTCAATATAAAATAATGCTTTAAATTAATACCTATTCTAGCATTTAGGATGTTTTAATATAATATGATGTTTGTTTCTCAATAACTCTTATTCCTGGTCACTTACAAAGCATTTATTCCTGATTTTTACCTTTCTAGCATAAATGAATAGATTGTTCAATGAAACAAATGGTTCACAAATCGTATTATCGCATAACTGGATAGTTATCGTAGCTGTGAGATTATCTTGCCGAGTTCGAATTTCAAACGAGGCTATGCGCTTTCGCACGAATAGTCGGTCAAAGTTAAGGATCCATCTCATAAAAATATAAAATAAGTATTATCACTTCTGGAACAACGTATTTGTTCTATATTAACAAAAAATACGTTGTCACTAGGTTTATTTAAATAGTTGGCTTACAATGACCATGTCCATGTAGGATGTAGATCAACCTAACAATTTACATACCGTATATGCCAGTGTACAAAGTGGACTTTTAACATTAAAATACCGGGTAATTTTATAATCCGGCTATAAAATGTAAACCTTAAATCATGGGGTTTATGGTAAGCTGTTAGCATGGGAAATATTTGACGGTAGCCTAATCGCTGACTCACATATTTTTTTCGATGAGGTTGGACAAAACCATAACTGGATGTGTGTCTCAACAAGCCGTTTAAAGATCGCATTCGAGAACAGTGGAACGAGTGAATGGTTAGCAGGGAAAAGTCATTCATGCAAACATAATAGCTTACCGAACACACAACACGCATACATGAGTGTACGTCGGACGTATTATACGGAGGGAGGTTCTTTGACGCAAAACCAGTACCCACCCACCACAACAAAATTGGATTAACCCGTCCATGTGCGAGGCTCTAGCAACAGAAATATGACGCCAATATAAGGAAGCCACTACAAATCAGGAGTCGGCTATGGAACAGTACTCTAGCCTGATCAACTGTCAAACTCAGAGAGGAACCCGGACGAGGCTTTGCCGACGGGCAAAAATCTCTTCCGGGGAGGTAGACAGACCCCGAACCTGTTTATACGGGATCTAAGGGAATATTTTTGTCCGAGCCTACGGCCTCGGAGAACTCACAGTTAACATCGGCATTGTGCCACATACGTCCCTCGTTGGGGGGGTGTTAAATATTATCAGTAGGCGTCTATTGACTGTCAAACACTTTGAACTCTAGAAGTTTAAAATGAGGTATTGTAGAATTTTGTAGTTAATTGACAATATCTCACCGCCGTCTTTTTAAAATTAGAATGTGAGGGTAAAGAAAGTATATGCTTACTGAATTTAATTAACAACTTCCATAAAATACATTTTAAAATATGCTTTGGGTTGGGGGGGTTCGTTTTGTACGCCGAATATAGCCTAAATTCTACATATTAACTTGAAATTTTGCTGGTCGTCTTATAGTCCAGTCGCCTTGTTCGCCAGCACTTACGGTATTCCTTTTCTTTTATTATTTCTAAATTGCCCTGCATTCTTTAAAAAGATTATGGAGTGGTTTCTTGTTGTTTTCTTCACGGCTGAAATTCTTTGTTTTAGCTTGTTACCTAACAAGGTTACGGAGATCATTCTACCCTTTTATTTATCAGGTAGCTGGGGGCGGGGAGACAGACTGGTATCTTTCTTGAAGACAAACCTGCGAAAGTGAACACTGTAGACTCACTCACAGTTTGAACTTGGTTTGCTATTCCCACTTTCCGTGTATCTACCGTTACGGTGACGGCACGTATAGCTATAATATACGCGTTAGTCATGGATAAATTAAAAAAGCTGAACAAAAACGGGAGTAGGGAAAAACGGTTGAACTATCTCCTGGAAAATATATTTATTGACCGACTAAACAAAAGCTATATAAATAAAACTGTCGGGAAAAAGATTCCTTCGTTTCCGGTATCGATTCGTACCGACATTTTCACCAGCTTTGATAACTACTACCCCTTTCTGATTCCTTTGTTGATAGCAGATATATATATACATATGCTATATATATATGCTATATACAATCGTCAGTTGCCTGACGATTGCATCCAGCATGAAACAGACTGTCACCTCTAAGTGTTGACTTCTATGTTCACTTTTATATATACACACGCTCTATCTCTGATTTTGAGCTCTTTATCCCATAAATATAGCACACTTTAAGATTATATTTCTTTATATATATATGCTTATATATATATATGCTTATATATATCTATATGTGCTTATATATATATGCTTATATATATACATATGCTTATATATATATATATATATATATATATATATATATATATATATGGGTATATATATATATATGTATATGTGTGTATATATGTATATATGTATATGTATGCATATATATGTATATATATATCTATATGTATGCATATATATGTATATATATGTATATATACGCATATATATGTGTGTATATATGCATATATGTGTATATATATACATATATATGTATATATATGTATATGTATACGTATATATATGCATATATATGTATCTATATGCATATATATGCACATATATATGTATTTATATGCATATATATGCGTATATTTATATGTATATATATGCATATATACATGCATATATATATATAATGCATATATATATATATATATATATATATATATATATATATATATATATATATATATATGTACTTGTGTGTTGGAGAGTTAGCGAGGAAATTGTGGGTACGTAGATATATATATATATATATGAACTTTCTTTTTATTTTATTAATCTTTCGATTGCAGTTTCTTTGTGCATTCGTGCATAAAAAAAACTTCCGATTAGTATCTTTATAATTGCTATATAAGTTGTATTGTTCTTATTTTACAATGCATTTGCAAATAAATCTTTCTGAAACTACCTATGTGATTTCTTTTTATTATTTCACCCCAGGAAAGGCGATAATGCCACTAAATTGCAATCGGTTACTGCTAGTGGAAAAGAATGTGAAAGCTTCAGTGAGCAGAGAGGACAATAAAATATCAGAATTCAAGAAGCCAGAAGATGATGGTTAACATCCCATTTAAATTTCTAAAGATTGTAGCAGGGTTGTAAGAAAACGGAAGAGAGTTCCACAGATGAGTAGCACAAGAAAAGAGACTCTTAGAATAGAACTTGCGGATAGATATAACCGTGATGAAAATTAGTTGCTAATCTACTAGTACACTTGCAATCAAAGTTGAAGTACCAAAGATGACAGCTCATTGGAAAAAAATCACTGAAGATATTTGAAGAAAAGACACAGGGAAGCCATTTTATGGCGGTGTGAAAGTGACTGACGAACGAGATGACAGGTCAGGAGCGATAACATTATAGACCTATCTTAGGGTTTTGTCAAGAATCTCAAGATATATAGCCAAAGAACTAAACCAGATATGGCAACAACGCACGGATTGCGTGTGACGTATTTGTCTCGATAAATAAATGTATACATATTTTTTTTTATATCTAAAGCTTTCGAATACCGTCTGGAATGTCATGTTTGTTTTAAAGTGAATGACCCATAAATATATCATCGTGCTCGGAAAAAGCCTTCGTAGTGATAAATCTTGACACTGAAAATAATACACATACCCACCATTCTCAGAGGTCGTGTTATCAGCAAGGGGCCAGTGTTGTGCTGCCAGTGGGGGGGCCATAATATTTCAAATCAATCACTGACAAAATCGTGCTTTCACACAGCTCTTTGGAGTTAGATGAACAGTTGTGTAGACAAGTGTTCTTTAATTGGCTGGTATTAATCTTCATTAACCCACTGTGTTTCTAAATACGCTTTGATACTCATCCTTCCTTTTTGACAGTGTTTGTTTTCTGTGCCCCGACTTTTTACGTCTGTCTTCATTAATCTGTAATTTTTATTATAGCTGGAGCCTTTCCTTTTAATTTGTTTTTTTCTTTTCTTTTCGTTTTCTTTTACTTTTCTTTCGGGGTTCGGGGTAGGAAGAGTTTTCCACAGTCGAAGGTAATTAAATATGGAATAAAGATGGAAATATATTTAAAACACATAAAGATGCAGACTAAGGACGAGACAGAAATAAATAAATCATATTTTGAGAATATTGACAGAGAATGGAAGAGACGGAATAAAATCTGCAGAGGGGTTGGAATTCTGAAGAAATTGTTGCTCTCGGGGAAAGTTGAAATGTTGTTCCGTTTTGTTTTTGTTATTAACAAACATGTTTGTATAGTTAAAAACACACATATTGCGTTGACAGAATCAGACACAAAGGAAACATGAATGAAGAGAGAAACCTACACAATTAGGAAGGAATGGTTGGTTGAAAAAAGACAAAAGATTTAGCAATAAAACAAGCATTTACAAGTAAAACAGGAAACAAAGAAGTGACAGGCTATCTATCTATCTATCTATCTATCTATCTATCTATCTATCTATCTATCTCTCATATATATATATATATATATATATATATATATATATATATATATATATATATATATATATATATATATATATATATATGAAAGAGAGTGAGAGAAAGAGAGAGAGGGATAATTTCATAATGTGTTATGTCATTTGTTTACATTTGGATACGCTTTGAGCAGATATGAATGTACGTGAGAGATTCATGGAAAATTGAAGTTTAAAAACAGTAAAATCGACCTAGCTAAACGAACGATCCTCCGTGGCTCGGTCGGTTAAGGCATATCAGGCTAAATGAAGGTTCCGTATAGGATACAGGTTCGATTCCTGTCGGAGGACGAATATTTTCTATGAAAATATTTCGGACATTCAGGCCGGTAAATATTGTTTAATACTGTTTATTATAAAACAGGGCATTTACTTAAATATTTGTATCTATAAAAAGAATATATATATATATATATATATATATATATATATATATATATATATATATATATATATATATATATATATATATATGCGGATATTAACCAAATAATTAGATATTAGCAACTGTCTACGCGTGCGGTAGCGTGCATACACAGTCAAGTGAATAAATATTTACTTAATTTAAAGTGTAAACACAACACTGTTCATTGTGGTTAGACAGAACTAAGAAGTATATATTAGTATATATATATTCGTAGGTATACATATACATTGTCATCCACAGAGAGACAGTTTCGGTGTATCACAGCTCTTCAGCGTGGCTAGACGTCCAACTGGTTTCAAGCCGGGATCAAAACCTGATCGATTTCGTATCAGTTAAAGATTCTACCCTAATGTCTCTCTCTCTCTCGATATACATATATATATATATATATATATATATATATATTGGCTCCTTAATATATATACATGTATATTATCTCCGTTATTTTTATTTTTAAACAGTGAATTTAATACCAATCTGCCTAAATTCAATTGTTATAAGAAAAAATAATCGATGTTAGTTCTTTTTAAATTGGGTATTAGTGAAAAGGTTTATTTTCCCTGTTATAATTACTGTCGCATGTACTTATAAAGAAACAGTTGAAATTTATAGGCCATATAATGAGTAAAGAAGACTTGGATTATTTGATACACACTGGAGCGATTGAAAGCAAGTGGTATACAAGAAAATAATGTATAACTTGCGTAACGGGCCTGAGTATATTGATGCCGGAACAGGGTTTAGAAGAGAAAATTTATTAAGAGCCTTAAAGGACAGAGCTATCTGGAAAGCCATGACAGGTCACCAAAAAAGAATGCAATGCAAACGATTTAATGAGAATTGTTGTATAAGCTGGGGGAACATAGAAGTTAAGGGCGCGTAAATTTTCCCTCTCAAGAGTGCTTCTCTGTATTAAAATAACCAGAGCTGATGAAAAATATGTTGCAGTGATAATTAAATAAAAAAAGAATTAAGACGAATATGAAAGAAGAGCGTCAAAACAGTTTTGGGAAAAAGAGAAAATATAATGAAAGCATTTCTCATTATGATAAAATAACTTAATTTCCTAAGTTTTGACAAAAGGATATTTATATTCATAACAGCCTAGTCTATTTATCAGAATAAAGAAACGGAAGTTTGATTTATAAGTTTTAAACCGTAGAAAAATAAAGTTTATAACTGCCGAAAGTAAAATTGATTTAATGGAAAAGAAACGCAAACCAAATACAAAGTAATAAAAATAATAATGATAATAATAATAATAATAATAATAATGATAATAATAATGATAATAATAATAATAATAATAATAATAATAATAATAATAATAATAATTTTTTTCAGCTTTTCACAAAATTAAAGACTTACGGCCACATCACGTTGAAAAAACGGCCCTTGTATGATAGCCGAAATTAAGCAACGTCGAGCCTAGTCAGTACCTAGATGGGTAACTGCTTGGGAATACCAGGTGCTGTAAGCTTGGATGTTCGTAATGAATGTGAAAAATGGATAAAAGCTGAGAATTGTTAATCGAAGAGCCGAGTTCCAATTCAAGTCGGGTTCATTGTATTCGCCTACCCGCAAATATTCTTGGGGAAAGTATGAATCTAACATTTCTCTTACAAGCTATGGCTTAATTAGTAAGACTTGTATGATTAAACTACCCACAAAAAAAATCTTACGTTCTCAGATATTTTCTGGTTTTAATTAACCTGTAAAAAGTTGATAAGCCGTAGAAAAAGAAGGAATCAATTAATCTCAGGATTATTTTATTAATTTTTAAATATATTTGATACCTGTACTTTTTAAAAAAAATGAAACGATTTAAAGCAAGGCAAAAAAAAAGAACTATTATATTTTGAAATCGAATGACAAATGATAGCACCCGACTACATGGAACCCAATGTTTGGCAAACATGGATCAAGCGATTAATATGCATATTTTTAAGGGAAGGAAACCTGTTTACAATTTGTTTTTCTTCGGGCACATATGGTTTTGTATCATATAACGAGTAAGTGAATTTGTTTGTGATAGATTTTCCCGGTATATGTAGACATATATGTATATGCGAGTTTGTCATTGTTTTTTGTATAATAGAAAGATTAAATAAATTTCTTTGTGATAAACTTCTATACATATGTATTTTCATGTGTTTGTTATCGCTTCGTCCGACATATAAGCTCGATGTTCAGTTGTTTATGTAATATGAGATTCAATCTTGGAAATGCCAGATGGTATTTATCGAATTATCTAATGCCAATAAGGAATGATTATTCTAAGAGAAATTGATATGCAACGACACCTATACGTGCTGTGCTTACTGCAGATGATACCAAAATAGATTTGCACTCATTGGAGAGCGTTGGAGAAGACAGGTGCATCAGCGGGTTAACTTGAAAGATGTCCTCATAGCCATCATATACAAATTTGCGCCTCACTCGGTGGTGGCTGCCCTCGACATGTATACAGGTTGTCGACTCCGCAGCGCTTACGAATTGCACACGTGGAAACGCAGTGACAGAAAGATACATAAGCCCCTCCGCTACCACCACTGGGCAGAGAAAAACAAAGTCTTTCACATTCTTGTGAGAAGAATTCACCCACGGAGAAAGGCAACAAATCTAAAAAATCAATTGTCGATATTACCTGACGAAGACCGAAGTTGAATAAACTATAATCCTCCGCAAAGAATCGAAACTATTTTATCTCGTCTTTTCAGGCCAATTTCAAGCTTTCACCAATCGAGGTAATGAACAGGCTCGACTTTGCTTAACTTCAGTAGACGCACGGGAAGTGGTGTTTCAAGGTGATGTGGCCGTATGCCAATTACGCATTTTGGGTATATACGAGAATTTGATTAATATTCTACCGTCCATCCGTATGTTCATCTGTGTAGAGCTCCAAACACACACGCTCAATATATATATATATATATATATATATATATATATATATATATATATATATATATATATATATATATATTAAAACGTTAATAAAAACACCGATCAAAATAAAAAAATAAAAATAAAATAAATATAAAGGATAAAAAACAAAAATCAATTAAATAAAAACAAGTAAAATAATTTGACCCAAATAAACAAATAAACGACTTCCGGTAAAATATCTGCCAAAATAGTCTACCCACAATGAACCACTGACCTATATATATATAAATAGCCGAGAAAAATAACAGCACTCGACGATTGCATCTAGTATGAAACAGACTGTCGCGTCTAAGTGTTGACTTCTATGTTCACTTTTATATTTACACACGCTCTATCTCTGATATTGAGCATTTTATCCCATAGATATAGCATAATTTAAGACTATATTTCTTCATATATATATATATATATGTGTGTGTGTGTGTGTGTGTGTGCGTGTGTGTGAGAGAGAGAGAGAGAGAGAGAGAGCTTCATCTGAGAAATCATCGATATATTAATTAATTTAATTAAGATTTATATTGATTAAATATATTATATATTACAATATAAACAATTGCAATTTTCTATTTCTTCTTTTCAGGCCAATTTCAGTTTAGTATAACTTCAAGTTAATATAGTGATTTTCCAAGCATAGCTTAGATGTAGCGGGCCCCCCAGTGAGGACCGAACCCACTACGCAGTCGTAATTTTTACTAGCGAGACAAGTTTGCTAACTATTACACCGCCTCGTGGTACCCAGCTCAAGAAAATATATTAGATATCACAAAGATAATTCCATTCAATGATAAGTTTGCCTTTCAAGATGCTCTGGCGAATAAAACCAGAGATGACAATTGATATTGGAAGAGCTTGAAGAAAACGCAACTCCTACAAGCGTGATTTATGGTAAAGATCGAAATTGAAGTTGGACTTGATAAGACCAAACTAATTACGTATTTAGATTAATAATTGATGCTTTTGAAAGCCGAGTGCAGTGTGTTACTCTGAATTCGTTCAGTATATGTACATAACGTTTAGTATTTAAGCGTTTTAGCCAATATCCTGTGACACCTGGGCGAAACGATCACTCGTTATATAATGTTACCTGAAGATAACATCAGTAAAATGAACGGGACAGGAAGCCAAAGAATTAGAGCTGAACGTGACATAAGAGCTAAAGACAAAAAGCATTGATGAATAAATTAAAAGGAACATCTGCGCAGTTGGGATTTGAAAGAAAAAAAGTTTAATACACATGACTGCATACTATGTTGCTAATTGCACACAAAAACTCATTTCGTTTTAACGATTTAAAGTGTCCTTTTTCAAGTTTATATACGTTTCTCCAAACTTGAATTATATAGAATAAAGGGGATATTTTAAACTGATCAAGTTGTTGATGGAAAAAAGGCTTTGTTTCATGCAACAATTATTCGAGTTACCAAGTGGTTAGGAGGTTAGCGTTCTGACTATGCGACCCAGGTTTCCGTGTTCGAATCTCAGCAAGGTGAATCTGTCAAGAAAATAAATCCTAGTGATATCGACAGAGGGGAGACGGATCGTTATCATTAACATTTGGTACATATGAGAAGAGTTTGAAAAGCCAAGTACCGAGTATTATATATGTACGTGTGGTGTAATGGATAGAGGCTTGGACTGTACAGTTTTTGTGGAAGCATTTCCAACTCTCTCAGTCATTATTACTGATTATTATGGTACATAAAAGTATTTTTGCAAAGCTGGAATTCAAATTAACCCAAGGTTACGTCATGTGTAAATGGTTAAACGGGTCTAAACTGCAACAAAAATTTGTCTACCACAGACAAGAGCTTCGATGCTAATCGTCTAGGCAGACTAGCCACATATCTACACGATTGAGAAATGTAACCTAGTCTAGATAGCAACACAACGCCATCTAGCGTCAACTTTATTTAAAATTAATAACTCGAAAACGAAGGATTTGCGGACATATGTTTCTATGCACTTTTGTCCTGGTTTTGTTGTGAAGAACCCGCCCCAACTATTGTGAAAGTATTTTTTATACAACCGACATACACACACACACACACACACACACACACACAGACATACACACACACACACACATATATATATATATATTATTTCAAATGTTGCTTTTAATGGATACCTGTCTTTGAATTAGATCTGTGAAGTATATATATATATATATATATATATATATATATATATATATATATATATATATATATATATATATATATATATATATATATATATATATGGGGAGATAGAGAACATGGGTATGTGTGTCTGTCATACGAATTCAATTATCTTAAGTTCCATTTTTATTTTAAAATTTGTTGTTTTATTTTGAGTTACAAAGATGTTAAAGATGTTAAAGATGTTTGAGTTACAAAGATGTATAAGGCAGGTGGGCCACTCGTGGTAGAGGCTTACAGGATAAGCGACATAATTTATGTGGATATACGTGGAATATAACGGTTAACACTAGGCATGAACAGGTTAAGTAATTTGTATTGATCGGGGAAGCATCCTCTCGGGAGTCGGTTCTACAAAGCAGCGTTTCGGGAGAATCTGCTCGAGTGTAACCTACATCTCTCCAATGGAATACGAACGGATTCAGGATGGATTGTTGTAATGCGCGTGGTCTGACTGATCATACCGGCGAATGTTAAATTTGGTGGAACTAAAGAATTTTGTTCATCTGAACAGTTTATAGACCTCATTAAAATCCCATGAACATCATCTCTTCCATGAAACGATATCAATGTAGTTTAACCTAATATTGAAAAGAAAACTCTAGTGTGCTCTAATCGAATACACTAATACCTGTACCAAAATATAGCTACAGGATCTATTTTTTAAAAACTGAATTTGTCTTATTAACTCATTGAAATGTCTTACCAAATATGTATTCTTTTTATTTCTTTGAATTTCTCAAAAAAAAAAGAGGCGCAGTGAAGTAATGGATTGCGACTTGGATTGCGGAATCGGAGAGCCGAGTTCGAATTCCAGTCGAATCCGTTACATTCAGATACGTACTAATACGCTTGGGAAGGGTATTAATCTTCTTCATCTCCCTCCAGCTATGGGCAATTAGTAGGACAGACTGTTTTCTATAAGCTTGGATGGCAACAATCTAGGAGAAAGACAAAAAATTGCGGAGGGTCGTTTGGGGACCTTGTGGCACATAGTGCACCAAGACTCTGTATTCAGCCCTTCAAAAAATGTGGTTGGTTCTGCACTATAATCAAATATATATATATATATGTGCTGGTGTCTGGCTTTCGGTTTCAAGGAACTGACCCTCCAACGTCGAATCCACGAGAGAGTCAATTCGTAAATTGTCCTCTTTTGTCCTTAATTTTAATTTTTGACAGAATTCATTTGCTTCTGTTTAGTTTTTATCGAATGTTTGATCATTTTTTTTTTTAAGCGTTAATAAAATCGTCGTAAATTTTATGCTGATTTGATAAGAAATTTTATTTTCTACTTTCGATGACATATTTGCTAGATTTTTCAAGATTTTTCACGTCGGGTTGTCTTATCTGTTTTATTTTGCTGGTTTATTTGTTTCTATGACTTGTTTTTCTTTCCCATTACTGAGCGCGAACGTCCCTGTCATTCGTCAAATATATTTCTCTTTTTTGTCGTCTCTTCCGAAGCCTTAGTTCCAACATTAATCAATAATGTTGCTTAGAACGCACAGAAATAAGGAAAAACTAAAGATCATTTTTAAAAAAGTGAACTAACTAAATAGGGAAAGGGGAGATAAACATTAAAAAAAAAGCACATTGAAATGAAATAATATAAACGAAAACCTTTTTTCATGTTTTTCTTGTTGGCATTGCTTTGCTGTTTTACAAAATTATTTATTTGATTTATGATTTTTTTAAAACTTTTGCCTTTGCTTTCCTTCAATATTTTACTTTGTTTTTGTTCTATTTTGCATTGTTTTTAGTTTCTGCACAACATGAAAAGCGGTCCTATTTTTTTCTTCTGCTAATGGGCTTCCATAGAAGTAATTCGTTCTCTAATGCGAGGCTTAAGTTCGCCTCGAATCGCCATTCAGATTTCATTTCCGTCTATCTATCTATCTATCTATCTATCTATCTATCTATCTATCAGTCTTTGTGTGCACACATACTTAGCAATGTGCATTC
>OZ038505.1:7949457-7961957 GCA_964036315.1 Acanthosepion esculentum | reverse complement strand
TTTATACTGTGATTGGCTTACGAAAAAAAAAAAGGTGGTTATCTTGAAACTTGCTCTAGATATAGCCATAGCTATAGTATTCGAAGTTTTCGTCTGTGGGGAAGTGATTGTTGAATGAGGAATAAGTCTCCGGCCCCCGGCACAAGACCACCTAAGCGATTTTGAATTTTATCCAGTCTGTAGAGCGAGGACGGAACAAATCCAGACCAGATATGACAGCAATCATCCATTTGTGGCCGAATCTGGCACATGTGAAGATAAAACACGACAGGGAATCAGATTCGTCCTGGAGCGATATAATGAAGTGGACATAGTTTCTTTAGCTAGTTTTTCTGTGTTTTAATTCATGATAAAACACGCACATAAGATTCATTAGAATTACCAGTATGAAGAGACGTAAAACTTTAATGAATTTGTAAAATAAAAAAATAGTTTGAATACTCGGTAAAAAATTAAAACTATTTATGTAATAAACACCTAGATTTGGAACAAGGCCGAAAGTATGGGGAAGCCAGTCAGGATCGAACACACTATTCAGTTGTAATAGTTTTATCGAGACAGGCTTGCTAATCATTACACCACGTCAAAATGTTCAAGAGAATTTTTCTAATAGTTGTCTAGTGAGGCGCAAGGCAAAAAGTACGGGGCACTCAGTGAGGTTTGAACTCAAAACTGAGTCGTAATTGATCTAGCGAGACAAGCTTGCTAATCATTATTAGATATCGATATGGCCAAAGAATTGGATAACAAACATTTCTTGACAAATCGAAAGCGATCTTTTTTTATTTTTAGAAAATTCTCATATATATATATATATATATATATATATATATATATATATATATATATATATATATATATATATATATACAAGGCCGTTGAATTAACCGACTTTCTTCATGTGTCTGTCGATCTGGGTAAACATCACGGAATTTGGAAGTGGCCCCTTTATTTAATCTACGGGGGTAAATTGTTCTCGTTATACTCTATATCTCGAGGCAACTTATATTTCAGTTTAAGTCCCTGGGCCTCTTGTTACTTACTGCCCAATTTCACTCACACGGCTTGGGTCAAGCCATGGTATGGTTTTCAGGTACTTTTCAAAGATGCTGCATGCTCAGATAGCCTCCCCAATAACACCACGGAGTCACTGACAACTCAGCCATAATATCACGAAGTTAGCTTTTTGATAAATTGACCATGCGTATCATGGTCGGCCACAATATATATATATATATATATATATATATATATATATATATATATATATATATATATATATATATATAAAGATAAATGTAACTGAATCAGGTATTGTCAAGGAATTTATTTTTTGCTATTTAAAAAAAATGTATATAAGGCAGAGATGAAAAATGAAATATTTATACTGACTGAAAAAAAAATCAATTTATTCCGCTGAAAAATATTTCTGAACATTAACACATTTAATTTTATAAAATATTTTTTATGTGAAAAATTGTCTTAACCTTTCTTTGTTTCTCCTTAACAGCTTCTGGCTGCGTGTTCCCACCTGATTGGCAAGGGTTATGGTACACAAGCGGACGTGGAGAAATACGAATCGGAGTCACAAACATCACGCATACTGGCGAATGTAGCGAGAGAGATGGGTACAAATTTCGCTTGTACAATAGGTAAGTCGTTATTTCTTTCGTCTATTCTTTCTTGTAATTTACATATTGTTATCCACCATGCATTTTGCGGTATATGGAAGCCTCTGATAGCCACAATTGTCTTATCCTGAGTATCATAATAAAGTCCAAGATAATGTTCTCAAACATAAAATTACAACCCGATCATATTAGCTTTATATATATTCTTCTTCTATGTATAGTGTCTTTTTAGGGAATGGAAGAGCATGGCTCTTCACAATTTCCAATCTTTTGTAGCTCTTAGTACAGATTTTCTTTTTGATATCTTTGCTAATCCCTGTTCTGCTAAATGTTTACACAAGCTAGATAGGTAGATTATTCTGTTTTCTTCTCTTCCTCTTACATTTTGTCATGTGTGTGTCAAATTCTCTAAGCCATTTTTCCTTATTATGTGCTCTAGAAATTTAAACCCTCTCTTTCTGATGTAAATTCTATCATCTTTGTCTCTACATCTTCGTCGCTGCTTACATGTTCAGTCCATGGTATTGAGATAAAGAATTCATGTCCAAGCGCCTGATAATCTGAAAATGGAATGGGCGTTCCTTTGACACAGTCTTGCAGGAGCAAGCGCTTTCACATTGGCATAGACACAATTTACTAACCCTTTTCTGGAGAAATATGTATAAATCTATAGAAGAAAACACGCAGAAAGTTTAAAGTGATATATATATATATATATATGTGTGTGTGTGTGTGTGTGTGTGTGTGTGTGTGTGTGTGTGTGTGTGTGTGTGTAAACGACGCGTTTCACCGAACGTCTGTGGGTTTCGGTTTCTTCGGGTCAGTATAAAAGAGAAAACTGTGTGCAAAAAACTGCATTGGGATTTTTTTGGATATGAGGGGCATTATATTAACTGACCATAACAGATTCAACAACCAGAACGTGGTGATTTATATATATATATATATATATATATATATATATATATATATATATATATATATATATATTATAATAATATTGTTATTATAAAATATTTTACGTCGCTACACAAAAATTTCTATGATTTGGAGCTTAAAAATTCTTCCATCGATGTTGGCTAACTCATGATTATCATATGGTAAAATATTTTATAATAAAAATATTATTATAATATATTGCTCTCTACGTTGATTCGAGCACTTTAAAAAAAAGTAAATGGTAACAACGGTGGATTCTTAATCTGTCTGTTCTTTCTCTTTATATATATATATATATATATATATATATATATATATATATATATATATATATATATATATATAAATAAAAATAAAAACAGACCATTTTAAGGTTCCATGTAATGAATTAGTTCACCACACCACTTTTAAAGGACCGCGGATCATCAGACTTCACTTCCAATCGTTTCAAACTTTGGAAGTAAAGCCTGATGATCCGCGGTCCTTTAAAAGTGGTGAAATAATTTATTACATGGAACCTTAAAGTGGTCTGTTTTTATTTTTATTTAAATTATTAGCTCTGATTTACATTGAGCTCTCTGGATTTTATCCTCCTTGGGTCTACCCATACGGATTACCTAGTTTTTCGTAAACTAACTAACTATATATATATATATATATATATATATATATATATATATATATATATATATATATATATATATATATATATATATATATATAATATGTATATATATATATATATATACACTGTCTGTTAATTTTTATAATAATCTTTCCTAGTTCTCTAATTAGCATCTTGATATTAAGTTGAAATTCATCAAGGAAGGCGCCTTATTTTTTGTTATCCCAAGTACTTTCGATCTCCTTTAATATATATATATATATATATATATATATATATATATATATATATATATATATATATGTATAATAAATTAATTGATTTAAAATATGTTTTTTTTTCTCTACACAGTCACTGTGTAGCGAAAAAAACATTTTTTAAATCAATTAATTTATAATATTAATGCTCTGTATATTTACATTGAGCACTATTGTGTAAAAATAAAAATATCTATAAGAATACCGGATTTTATATCTTACTCTTCTTTCTTTTTATTTATATATATACATATATATATATACATATATATACATATATATATATATATATATATATATATATATATATATATATATATATATATATATATATATATATATATATATGTATATGTGTGTGTGTGTGTGTGTGTGTGTGTGTTAGTAGTTTTGGGGTTTCAAACTCCTGTTTATGACACACATCTTCGATTACTCGCTTTTATACCCTTTAGATTCTGACCGAATACTCCTTTCCTATTTCTCCGAAGACCGCGTTACTCTTTCGTTTTTCTAAACCCTGACTAGCAGCCATATTTTATTGCCATTTTATCTTCACGCTTCTACGGTTTGCAGCTTGTAAACCTCATGCCATTGGCTCCTTATACATTGGTTAATAGTTTTTTTTTGTTTTCTCTCCAGTTGCTTTACCTTCTCCTTTTCCAGCATTGCATTCATTCACATCTATGCCCGCTTTTGTATTTTTTTTCAGCAATTTCCTTTGATATCAGTCAGTTCATTCTCACACCTCATTCGCTGCCAAATTTATTCGGAAGAAAGCAGGCCATATTACTTCTTTAATTTGACATTTCTTTAGAAGCCGTGTTTGATTCTCTAGTTTATTATCGGAAATCTACGCCGTCAGGAAACATTTCATTCCTTTCGACTACTTGTAAAATATCCGATGCCTCCGATTATCCACGGCTGCAAGGCATTTAATTGCATAAACCCAAAATTAACATTCTTTTTTTTAATACCCTTGCTAAATGTCTCTGGGACTTATATGCAAAGTTGAAGCTACCCGTAAGCTAATTTTATCACTAACGCTTACGACTGAAGGCTATAATTTTACCTTCAATGGTCACTTCTACCGCGCCCGACTCAGTAATAATGTAATTTACTGAAATGACATTATTATTATTATTATTATTATTATTATTATTATTATTATTATTAGTAGTAGTAGTAGTAGTAGTAGTAGTAGTAGTAGTAGTAGTAGCAGTAGTAGTAATAGTAGTAGTAGTATTTCTTTTGATTTCTGTTGTATACACATTTCCTCCCAGGTTCTAAACTGAGACCATTTTAAAAAATGACTTCATTTTTGCAAGTAAAAAATACAACTTAAGATCACACGTATTTCGCATAGATAAAGCTTTTCGTAATGTGTGAGTCGTACTTATGAGTACATTTTTTTTTCTTCTTGTATTTCTTTTAAATATTGTTCACTTTATTTACTTCTTGAGTAAGACTTTTTAGCACACAGGCATGTTTATGTTTATTTATCTCTGTTTATTTTCTATGTTTATTTATATATGTTTATTTATCCTTATTTATCTATGGCGCACGTAAATAACTGAAGGTTGTAGAAAAAAAAACAATAAAAATCACTTAAATACTTACAGAACAACATTTCGGTCGCCATGTTGGATTAGTTGAGGGATTCACTTCCTGACAGAATAAAAACTATAAGAACATCAATGTTGCGCATTTCTTTACAAATTCGAAAACAAATCTTTGTAAAGAGGTTTTATTTATTAATATTATCATTAGTTAATCAATACATACTATAATCAATTTCAGGTGATATATTCCAAGCAGGTAACCCAGGAGAAAGATAAAAAAAATTGATTTATAATAATAACTTTTAATAATTTTAATTCGGAAAATAATATGGAAGAAGTGAGAGATAATTAATATTTGTATTTCTTATCCGTTTTTAATTTGCAAGTATGTCTCCCACGGACATCATGTTTGCTCTCTGTAATCAAATGCGGAAACCTTGACGCAAGATGTGTGAAAGATGCCTTCTAAAAGTAAAGCAAAGTACGAAGAGAAAGAAGGATATCGTTTTCAAGAAATAAAATAGAGCTGAACAACTATATAATATATAATTTACAATTAATAGTAATTAACTAGATGTTAATATTAATATTAATACAATTAATATCTAATCAGTGAATGCTGAATACTTTTTTCACAGTTGGAGAAAAACTTAGAAATAGTGAGAGTGATTTTGATATACTGAAGAACGCTAAGAATACCATCTATAGAACATCGGCCCAACACGGGCATTTTAAGGAAAGTAAAACCTACAAAGAAATGTTTACTTACAATCAGAATGAGACAGCTGACAGTCTAAGATGCGTAATGCGTCATAAGAATTTGAAGAAATATTAAAGTAATTTTTAATATTTAAGAATAACATTCCTGTAGCCATATTGGATTAGTTGATGAATCAACGTCTCGAAAAAATTAAGACTAAAAGAATAGAAATGTCACTAGTTCAGCCCATATACTAAACAAAAAGCATCGCTCATATATCTGTCTATATTTCTGAGATGAGGTATTATGTACACTATTTACATTATTCAGACTATTGTCCTCATCTTTGTTGCCATATTTATTACAACATTTCGGCCTTTCGGTATCTGTCTATATTTCTGAGATGAGGTATTATGTACACTATTTACATTATTCGGACTATTGTCCTCATCTTTGGTGCCATATTTATTACAACGTTTCGGCCTTTCAGTATCTGTCTATATTTCTGAGATGAGGTATTATGTAAACTATTTACATTATTCGTACTATTGTCCTCATCTTTGTTGCCATACTTATCACAAAATTTCGGCCCTTCAGTATCTGTCTATATTTCTGAGATGAGGTATTATGTACACTATTTACATTATTCGGACTATTACCCTCATCTTCGTTGCCATATTTATCACAATGTTTCGGCCGTTGTAAGCTCCGGCCTTCTTCATGTGTTTGGAATGTCGAACTGAACCCTTTATTTCGATCGCTGGGGTAGACTGTTCTAGTTCCACGTGCCATGTCTAATGGATGTCAGTTATCTCCTGTTAATTCACCTCTCCAAGTTCTCCAATCCCTTTACCAGGTATTGAAGTCGCAAATATCGGATCCTGTCACTGGATCTAAGGACACATGGTACAGTGGATAAATGTGTTGGTTAGATCCAGTGTCAACCTGAGTAAAGTGCAGAGGATTAGGAAAAAGTTGGATTAGTCTAATAAGGAATGTGAAGGTGTCTTGTGCTATCACGAGTGACGGCGACGTTATGTCTCCATTCGAATTCCTATAGGGCATTAGACTCAACACATTAAGTACCTTTAGGAGTTAGTGCTGACATAGTCAAGAGAATGGCTGCTGGAAGACACCATGTCTGGCAACAGGTCTGTGAATCATGCCATACAAGAAGGAGAACACAGGTCTGTCAGACAATTTCTGTGACAACATGACCACTACATCTGGTCGCCTTACTCCTCAGACTGCAACCACCTTGATTATTATGTGTGGATCGCATTTGAGCGTGGGACCATGAAGAACTTGTAACACCAAAGATGAACTGAAGGCAAGGATTGTGGCAGCATTCAGCAAATAATTCAAAGAGATTTCCCAGAAAAGTAGCAGGACATTCTGGAGGCCGTGGTTGAAGGCAATAGCGATTTTATTGAATAAATTTACTCTTTAATATTTCTATGTATATTTTGTGCAGTTTTTGGTAAATATATCTGTTAAAATAAGGAGTCAGTGTTATTTTCATTTTTGCGTAGTTTGTATTCTTCACCAGTAGAATCAAGTTTTATGTAAGAGTGGTCTGGTTGTCCAGTGTGTGTGTGTTTGTGTATATATATATATATATATATATATATATATATATATATATATATATAAACACACACACACACATACACACACATACACAGACACACACACACACACACACACACACACACACACACACACACATATATATATATATATATATATACATGTATATTGTAGTGTCTTTATTTAACTTTCACTTGTAGGCTGCGTGTGAGTGTGTGTGTGTTATTAACTCTTGGTTTTTGAATTGGTGTCATTGTCATTGTCATATGCATCTTTGACGTCATTGCGTTCAAAGTTCAGAACCTTTGTGACCTCCCCCGAATATAATTAAGTCTGAGAATATCAAGAGAATTGCCAACAAAAGGAAAGGTTTGATTAGCACATATATTTTTTGCTCGTGTTTTCTTTTTTTCTTTTTATGTTTCCATTCACCCTGCAGTAAACTGCCACTTTATTCCTCACTAGTTGAATTAAATTTTGTTTACTTATATGTTTTTTTTTTCATTTACCCTTCCATCACTTGTCCAACTTCACACTTTCTCTTAGAATTATATCTATATATATTCATACTAGGCGATATAGGTTAAGGCTGTAAGTGCTTCAACACAGAACCGTTGCTGATTTTTTATATGAAAATGCTACTGTGCTGAGATATTCAATTTGATTTAAATTATAAGAGTCATTAACATTCAAAATAAAGGATAAAAATTCGTTTTTCGTTTTTTTTTTGTTTTTTTTTACCATTTCTTGATTAAAACATTAGTTTCTAAAATTCATGTCTTATGCTGTAAGAGACGATACATTTCCTTTCATAAGAGAAGGGGTCTTTCAACAGTACATATTTGTGAATATACATACACGAAACAAACTATTTCTTATTTAACAGTTAAAATATTTCATCCTTAAAAATGT
Organism: Acanthosepion esculentum; assembly: GCA_964036315.1. Taxonomy (NCBI): domain Eukaryota; kingdom Metazoa; phylum Mollusca; class Cephalopoda; order Sepiida; family Sepiidae; genus Acanthosepion; species Acanthosepion esculentum. Next base: position 7,953,744 of record OZ038505.1, on the reverse strand, counting down.
CTAAATCTATAGCCGAAAGCGCTCGGAAAAAAAAGAACATTCGGGGAGTTTTTATAGAATTTATTATATGAAAAAAAAATATTAGATCACATGAGAAGTTGTATAAAAAAACTAAATCAGCGCACCTTGTCTGTCGTATTCAATGAAATGTGCATGAAAGAAGGATTGCTGCACACACACACACACACACACACATACACATACATATATATATATATATATATACATATATATATATATATATATATATCTTTTATACGCTTGCGAAACATGGACCCTATATAGAAGCTAGGTAAAAATGCTAGAGCGCTTCCAGCAACTGAAACTAAGGCAAAACATCTTTTGGGAGAGCTATTGTACCAACACAGAAGTGCTGAACAGAGCCTCGGTGAGCAGCGTCGATGCCACCATCATCCATCACCGCCTCCGCTGGGCAGGACACGTCCACAGGATGGATCCTTCCAGGCTCCCCAAGAAAATCCTATATGGCGAGCTGGCCATCGGGACTAGACCACGAGGAGCACCCAAAATGCGCTACAAAGACCAACTAATGCGCACCATGACATTTACCAACATTAGCTCGTCCTCGTGGGAAGAAACTGCCAGAGACCGAATAATGTGAAGGAGATCAATACGCGATGGCATCGCGGACTTCGAGGAAAAGAAGAGGGAGAATGAAGAGGCAAGACGACGAAGGAGGAGAGAGCGATGTGAACGTCCTCCCCCTCCCCTGTGAGCATTGTCCGCGACTATTCTACCACCGACTGGGCCTCGCAAGCCATGTCAAACATAAACATCAACCGCGAAGATAGCACTCATGACAGAACCCGATACTCGAATGCGACTGGGAGCCGACGATATATATATATATATATATATATATATATATATATATATATATATATATATATATATATATATATATATATATATACATTTGCTCCTAATCCAAGTCGAGCATTCTAAATCTTTATTTTTATCAAGAAAAAATATGGAGAGAAAAAAAAATATATATATTAAAGGGTTCATATATATATATATATATATATATATATATATATATATATATATATATATATATATATATATATATATAATTCACATCAAGCTTGAAAGACCGAATTTGTTTTGGCGGAAGGAGAACTTTCTTCGATCTTTGTGTCTCATGTGTGGTTCGTCAGTACAACATTAATTTCTGTTTTATATTCGGGGGCTGCTCATTTATGTGTTTCTTGTTAGTAATATTACTAGTATTCAATATATTGTCGTTGTGGTTCCTTATTTACCCTGTTTATCTGTCTTACTTTCGCCCTTTTGATCATTGTTCTTCCAACGAAACTTTCTGAAGAAGTGACGGACAAAAAAGTTTCCTGTAATGAACGCGATTTGAAAGCTACCTATATAAATGTCTGAGACCACAGAACTTATATATAGTTTTTAAAAAAATCTCATATTTTCCACTTAAATACGTAACCTCTTTTTTTTTTCTTTTTAATGGTAAAATATGCGATTTTTACGCTTTTCATGGAAAATAAGCTATTTTATCTATTTGAAACTATATATATATATAATGGGAAGAGGTTATAGTTGTTCCAACGAGAGAAAAATGCACATTAAAAAAAAAGACAGAAACCGCAAAATTTTGATGTTATAATGTGGATTTGTCTTAGTGAATATATTATATTTTATTCTTCATATTTTTGCTACAGTTGTTTCCGGTCTCGTGACCTTCTTCAGGAAAATTATAGAATCAATTTTTAAAGGAATAGTATTTTCATATGTTCTTTAAATATTTGATTGTTCATTTACTGTATTTGTAGTGACTATTGGTATCATTTTTTTCGACTGTTGGCAAAAGTGAATTTCTGCTTAAGTGCTAATAAATCATTAGGTTTCGTCTGGTTAGTTGTGGCGATGACAGATATATACATACATACATACATGCATATACATACATACATATATATATATATATATATATATATATATATATATATATATATATATATATATATATATAGAGAGAGAGAGAGAGAGAGAGAGAGAGAGAGAGAGAGAGACTACCTAGTTTATTGTGAATTTTCTCTCATCTTTCTTTCCTTTTTTTCTTTTTCTATTCACTCCCGGTTTGTCATTCTCTTTCTCTATCGAGCGATATATATTCCCCTATGTTTCTTTTCTTTCTTCTTTTTCTTGTTTTATTGATTCTTACACTTGCAATGATACTGCAATTTTCCTTTCTCTGTTGACTTTTGTGTGTCGTTCATTTCCTCCTTTTATCATTCTTTCTTCTTTTTGCGAATTTTTCCCCTCCAATTCTTTCCATCCTTACGATCGCTTAGCTACTTTCCACTACCAGCGCCCTCGACAACCCAGCCCTCCTCCCCATGACTCCTTATTTGGACCGTCTAATCTTATTGTCCTATTCCTTCTATTTGCAATATTTCATTTCTGACTTCATTGCACCTCCCCCTCTTTGAGTTGCATTCACATATTCTCTCACTTCTTGCATCATATCTTTCGCTCCGTTTCTTTTTGCTCACCTTAAAATCCTTTAATATTTGCGCGTCAGGCAATTTTATTCCTCGCAGTGCGCATGTGCAGAACATTATATTGCGACAGGTGCATTTGACGGGCTGCAATATTATTCTGACATTTATATCAAGCATTAATACCAGCTATACACACACAGACACTCACACACGCGCACACACATGCACACGCGCACATACACGCACACCAACGCACACAGAAGTATTCATATATTTGTTGAAATGTACGCGTGCCCAAGTATGAAAGGTGTGAACATTGCCTATATTTCTTTCTCACGCATACGATGATAGATTAATATTTAAATGGCTAATACCTAAAAAAACATAATATCAAATATTTATATGGACATAATCTCTCTCAGACACACAAACATTTATATATATATATATATATATATATATATATATATATATATATATATATATATATATATATATATATAAAGAAATATAGTTTAAATGTGTGCTATATTTATGGGATAAAGTGCTCAATATCAGAGATAGAGCGTGTGTAAATATAAAAGTGAACATAGAAGTCAACACTTGGAGGCGACAGTCTGTTTCATGCTAGATGCAATCGTCAGGCCACTATATATATATATATATATATATATATATATATATATATATAGATATAGATATAGATATATATATAGAGAGAGAGAAAGAGAGTCTTTGAATTGTTTTAGAAAGCGATTTTCTTTTCTTTTTAAGTGCATTACCGAAGAATGTCTAATTTCTTATTCGTGTGCGTACAGAATTATTATATGCAGAAACTGAGAAGAGATTCTGTATGATGACAAGTTATAAGTTATACAATGTTCGATCGCTATGTAAAGTAATATTTTTCTTCAGTATTCGACATAGAAATAGCCTATATTCAAATATAAGTGGGTTACAATAAATCCTTCTACATTCCATCTATGGGTGAATACCAGAACATGCTGGGGCCAATATATTTGTCTGGCAGCCAGTTTAGGCATAGGAACGCTATAAATTCAAAACCTAAGGATGATTGTATTGGAGAAATTGTATCGCACCGTGTGCTCCTGTGTCAGTTTTGGGTTTTTCCGCCAAGTGTCATTGTTTCTGGCCAAAGACAACACCACTCTAATCAAATAATTTGTGTCCGTAGTCAGGCTTATCAAATGGACCTGCATTCTTCAAAAACGACAAGAGATTCAATTATGTAAACAGTGGAGATATAGGAACACGGCATAGGGAGCGATAGTTTCGGGCCTGAGGCAATCATCAGATATTGGCCACATTGTGCATATCCATATAAACTCTATTAGAAATTCTAGACAATAGACTCACGCACATACACAGACACTGATGTGCGAGCACGCACACACACACACACTCATATATATATATATATATATATATATATATATATATATATATATATATATATATATATATATATATATATATATAGTTTTAATGTGTGCTATATTTATGGGATAAAGTAGTCAATATCAGAGATAGTGCGTATGTAAATATAAATATAAAAGTGAACATTGAAGTCAACACTTAGAGGCGACAGGCTGTTTCATGCTAGACGTAAATATCAGGCGGTCTGAATATTGCGTCTAGCATGGAACAGGTTGTCGCCTCTCCCTCTCTCTCTCTCCATATATATATATATATATATATATATATATATATATATATATATATATATATATTTCTGTGTACATATGTGGGGAAGTGCAGCGGTGTAATCGAATGC
>OZ038505.1:7929457-7944457 GCA_964036315.1 Acanthosepion esculentum | reverse complement strand
ACACAGAGTTAGTGAGGTGTAAAGTTCTCGATCTCACATGGAACCTGTTGATCCGTACCATCGCAAAAGATGCTGGGATAATGATTGGTTCTTTGAATCGCTCCAGAAAATACCTGACATCTGTTGCTAGTGCTCTATCTCATCAGATCAGACGAAGAAAGGAGCATTGCTGTCATATTTTGTTGAGGAGATTACACCCAGTAAGAATCAAACTCACTACTCAGTTGTAATTGTTCTAGCGAGAGATGCTTGCTAACCAGTACACCACGAGGTACCCTTACATCTCAACAGTGGAATAAGAAGGGAATAAGTATAGTTTGCTATAATTTGCGTGTCATGGCGGGCCTTAGCCGCGAAGGTTCGATCTGGTGGAACTAAGAAATGTAAGAAATATACTCGAATATAGGTTTGTATATGTTAGCTAGAAATGATTAACGTGTAGATTACCGGTCTGTATACAGGCTGAATGCAAAATAAAATCGTCGTTTTGAGTTCGAAATCCGGCCGAGTTCGTTGCGTTCACTTTCGCGCAGGTACCTTTGGGAAGTCCATGAACCAGCTCTTCTTTTACCACACAGCTATATGATAAATAACTGGAAATATTCCGCTCTTAGCTGGCAACACGTCTCGAAGGACAAACTGAATTCCAAACCATATTTTACAATGATATTCACAAAGTCCAAAAGGCACTCGAAGTAGAAGGTTACAGAATACGAGGCAAGGGGTAGAGTTCATATGAATATGTGGGAAAGATAGCGGTTTACTCGAGATTTGAACAGGTTAAGACTGTTGTAATTCGAGAAGTATTTCTTTGGTGTCGTTTTACAAAGTTGCAGTTCGTGGGAAGGAGTGGCTTTAATGGAACACAACTCACTAATTGAGGTTATTCTCGCCGGGTTACCTCCCTGACAGCTATAATCTTGATCTCATCCAGGGTTAACCGATATCTATCCTATACATCATTATTTCATTTTAATCATTTCACCATAATAAAGGGAATAAAACCACTAAGATGTAAGGTGGTTACATTTTTTTTAACAGTGAGATGCACCATGTATAAGGCCCGGAGGTCACTCGAGGTAACGTGTTACAGAGTAAGAAGCACTGTTTATGCGGATAGGTAGGAGTATAAGGATTAACCCTAGAGCTGAACAGATTAAGATTGTACTGATTTGGTAAACATCCTTTTGGGAGTCGGTTTCACAGACCTGTGGTTCGCGAGAAAAAACAGCTCGTGTGGAACTTATTTATTGCCAATGGTATATTGAGTGAATGAGGGTAATTTGCTCTAAATGGAGTGGCATGAAGACTTCTAGCCGTGAAAGTTAGAACTGGAAGAACCAACAAATACAGTTCGTCCGAGAATTTTCTATGGTAGTAGCGAGAGACTTGCCGCATCCCGTCTGTGAAGAAGGGGTGGCAGGGTGGAAAATAATTTGTCACCCACAGGGACGCGGAGACGCTTTTACAGTCTACCGAGCCTGGACTAGTCCTGCCTAAATAGGAGAGCAATTCTCTAGTTTAGAGAATATGAGACCAAAATAAAAACCTTATTAAGGAAGGGGAACAATAAAAGAATAAGAATTAAGAACACAGAAGTATCTATTGACATTGCATTTAAACATTAAAGTTGAAGCAAGAAACCGGAAGCGAAAATACGCATGAGCGAAAAGTACGAGAGAAGAAAGTGTTAGCACAGAACTTACAGTTATATTTATCCATTTCGACAGTAAAATGACGAGAACTTGCCGCCAGTCTTGTTCTGCACTTAAATTCATAAATTCAAGGTGCAATACAGGAAAATTCCTGAGAACAATTACGATGAAAGTACTTATAGAAAAGGTATAGAGAAGCTACATTTCGGCGTTGGCGAGGTGATTGAAGTCGAGGTGCCAGGTCAGGACCAAAAACGTTTCAGATTCTTTAAATAGTCTCTAAATATAGTGATTTAATAAGATTAGCTTAGTTGTGGCACAAGGTCGAACGTATGGGGCACCCATTGAAGATCGATCTCACTGCTTAGTCGTAATTAATCTAGCGAAATTGATTTAGCTTGTGAAACAATACACTATATCGAAGTGTCCCAAGATTCTTGAAATATGTAACAGGAGCACCAGACTAGTTGTGGAAGATACTTTCTTAATTCGTCCAGCAACCTCCCTTCAACGGAACACACTTAGTATCACTCTATATTGAGCGGCTCATGAGCCTTGTATTTGGTGAACTATCAGTAAATAAAAAAGACACTCTCTCCATTATTTATTATTCTTCTCTTCCACCTAAATGCAGACAACATTTTTTTAATATTTTATGATTTGTTAGCAACTATACTAACATGGTTAGAAAAACTTTGCTTACTATTTATTGCATAAAAACGCAAACATATACACGCACGTACAACACCTACATACGTGTGTATATATATATATATATATATATATATATATATATATATATATATATATATATATATATATATGTATATATATATATATATATATACATATATATATATATATATATATATATATACATATATATATATATATATACATATATATATATATACACACAGACACACACACACACACACATATATATATATATATATATATATATATATATATATATATATATATATATACACACACACACACACACACACGTATGTAAGTGTTGTAAGTGCGTGTATATGTTTGCGTTTTTATGCAATAAATAGTAAGCAAAGTTTTTCTAACCATGTTAGTATAGTTGCTAACAAATTATAAAATATGAAAAAAAATGCAGTCTGCATATATATATATATATATATATATATATATATATATATATATATATATATATATATATATATATATATATATGCAAGTTTCATTGAATATGACAGACAAGATGCTTTGATTATGTACTTTATACGATTTTTCATGTGATCTTGTTTTTTTTTCTTTTCGGTAGATAGATTATATAAAAAATTTTAAATTGTTGATTTTTTTCGGCCGCTTCCGGCAACACATTTAACCATTTCCAAGGTTCAAATATATTAACTGCTAACAAGAAATTATTTATCTACCAAAAATAAAAAAAAATTATAAGTCCACATGAGAAATTGTATTAAAAAAAAAAAATCAAAGCACCTTCTCTGTCAAATTCAATTAAACTTGCATGAAAGAAGGAATACTGCCTAAATACAAAATATATATATATATATATATATATATATATATATATATATATATATATATATATATATATAGGCAAAAGGCAAACTTTTCTTTACCAACAATTTTCGTTCCGGGAGGGAGTAAACTTCGTTAAAAATATGATTAAGTTTTCAAATTTTTAAATTTAACAACGCTCTAAAATATTCACAAATCTACGTAAATAAAGATAAACTATAACAACGATAAGCAATCTAATTTCCTTAAATAAGACACGAAAGTCCGTAAATGATGCTGTTGAATATTTATTTTCCTATTTGTTTACATATATATATCTTTTATATAATTATTCATTGTAATTTGATAAATTATTTATGTATTTATTTATTTTAAATAATAATGATAATAATAATAATAATAATAATTAATAATAGTAATAATAAAAATAATAATAATCATCATAATAATAATAATAATAATAGATAGATAGATAGATAGATAGATAGATAGATAGATAGATATGATGATATTCTTGAGTTTACCTTTTTGTTTTAGTTTGAAAAATGTATGGTCATGTATTTTGGATTGGGAACGAGATATTTCCTTTAAGAAAGGGGATATTTGAAAACAAATATCCATTTACCTTGATAAAGTCCCCCAGGGGACGAAAAGCCTTGGTAAATAAATGTTTTTCTTTTCTCTTTATTCCTATTGTGTTTTTACAAATATATTTTATTCATAGCAAATACACACACACAGATGTTTATATATATATATATATATATATATATATATATATATATATATATATATATATATATATATATATATATATATATATATATATATATATATATATGTATGTATATATCTATATGAATTTGTATGTATTCTCTTTCTGCTATATTCGCCATAACAGTAGACATTTTTCTTCCCCCTAGCGCCATCATTTTGTCTCTTTCAAATGCTTCTTCGAAAAATTTACTCGCTTTCGACAGTATTTCTCTGATTATATAATGTTTCCCTTTTATTTTTAAACACATTTACAGATTTATTTAGAACCTGGACACTTGAGGTTCTTTAATTTGATTTTACTTTCCCAAGATGCCATTTTCAAACCGTGAAAAATAATAAAAATATGTTTGTAAAAATTTTGCTTTTAGCTTTCGGTAATTTTTTTCCCCTGTTTTTATATTTATTGGAATCTTGCTCTTTCTCTAATCTAATGCTGAAATCTCACATCAAAGAAGCACCATGTTTTCCTATCTTGTTACCAATGTAGATCACAAATTGTAGAAAGGATCCTTACGGGTTTCTGCTTTTTCTTCACAAAATTGCTCGGCGCTATTTCAAGTGCGCTTCGCCCATAATACTGGAATCTGGAAAGGAAAACCTGAGGCTTTACTATTTTACCTTTTCACATTCGGAGTCTTTTAATCTCTTCCCCCTCTTCCCATTTCGGAACAGTATATTTTATCGATGATTTTCATGCACGCTGCGCACTTTCTACCTGGCAAGTCTTGATTTATTGTTTGCGTTTAGTTGACCCCGCATTAAGTCTCACTTAATGTCATAAGTTATCCTTAAATCGGCCCAAATATTATAATAATAATAATAATAATAATAATAATAATAATAATAATAATAATAATAATAATAAATAGAAATCTCAAAAATGTGGCACATGGGAACATCAACAATTCCTGTTGTTGTTGGAGCCTTGGACTGGTTGGAAAAGATTCCAGTAGCCTGATTGAAGGGATCCCTGGACGTCCATGCCTCAAAGAGATACAAAAAATGTTCTGACAAGTACAGCCCACACTTTACGAAGGGCTTTATCTATGTAATTATTTTTTTTTTTTTTTTGCAGTGAAAAGTGTCATGATGCCATTTCTAACCTTAGGTCCCTGGGCGGGACCCGGAAAGAAATGTGTAAACGCCAGATATCAAAGGAAATAATAATAATAATAATAATAATAATAATAATAATAATAATAATAATAATAATAATAACTAGTTTTCACTCGTGAAAATTTTACGGTTTCTGTACTTTAATATTCTGATGAATCTTAATTCTAAAATTAACTATTGATTAAGCTGCTAACGAGTTCTATAACAATAAAATATCCGTAGAAATTCCTCTATCGCATCGTTAAATATTTGAGTTTAAAAACTTTAGCACAATATTGCAATAACCATCGGAAATTTTTAAGAAGTGGTTATGAATGAAATTGACAACTTGCTCCTTTTTTCCCCTAAAACGCCTCTTTCTTTCTTTCTTTCTTTCTTTCTTTAATTCATTTATATATATCATTATATATATATATATATATATATATATATATATATATATATATATATGTATATATATATATATATATATATATATATATATATATATATATTACTTAACCGTTTGAAAAAATCTCTCCCGTTATACATATATATATATATATATATATATATATATATATATACATATATATATATAGATAGATAGATAGATAGATACAACACTTACTTTATTAGTATACAATTTTACATATACACACACCCGCATATATATATATATATACATATATATATATATTACTTAACCGTTTAAAAAAATCTGTCCCTTTATATATATGTGTGCATGTGTATGTATATATATATATATATATATATATATATATATATATATATATATATATATATATATATATATATATATATAGCATAAATATTAGAAATATTCAAACAGAATTGCATTCCACATCACGTGACTTCCGCGTCTCGCGACGGACGTTACTTGAAAAAAAATTCTCAATACAGTTATTTAATTAATTTCTGACGAAAGATCGGGGCGATCTGAAATATCAAATATATATATATATATAAATATAAATAAATACTTTCACAAAAAAAATATTCAATTTTTCTTTTTTAATTTGCAACTTTTCAGTTGTTTTCTCCATATTATATATATATATATATATATATATATATATATATATATATATATATTTATATATATAAATATATACAACACTTATTTTATTAGTTTAAAATTTTACATACAGACACAGTCGCATATATATATATATATATATATATATATATATATATATATATATATATATATACATATATATATATATATATATATATATATATATATATATATATATTTAAATTTTTTAATTTTTAAACGGTTAAGTAATATATATATATATATATATATATATTACTTAACCGTTTAAAAAAAATCAGTCACTTTCCTCATATATATATATATATATATATATATATATATATATATATATATATATATATATATATATAATGCATAATCCTGTAAGAAAGCGTTCGGAAAAATGTGTCACAAGCTACTTACACAAGAGCAAATATTTGCGCACTAGAAGATTGATACCCTTATTCCTATAGCCGTAAGCCTTTCAGAATGGCAAGAAGAAATAGGTGAACGAATAAAAGAAAGATGTCTTTTATGCGCGCCTAGCTATTCGAAGAATGCATAAAGCCTTCTGATTATTCAAATCTAAGAAGCATAAGTTTCTGATATATAAACAGTGTTTTTGTGGATTGATGCGTCAGTGCATATATCGTAAAAGGTTCCAAGTGAATTTACTGATTAAGACTTGTATATGTGCATACGAATGCTAGCCTCGTTTCGTGAACACTTTTTATCAAAACGAGGCTGTTATTTAAATGCGTTTTTCTTCGAAAATGATGCAATTTGATGCGAGTGAAGAAGTGCAATGAGGAGCTAAATTTTCGCAGTAAAGTGCACGTATTGAGCCATACATACATACATACGTACACATACACACACGCACACACACACAGATATATATATATATTTATATATATATATATATACACACTCACACTCATACAAACACACACGCAATGATTTGTGAAGTCATTGTATATATATATATATATATATATATATATATATATATATATATCATGTTTTTATGTGTGTGTATGTGTGGATATATGTGTGAGACTTTGTGTACAAAATCTGCGTACACCAAATATAAAATATAAAAAAGTAAATTAGGTCTTATCCTTCAAACTATGTAAAACGCTGGTTTGGATATAAATGCATGCCAAGCATAAAAACCGTACTATGGTTGCACACACACACACACACACACACACACACACACACACACACACACACACACACACACACACACACACACACACATATATATATATATATACATATATACATATATACATATATACATATCTATATATATATATATATGTATATATACCCTTTTATATATATATATATATATATATATATATATATATATATATATATATATATATATATATATATATATATATATATAGCCATAGGTATGTGTGTCGTGAAGACAGGATGCATGGTTGTTAGCAAAAGGATCAGGCCAACATGCTAATTACATATTGAAGATATCAAAATCGAACAATTACAACAATTTCAATATATGGGAAATGTTTTAAATATGGCGGAAATTGTGGCATTGGATAGCGAAACATGCCTTCCTCAGGCTAAGCAAATTATTAAGAAACAGAAATCAATATGTTTAGAAAACAAAGGAAAGAGTACTTTACTGTTATATAATATCAGTGCTCTTCTGTGGCAGTGAATGTTGCACAATCTCTTCACAGCTGAAGAAGTCACTCGAAGCAATAGAAAACTAGTTCTACAAAAGTATACTAAGAATCCTGATCTTGATATTAACGATACGCACTTATAGGTAATTGAAAACAAAAAGGTCACTTTTAATTAACATCAGGAAAAAACAGTTGAAAATACAAGGGTACCTACTAAGGAAAGTGTGCTTGAAAATGTTGATACTCATGGAGCAAGTAAGTGAGATTGAGGAAAACATCGCATAACATATCGAGCGATCTTGAGTAAATGGATAGTGGAACAGTGTTTAGGAGTGATAACAAAAAAGACATTTATGAAGACCAACAAATGGGAGGTAACTGTGGAGAGTCATGATCTTTAACCTTCTGAATAGACACCTTGTGTTTATACTATAATATTAAATTACCGAAAAATCAGTCCCACCATTCGTTGCATATGAGATAACAATAAACATTGCATCAATATCGGTTCGATGCAAAGATATTTAGTATTCGTTTCTGCAAAAAGTCTCATTTACCTGCGAATAATATTTGGAAATGTATATTTCTAAGAGATATATCTGTCCAGAAATTAATTAATGTAAACGTTAATTCTAAAACTTGCGATATAAATTCCTGGCTGATTTTTGTTTTCCTAATTAATTAAGCAATACAAGAAGTCATAAAGGAACAGGCTCATTGTTTGAGGTTGTAAGAAGAGGAATTAACAAGTGCAGCTTAAGAGGATATATGTGAAAGATAACGGTTAATTGTAGACTTAAAAATGTTATGATTATAGTGTTCGGAGATGCATACAATCGAACATCTATACATATCTATAATTATACCATACGACGATGCTTAGAACATTGCTACCACATATGGTCCGGTACCCCTGACTTTTAACTTGAGCGCCTTGATATAATCCAAAGAACCAGCAATATTATTGGTCCTGATCTGGCGGCTCGGCTTCAGTCATTTTCCTTTCTCTGAAGGTTTGAACCGATGAAACTAAGCAATGTAGCTGGTCAAAATATTTGCTTTAAAAATGGCGACAGAATAGCCAGCGACCCGCAAAGTTTCCTCCTTTCTAGCAGACACAGGGCACAGCAGCCAGAATCACGTACAAAGAACCGATCATTTTGCCAGTAGATACATTTAAAGTCTCCCTCAGTAATAATATTTAGCTGTTAGCTATTGCATTTAACTGCGTATATCTTACTACGCGTCACTACTACACGTAATGTATATAGTGTTTAAATATGTACATTATACATGTTCTAAAGTTTGTTATAGCCGGATATGGTAACAGACACAAGTTCTCATTGTCAATAACATGCTTTCGTGGCCTGCGTCTCAAATAGCCTCTGTCAACTAAGTCTAGCTCCAAGTCGAAGAATGGGCAAAGGCGGAAAACTGGCGCCTCATGACATGCTAGTTCGGGTAAATGGAGCTCTACAGCCCAGGAAGGCATTCCATCTCGGGGAAAAAAATCCTTTGATTTTAAATATCCTCTGTCTTGTGGCCATATCCAAAACACGGAAAAGGCTATGGAATTAAATCCAGGCAGAAAACCCTAAGTGGAGACCCTCAGGTGTTTGACTGTGAACAGTGACAATTTTCCAGCAACTTCTGCAACCAAACAGTCCGCAAATGTAATCTCATATATTCCTTTCGATCTTGTCGTTACGGCCGAGAGTGTTGGTGGGGTCATGTAGTCTGGGCAAAGCACGGTCACCATATACCATCACCCAGGCATGCACATTGGAGATATCACTACAGTTACATCCCCAAAGGAGTGAATTTTAAAAAGACATGGTAATACATTTATCTCACAAGATAAACTGATGACTACTGTCTTAATAGATCTATGTCAATTGATAGAGATAAGCCGACATGTTGCCCTTATATCAAATTAAAGACCGTTATGATCGTCATGTAAAAGTTATGAAAGGAGCTTCAGTTTTATCATGACTTCCATTTAATTATTGAATGCATCAAAATAGTAAAGACAGTTCTCCTTTGTTGGCAAATTATAAATAAATAAGCATTAGCGGTATCAATGGAATTACGCATTCTACTCCTACTCCTACTACAAATATTATTATTAGTAGTAATACCACTACTACTACTACTACTGTTACTACTACTGTTACTACTACTACTACTACTACTACTACTAATAATAATAATAACCCAACGATAACATAATAATGAACTAATAGAAAAGATAAAATGAATCCTTATGAAATAAATGAGGAAGAAACAATTCATATATTTTCCTCATAAATTATTATTCATTGAATCATTTCGTTATATTATGAGGACAGACGTTATTTTGTCACGGTGAACATCTCGCGAGAGTATTGTCCACGAGATTTCGGTCGGTTTGTCTCCAGGCGAATACGGTGAAGACCAGAAAAGATGAAGATTATACAGTGGTGGAATTGTGGAACAGCCGGCAGATAAAGTTTTGAGCTTTTGTCTAATTTAAAAGCGTTATTGCCTGTAGAGATGTCTGCCTCATAATTCAAAAATCAGAGTGCCTGGTGGGGAATAATTTACAAATGCATGTGGCTGCATGTCGAATTGGGGCAAATGTGTACACGAGTTTGTATTTTTATATCAGCAACGTACTATCTTAAATATCAGCGGATAAGAATTTTTAAATCTTTGTTCAAGTTATTTTTTGGGGAGGGTGTTTTCTTCTTGAATATGCATATTTGTTTTTTTCTTTTGTTGTTGTTTTTTTTACCTGAGAATCAATATATTTCTTTAACCAAACTACCGGAGTAATATTTTATGAGCGCACATACCCACCTACGTAAATAGTGCATTCTATTGAAATGGAAGAATAATTATTTTACTCTCTGGAATATTGCAAAGATTTTGATTGAGTCTGCTGTGCGCAGTTTCCTGTAAAACTACGCATGCTCTCAGCTCAAATCTCTCTCCCCCCCTCTCTCTCTCTCTCTCTCTCTCTCTCTCTCTCTCTCTCTCTATATATATATATATATATATATATATATATATATATACACATATATATATATATATATATATATATATATATATATATATATATATATATATATATATATATATGTATTGTTATACGTTATTTATATAGACATAATTATTTAAGTAAATACTCTGTTTATGATAAACAGTATTAACAACATTTACAGGCCTGAACGTCCGAGAAATTTTCATAAAAATTATGCGTCCTCCGACAGGAGTCGAACATGTATCGTATACGGAAACGTCAGTCTGACGTGCTATACCAGATTAGCTACAGGGGAGTGTCTGGTAGCAAGGTCGATTTTACTGTTTTTTAACTACAATTTTGGAGTAATATCCAGCGCAGTCAATGACTGTAGGACAGCTAATCAACAGTCGAAACAATAGTGTTTAGGTGATATCAAAATCTGATGCAATCACGGACGATGCAATATTTTTCATGGCCAAACAAATTTCATCAAAATAGATTCATATTAATACACACCTCTGCAAATGACCTACTATGTGAAAAAATAGAAATCGATTACACCCTGTCACTTCAGTGGGTCTGAAACTGACCGTATCCTGAAAGAAAGGAAACTAAAGTGGTGGTTTCAATTAATTTGCACTGGGGTGTATATCGACCTGTGCATTAGATAAATTTAAGTAAAAAAAAATGTCCGGCAAGGATAAAATCTGCACTCTCCTTAGAGTTCTCACGTTCACAGATGAATAAATATGAATGGGGCGTCTATTTCGAAAAAGAAGTACCCCTTATAATAACGTTTAAATTAATACAACTGTCGGATTAAAAATGAATACATTAATTCCTGAGAACTTGATAACTTTGTCGGACTAAGTTTATGTTTACGTTGATGCAACTACACATGCACGCGAAGGAGAGACGCTGGGAATTTTTAATTTATTTTTAATACGCGTTTTGGCTACATAATCTAAGAGATTTTATTTAGATTCTATTTTCAGTTTGTTTCTCCTTCCATCCCTTTGCTATTAAATATCGCACAATGTGATAAAAGAAGATCTGCCAAGAATGGCGATACGTTGTAAGAAGCTGGATGAAAATTTACGGTGGTTGATCTAGCGATTAAAACACTCTTTAGGCATTTTCGCCTCAGCGAATTGTTTTCTCTTTTTATTAGAGTAGCATTTTTAGAATCAAAATTGTGGCCATCTCCTGAGAAAATGCAAAAGTGGTAAAAAAAAGTTTAACATAGATAGATAGATAGATAGATAGATAGATAGATAGATAGATAGATAGATAGATAGATAGATAATCGCTTAAGATACATAAATAATCCATAGAAATTCACATGGAAAAATAGATAGATAGATAGATAGATAGATAGATAGATAGATAGATAATCCATTGCAATATATAGAAAGATATTGAGATAAACCTTTGAGGTATATAAGAAAATAGAGATAGATAGATAGATAGATAGATAGATAGATAGATAGATAGATAATCTATTGAGATATATAAGAACATATTGAGATATATAGATAGATAGATGAATAAATAATAATCGCTTAAGATACATAGATAATCCATAGAGATCCACAGCAAAACATAGATAGATAGATAGATAGATAGATAGAAAATCAATTGAGATATATAAGAAAATATTGAGATAGATAGATAGATAGATAGACAGACAGATAGATAGATAGATAGATAGACAGATAATCTATTGAGATATATAAGAAAATAGAGATATATAAATAGATAATCTATTGAGATATATAAGAAAATATTGAGATAGATAGATAGATAGATAGATAGATAGATAAGTAATAATCGCTTAAGATACATAGATAATCCATAGAGATTCACAGGAAAACATAGATAGATAGATAGATAGATAGACAGATACATAGATAGATAGATAGATAAGCCATTGCAATATATAGAAAAATATTGAGATAGATATATAGATAGATAATCTATTGAGATATATAAGAAAATATTGAGATAGATAGACATACAGACAGACAAATAGATAGATAGATAGATAGATAGATAGATAGATAGATAGATAGATAGATAGATAATCCATTGAGATATATAGGAAAATATTCAGATAGATAGACAAATAGATAGATTATGAATATTTTTTACGATATATGTCTCTCTCGAAAGAGAGCTAATATTCCTGTGTTACGAGAATTCCTCTCACCCGATATATTCAGGCATATTGAACGCATAAAAGTTAGATGCATTGGAAAGATAAATGGATGTAGTCTCAGTATAAATGAACGAAAAATATGCACATATACATCACTAAGATTTCATGATATACACATTATGTTCCATTGATCGATATTCATAAAGACTTGAACCATATATACGCATGCATGCCTTCGTGCGCCTGCGTAAGATAACTCAGTTAAAATACATCTATACAAAATCTATATCCTTGCTATGAGTCGGTATTCATGAAAGGAATTGACAAGTGTTGAATGCCCGCCATGTCTTTTTCATTGCTAACAATCACGTGAGACCAGCGCCTTCGAAATTCCGGTGACAGTGGAAGGATTCTGATTGGTCGATATCTCTTAAGCATTGAAATATGAACCTTGTGAGCTTAGTTCTGTGATTTCCATAACACCAGAATCCACTCACCACAAAATGCCTCGCCGGTTCAGCAAACTATGTGGATGATATGTGGTCTGCCGAGATGAGGATCTTTGGGTCAACATGGGTTCACTGCCGTCCTTAGAAATTCTCTGCCGAAAAATGTTTTGAAGTTTCCTCTGTCTTTGAGTAAATGGCGTCTTATTTCATTTTTTTCATGCTGACCAACAGCTCTGTGGTTTAAACTGCGAATTCGAAGAAGCCTACATTTGCAAGGTTCGAATGGATTCGCCATCTTTTACGCGCGTGATCACGACTCTCCATAACTTCCAGATTGTTTGTAATTTTTAGCTGTATATGCTCTTTTACAATCATTATATTCCTTACTTTGATATCTATTTTCACAAACTTGTTGGGCAGGTTTCTCGCTGATTCAACTGGATATATTTGCTTCAGTATTCTCTAAGAGTTCTCCAGGCCTACTTTTCTCATCATATGCTCCAAAATTTAAACATTCTCTTTCCGAATCTAAGTAGGTCCACTTTTTTAAAAATATTCATTAAGATTTCCGCGTTGGGGAGAAGCGATGTATTCATACCTTTCCCGAGGCTATTAGTGCATAAAGGACTGTAACTTATTGAAATGCAATTCGAACACTGTCATTCATTTTCTCACCCCGAACCGCTATTTATTAAACCACACGCACATCACCCTGGAAAACTGTTTTAAGAAAAAGGTTTCCTGAATTCCAACGAAGTGTAATGGACAATTAATGTTTCCTTTAAGAAAAGACTAATTTTCCCGTCACCCTAATCGTAGTTAACATCAACATGAAGAATAATTCATTCTCTATGTAACATTGTCGTAAAGTGAGAATGACGTCTAAAAAAGATATTTTTAAAAAAATTAATGATTTTTATACTGAAATAAATAATCAGTCATTATTTAAATAATCCCCCCCCCCAATGAAGGCGACAATGCTACAAGGACACAAGAGTTTACTGGGAGTGAAAAACAATGAAAAGACTTTAAAAGGAACCGAAAACAGAATCCTAAACAGCAAACAATGGATAATCCTGTTCAAAAGACCGAGGAGGAATATGAACAGGATGATAGGTGAAACTATCTACTCTAACTGAAAAAAAAAAAATAAAGTTTAAGCGGGGGAGTTAGAAGTATAAAGTTGAAAGAGACTTTAGAAGGAATCGGAAACTCAATTAAAAAAATGCTTCAGAAAATGAAATGAAATTGAGGGAGTGGAACGAAAGAAAAGAGATTAACAGATAGGGAGATAGAGAAAGAGAGGAATAAGAATAAAGAAAGAGAATGCTGAATGGTTGTACCAACTAGCTGTATCAACTGGCGTTAATTTGTTCGATATTTTACGTGATTTGCTATGACATACAAAACTGCCAAAATGGCTGTCAAAAATAGACACATCCACACCAAACAATTGTCAAATTGAAAAAAAGAAATATATATTCTGATCGCCCTGACATTTTAATATCAACCACCACCTGACAGTAGGCCTCTGTTTCCTTGCAGCAAAAATATTCGCTTTGGTAACGCGATATGGTAGACGTTTAGAAAAAAAATGCGACGAAGCAATAT
>OZ038505.1:7921957-7924457 GCA_964036315.1 Acanthosepion esculentum | reverse complement strand
TTGAAATTTGAATTTTACTGGGCTTCAACAAGTTGGCATCTATTTGTAAAACTTTCCTAAAATAAAACAAGCCTACCCCTACACCCGATAAATTAACTTCTTCTGTCTTTACAGTCATATTATTTGAACAAATATATTGAACGTCCACAATCCCTTCAACATTTCATGAATAGCGAATATTAATCCCATACAAAAACAACTAATTTTTCCTAGAAAAATTACCAGATAGCGAGCCGGCGAAACCTGCTAGTTTAGAATAAGTTTAGTGTTGCGAAAAAGAAAAAAAGAAAAAAGAAAACGAATTATCATATTTTGGGACGGATGCTAAATAAGCTTAGCCTCTCTTTGAACATCCATTCTCGATAATATAAAAATAACAGATCTAACGCGTGAACGACATGACCGTCGAAGGTGGAAAGCTGCTACTATCAAGAACCTGGTATAAAAGCATCAAGTTTAATGGAAGGTGAAGAAATAACTGATAAGATATTGACACTGACTCTTCTCAGAATATTCCGAAACACAAGAGCTATATAATTTTGAATATGTTACAGGAATCATTATCGTTCTTGTAAATTTGTTTTGTTTTAACAAAGGCCTTGAGCGAATGCAATCTGGGAGCTTTGGCAAAAATCACTCTTCTTTGAACATTGTGAACTGGCCATAAAGAATCACAAAGAACTGTACCAAATAAAAGAAACCGTATCACTTAAAAAATATCAACAGCAGTAACGACTAAAATGGAGATGAAAATATAATGATATAATCAAGATATCAACATAGTATACCACTTCAAATAAAAGGTTAAGAAGGAACCCAACCATTACCATCAGTACTGAAACGAGCCACTGAACTTGAAAATCCTGTTTACCTGAAAAATTGTATTAAGAGAACATTTTTTATTAATTACAACCGAAAACAGTACTGGCTGTTCGTCAATGAATGACAAATATTGCCTTGTAGGGAAACGGCTAATATGATGATTACCATTAACTTTTATTTTACATTTGCTGCGTGTTTATACAATATTTCTCTGTCGACAATAAGTTTAAATATCTTAAATTTCTCGAATAAAAACGGTCATTATTATAAACGCAACAAAGTACTCCAAAAAATTATATTAAATATTTTTTTAAATTTATTTGTCTAAGGTTTAAGCATTCTGTCCGCGCGTGCGCACACACAAGCACAGACACTTTGTGTAGATCTGATCTTTTCTTTGCATTGCTTCCCGTCGATGCAGATTCTTTTTTAAGAAATTTGCGTTTGCTTTCCAAAAGCATTAAAAAATTATCTTAACTAATTTTCTATATCTGTAATCATTTTAGTCATAATTTATTACATATGTTGCACGTGATAATATTTGTGTATATTTCTGAGATGAAGTATTATGTACACTATTTACTAAATTCGAAATATTGTTCTCATCTTTGTCGCCATATTTATCACAACGTTTCGGCCCTTCAGTCTATATTTCTGAGATGAGGTATTATGTATACTATTTACATTATTCGGACTATTGTCCTCATCTTCGTTGCCATATTTATCACAACTTTTCGGCCCTTCAATATCTGTCTATATTTCTGAGATGAGGTATTATGTACACTATTTACATTATTCGGACTATTGTCCTCATCTTTGTTGCCATATTTATTACAACGTTTAGTTAGATCCAGTCACAGGACCCAAAATGTCTAAGTTCAGTACCCGTTTAACGCAGTGGAAAACTCGCAGAGGTGAATTAACAGGAGATAACTGATAACTGGCATCCATTAAACATGGCACGTGGAACTAGAACAGTCGACCCCAGTGAGCGAAAAAAAGTGTTCAGTTCGACATTCCTTCTACCTGAAGAAGGTCGGAGCGTACAACGGCCGAAACTTGGTAATAAATATGGCGACAAAGATGAGGACAATAGTCCGAATAGAGTAAATAGTGTGATAATATTTGATGAATTTTCAAAATATATTATCCTAAATGTCAGCATTCTTTAATTCCCTTTACGCAGTGTTTCCCTTTTATCCAAAGATGTGGTCCAACTTGTTACCATTTTCGAGAGCAGGAATATAATGATGAATATATACATTTGTAATCTCCATTAAGCAGTATCTGCTAATTTGAGGAATAATACATCATATACTGGTAGAATTAAATAAAACTATATATATATATATATATATATATATATATATATATATATATATATATATATATATATATATATATATATATCAGTTCAACGTTTCGCATAATATTAGCATACAGGCATACAACCACAGAAACATAAGCAACATTTATATATGCAAATTTGTTTCAAGGTTCCAAGCGGACACAAAAAATGTCAGCTTTATATATCAGATATGTGTTAGTGTTATTGACTTTGATATGCGATGTATAGACGTGTTCCTTGTACTTAATATCTCGCTTTCTTTACTCCCCTTCAAAGTATAGGAACACATTCAATTATCCTAGGATTTCATCTCTGAAATGACCTCTTTAT
>OZ038505.1:7894457-7916957 GCA_964036315.1 Acanthosepion esculentum | reverse complement strand
ACTCTCTTTCTCTCTCTCTCTCTCTCTCTCTCTCTCTGTATATATATATATATATATATATACATATACATATATATATATATATATATATATATATATATATATATATATATATATATATACACACACACACATATATATATATATATATATACACACACATATGTATATATATATATATATACATATATATATATATATATATATATATATATATATATATATATATATATATGTGTGTGTGTGTGTGTGTATATAAATACAGGGGTTGGACAACATAATTGGAACAGGTGCAAGTTCCACTCCTATATTTCAAAGACCTATTATATTAAGAACTTTGTAATTGCAGGTTATATCTATTGTAAATACGTTTAGTTATCTAATTTACTGTCTTTGTCTTATTTATTTTTAGAATTTAGTAAAATTTAAGCTAAATGCATGACCACTCCGAGTTCGAAAAAGGGAAAATTGTTGGAGCTCGCATGGCAGGAGCCTCGATCACTAAGGTTGCTGAACTGTTTGGTTTTTCAATAGCTACCATATCAAGAACTATGACGCAATTCGAGAAACAGGGCAAAACCTCTAGCAACCGTTGTAATTCGGGCCGGACTTGCAAACGCACTGACAGGGACCGACTTGCATTGAAATGCAATGTGGCAAAAAAAAATCATTGGACTACTGCGGCCAAAGTGACTGCTGAGTTGAATAATCATCTGAATAGTCCAGTTCCTACTAAATCTCTTCGTCGTGAACTCCATGAGTCTGGATATCATGGAAAGGCCGCCGTAAGGAAACCTCTTCTCTCCACTCGCAACATTCAGAAGTAGTTGAAGTGGTGCAGAGATCACAATGCCTGGTCTGCAGACCAATAGAAGCAAGTCTTATTCTCAGACGAGTCCAGCTTTTCTATTTTCTCAACTTCAGGGCGAGTTTATGTGTAGAGGCAGTCCAAAGAAGCTTACAACCCTGACTGCCTTCTTCCAACAGTGAAGTGTGGAGGTGGATCAGTGATAGT
This sequence comes from Acanthosepion esculentum, assembly GCA_964036315.1. Classification (NCBI taxonomy): domain Eukaryota; kingdom Metazoa; phylum Mollusca; class Cephalopoda; order Sepiida; family Sepiidae; genus Acanthosepion; species Acanthosepion esculentum. Next base: position 7,915,942 of record OZ038505.1, on the reverse strand, counting down.
TTGGGCCGTCATACCATCGGAATGCCTCGGTCCAATAGTTGCCCTGCATGGTAGAATCAACAGGAAAGATTTCCTGAACATTTTGGGAGATCATGTTCATCAAACTTTATTCCCTGATGGCGAATGTATCTTCCAAGACGATAATGCTCCAATACAAACCGCTCGAGTGGTTAAGAATTGGTATGAAGAGCATGAAAGTGAGCTAGAATACATGGAGTGGCCGCCCCAATCACCAGATATCAATATTATTGAACATTTGTGGTGCATTTTGGAGCGATAAGTTAGGTGCCAATATCTTGCACCGTCGTGTCTTAAAGAGCTGGAGCAGGTGTTAATGGAAGAATGGCTGAAAATTCCTCTTGATGAAGTCAGGAAGCTGTATGATTCCATTCCTAGACGTATTAAAGCTGTATGTGAGGTTAAAGGAGGACTAACTGCATATTAAATACATTTTATTTGAATTTAACAAGTGTTTTAATTATTTTGTTCAACCCCTGTATATGTAAACTATAAACTTACCACGATTTCACTCGAACGTTCATATCTGCTCGAAGCGTATCATAACGTAAACAAATTCCATAAACAGAGCATTTACTTAAATATTTGTCTATAAAAATAACGTATAAACAAAATGATATATTAAAATAATTTACGCACTTAGTTTATTTCAAGACGTCATTTATTTACGTTAAGATACGCTTCGAGCAGATATTAAATTTTGAGAGAAATCATCGGAAGTTTGTATTTTAAAAGCAGTAAATTAACCTTACGTTAAGATACACTTCGAGCAGATATGAAAGTTCGAGTGACATCATGGGAAGTTTGTAGTTTTAAAACAGTAATTTAACCTTGCTATATATAAGAGGTTGGATATATGACTACATAGTCAGTTACATTGCCAGGGTCGTGTTGATAGGTTTAGTGAACAAGGGAGAAAGGCTTATTTTTGACTAGACATACATCACGTCATAATAGACAAACACAGAATATATATATATATATATATATATATATATATATATATATATATATATATATATATATATATATATATATATATATATATATTACCCCATTACACGTTAATTGATTGAAAGCGTGAAATGTAAATCTATTGGAACTCAGTGTAGGAAGAAAAAAAACCTGGATAGCACAATTTTCAAATAAATTGGCATCCGAGGGAAAAAATGGGGAAAAAAGAAAGCACCAGAAACCTCCGAAAAGGCCGAAAGAAATCGCCCAGTTCCTTAAATCTCTGGTACAAAGGGAAAAAAAACATAGCGAGTAATAAGTTAAAATGAAAAGTGCTCAATACACTAAGGAGAACAAAAGTAAAATAAATAAATCCTAATGAGCCAGGTACTATCTACCTAGGTTTCACCAGATTAGTACGTGTCTCATATATATATATATATATATATATATATATATGCGAGAATTTTTATGCTTCTATTACTGGGATACAATTTCTGGTTTCGGTGTAGAATTCAAATATAAATCAAGAAACGTCTTCTGATAGCTTGGGGCTTTCCCCAGCCTTTTTCAAATTATTTTTGTGTTAGTCGGTTTGTGCCTACAGGTGTGGATTCTAATTCCTCCATACCATATATATATATATATATATATATATATATATATATATATATATATATATATATATATTTATATATATATATATATATTTATATATATATATATATATATATATATATATATATATATATATATATATATATATATATATATATATATAGAGATAGATAGATAGATAGATGCATGTATATATGTATATATTTGTATGTGTGTGTACATGACATAAATTGGTGTATAATAAATTGAAATGTTTAGGAATTTTTATATTAGATGGAATCGAAAACTGTTGAATGTTGTGTGGAGTTATTGACGCCCTGAAGTCAGAACGTCAGAAATTCGGAATCTCATTAACAGCAAACAGTTTGCAAATGTTTAAAAGAAGAAAGAAAGAAACAAAGCGTGCGAAACCGGTTTTTAGCTTCGAGCAAGTAATTCAACACCAGTACTATGATGGACGCCAAAACCCCTGAGGCCGTGTTACGGTCGCATGGAGCCAGCCAGGCCGGCAAAATACCAAAAGGCTTTCCAGATGGGGAATATCATTGGTACTTTCGTCCATTCGTTCTCTCGCTAATTCATTCGTTTATTTATTAACGCGTTTCGTCATTTATTTCAGTGATGAACACGAGTCGGATCGGGTATACTTTTCACGCGAGCGTGTGAAATTTCAAGGTTACCCTATCTGGCAATATCATATTTGAAACGTTGGACTCTCCCTCTGGTGACACTGCGTTGTACAAAGAAACACACAGTTACACTAACACAGACACACACTTACACACACACACACACACATATATATATATATATATATATATATATATATATATATATATATATATATATACAGGGGTTCGAGAAAATAATTGGAACAGGTGCAAATTCCAATCCTATATTTCAAAGACCTATTATATTAAGAACTTTAACTAAAAGTTTGTAATTGCAGGCTATATCTATTGTAAATACGTTCATTTATCTAATTTACTCTCTTTGTCTTATTTATTTTTAGAATTTAGTAAAATTTAAGCTAAATGTGTGACCACTCCGAGTTCGAAAAAGGGAAAATTGTTGGAGCTCGCATGGCAGGAGCCTCGATCACTAAAGTTGCTGAACTGTTTGGTTTTTCAATAGGTACCATATCAAGAACTATGGCGCAATTCGAGAAACAGGGCAAAACCTCTAGCAACCGTTGTAATTCGGGCCGGACTTGCAAACGTACTGACAGGGACCAACGTGCATTGAAATGCAATGTAGCAAAAAAAAAATCATTGAACTACTGCGGCCAATGTGACTGCTGAGTTGAATAATCATCTGAATAGTCGAGCTTCTACTAAAACTGTTCGTCGTGAGCTCCATAAGTCTGCATAAAATGGAAGACCGCCGTAAGGAACGCTCTTCTCTCCAATCGCAATATTCAGAAGAGGTTGAAGTGGTGCAGAGATCACAATGCCTGGTCTTCAGACCAATGGAAGCAAGTCATATTCTCAGAAGAGTCCAGTTTTTCTCTTTTCCCAACTTCAGGGCGAGTTTATGTGTAGAGGCAGTCCAAAGAAGCTTACAACCCTGACTGCCTTCTTCCAGCAGTGAAGTATGGAGGTGGATCAGTGATAGTTTGGGCCGCCATATCATGGAAATGTCTCGGTTCAATAGTTGCCTTGCATGGTAGAATCAACAGGAAAGATTCCTGAACATTTTGGGAGATCATGTTCATCAAACTTTATTCCCTGATGGCGAATGTATCTTCCAAGACGATAATGCTCCAATACAAACCGCTCGCGTGGTTAAGAATTGGTATGAAGAGCATGAAAGTGAGCTAGAATACATGGAGTGGCCGCCCCAATCACCAGATATCAATATTATTGAACATTTGTGGTGCATTTTGGATCAACAATTTAGGAGCCGCTATCCTCCACCGCCGTGTCTTGAAGAGCTGGTGCAGGTATTAATGGAAAATGTCTGAAAATTCCTCTCGATGAAATCAGGAAGCTGTAGGATTCCATTCCTAGACGTATTAAAGCTGTCTGTGAGGCTAAAGAAGGACTAACTCCATATTAAATAAATTGTCTTTGAATTTAACAAGTGTTTCAAATCCTGAAACACACACACACACACACACACACACACACACACACACACACACACACACACACACACACACACACATATATATATATATATATATATATATATATATATATATATATATATATATATATAAAGTAATAAATCCGTTGGTATATCATCCAAGTGGATCCTAGTAATATAAAATATCAAAACTGAACCAGAAAAAGAGCTTAATGCATTTATTAGTACATGAGAAATATTAATAGATAAATAAAATATAAAATCACCTCTTATGGGGAATAAGTTTATTTCAACCGACGAAAATATTCGTCAGTCTTATTCAACCCCAGTGTGTCCGTGTGTGTGCATGTGTGCGTATATATATATATATATATATATATATATATATATAGAAAGTGAGAGAGAGAGATAGAGTTAGAGAGATTCACAGACTGGTATAGCTAATATATACCGAACAATACATCCATATGTATAGTGCATACTATAAACAGAGACATGTATAGTCGCAATCATTCACACCCGCGCTGAGTGATTGAAGAATCCTATATGCATTCTATGTAAAGCGTTTCTTCCTGTATATAGACTTCATCAGACATTGGTCTTATATATAGAAATTTACATATAAAATTCTTACGTACACACACACATGTTTGTATCTTTATTTCTGTGTGTGCCTATGTGTGTGCCTGTATACAGTACAGGACAATATATATATATATATATATATATATATATATATATATATATAGTATCACTCGCCGGCACTTTGTGCTATCGATGAGGCATGAAATGTATATTTATCAATATTTATTACTTCTGTCATATTGCATCCAGCACTGTTTACTCAATGCCAACAATCTCTGTGCGATATATATATATATATATATATATATATATATATATATATATATACATTCTTTTTATAGATACAAATATTTAAGTAAATGCTCTGTTTTATAATAAACAGTATTAAACAACATTTACCGGCCTGAATGTCCGAGAAATTTTCATAGAAAATATTCGTCCTCCGTCTCACGTACATTCATATCTGCTCAAAGCGTATCTAAATATAAACAAATGACGTCACACATTATGAAATTATCCCTCTCTCTATTTCTCTCACTCTCGCATATATATATATATATATATATATATATATATACATTCTTTTTATAGATACAAATATATATATATATATATATATATATATATATATATATATATATATATATATATATGTATGTATGTATGTATGTATGTATGTATGTATATGTATACTCACGCGCACACCCACGGTATGATGGGTAAATTTTCGCTGATTTATATTCTAATACAATATAGTGTGCTCAGTTGGGCACCGTCAATGAGAAAATCTAACCATGACCCGTGTGCAGGGGATTTAGAAAGAGTTAGACGTGTCTACTCCTGATTACGAAGGAACAGCAGCACAGAATACTGATTGCTCTGATAAGAAACGAACTACCGAATCTGCTGGTAAGGGCTTCAAAAACGACACATGAGCTGCCTTGAGGTGGTAGTCCTGCCATGGGTCAAGAGATTGGCTGCTGAACGACCCTATGTCTGGCAACAGGATACCATGCCACACACACAGGACAACCCGGTCATGATTGTCAGACAATTTCTGCGGATACATCACCCTTTTATCTTCCCACCAAACTCCCCAGACTGCAACCACCTTGCAACCACATTATTATGTGTGAGGGGCATTTGAGTGAGAGACTAACAAAGCTCCTTGTAGCACCAAAGATGAGCTGAAGGCAAGAATCATGGGAGCATTTAGCAACTTAAACAAAAGACCACCTGGAAGAGATGCAGGAGATTCCGAAGTGGTCTGGAGGCCGTGGTTGATGCCAATGACGATTTTATTGAATAAATTTACTCTTAAGTATTTCAATGTATGTTTGTGTAATTTTGTTAAATATATTTTTTAAATGAGATGTAAGTGTTAATTTCTTTTTTGCGCAATTTAGACAACAATTCATCCATCGCAACATATATATATATATGTGTGTGTGTGTGTGTGTGTGTGGGTGGGTGTGTGTGTGTGTATGTATGCTTGGAAAGAAAAAGAAAGACAGACAGAGAGAGATGTACGATAAAAAAAAACGGACGCGCATGCGTGTGCTTTGTGGATATTATCATTTTTGTAATTTTTAGAAGCGACGTTAGCTGGTGCTAATATTGCATATCATCCGATCCGATATGAATTTGCAAGGACAATTCGCGAGAGATCATTCCCCTGATAATGACTGGAGTGTTTAGTTATACAGTATCATTGCAAATTACGTGAGAATTTTTCTAAATTAAACCAGGTCCTTTGTGACAAAATGATTTCGTTGGCTTTGCATTATAATCCCCGCTTCTTTTCCATATATTACTCTGAGTCATATGTAATTTCCGCTTTGGGAAACCAATTATAATAACGAATATATTACACTAACTAAACGATAACATAACGCAACAAAAATACAGATTACATGCGACTGTGTCCAACGCAAGTCAGAGGGTTGAAAAACATCCCCAGAAGCTGAGCTTCCTGGAAGAATGTATCTTTCGTGTTGTGTGATTGGCGGGATATCATTCATTTGGAATTCTTAAAATCCAATCAAGTATTAAGTGCACATTCATAGTCTATCATCTGCAATATAGCCATGAAAGTTACTTTGAATTTTGCTCAGTGTATTTAAAAATAGAAAACTATATTCCCCTTCCTTAGAGCTTGTAGTAGAAAAGAACAATTTATACATAGTTCCTGATAACTAATTAAAACCAAATTGATTTGATTATTAGAAAACATACATTTCTAACTACATACAAATTTTCATCTAGTTAAGTCAGTCACACACCGCACTCTACTCAAAACAAATTTTAAAACAGACACTAATATACCAGTTTAATGGCCATTATCAACGCGACTCTCGCTTGCCACAGAGATCTACAACTACGTAAATTTCATAAATGTTGATAATTTCATGAATGTAGATATATTAACACTTTCATAAATTCCATGAATTCAGATATTTTAACATTTTCGTAAATTCCATAATTTCAGATATTTTACCATTTTTGTTAATTTCATACATTTAGATATTTGACGATTGTCGTAAATTTCATATATTTAGATATTTGCCGACTTTCGTAAATTTCCTGCATTTAGATATTTGCAGATTTTCATGATTTTCATACATTCAGATTTTTGAACATTTCCACTTCACACAGTTTTTTCAAAATCATAGTTTAATATGTCTATATGTGAATATATATGATATATCCCAGTGAAATAATTATTCTTAATCACAATATGGTCACTCCCATTGTAATATATTTATTCAGTCAGCACAAAATCTAATTTGTTGAACTGATTTTCGTATGCAGGTAATTACCAACTTTTAAAATGATAGATACATGCAACAAAATGGTATTTTAAAGAATATATTACCTGTATATGGTCTGAATACACAGAAACATGCATTAAACTGACTTAAGGTAAAGACCTTGATTACCTACTGCAAATGATTCCGAGATCAGCTCACGAATAGCAAAGGGAAAACTGGTGTTCTAAACAATACGAACGTCGAAGATATTGCGTCATTTTCACTATAGGGGGGAGAGGTAATTGTTGACAAAATTAGAAAACTAGTCATACCTGCCTTCTGGAATCAATAGATGGTGCTGGAGGTGGAACCTTAACCTATTTTTCTTTCTTTTTACCTTGACATCCCGCTGTGTGTAAAGAATGTTGTTTTGAACGATTTCTTTTCTTCATTATCGTTCTATTTTTTTCCGTTTTTCTATATATGTTTGTCGCACAAGAACGTACGAAAAAGAACTTTTTGTTAGCTATAGATAGACATGTTAAGAGAAGATTTTATTATTGGCAGCTTGTCAGAAATTTATCTTCATTGGTGGTGAACAAAAGAAATGGTAGTATTTTCATCATATTTTACCAGTTCAGCGGTCTAAGGTAATATCACGAATGACAGTCTTTTTGGATTATAGCTGTAAAAACGTCTATGTAATCTAGAGAGACAAGCATTGAAGCATTTTCTATATCTTTTCAATAAGAGGAATATTTCGAGAATTCTGTTCATTGGCTGACATATTTTTACTCTACTCAATCGTATTTCCATTCACAGTTATTTTCTAGCCCGAATCTATGTTACATATTTATAAGTAAACGATTCGTCTGTGCTTTAAATATTGCTGCCAAATATAGTCTGTTGCTCTTGCTATATAGTTAGAGATCCTTTATAACCACCAAAGAATTATCTGCAATGTTATTTGTCCTGACCTGGCATCTCGGATTTAGTCACCTTCTCACCTCCGTAAAGCAGCCTCCCTCTGCATTTTCTACAAATAATTTCATGGTGATTTTACAAATAAACTTACCTCCTTGGTAGCTAGTTTTTTTTAGAAATACACTTTTTGTAAAAGAAATTACTAATTCTCCCAATAAAAAATAAATTTCGAAATTAAATGATCCATAAGTAGTTGATATGCCTCTAAACAAACTTATTCTTTACTGATGAATAATCGATCGAAACAAAAATGGCGGTACCCATGAGTAATCGACGTTAGAGATTTATAGTGATTCATATCACGTAACTGTCATTTTTTTATATTTTTTTTACAAAACGGACCAGTACAGCCAGGCAAAAATGCTATAATAATGCAACTGTGAACGTTTTGATTGACTGGTTTGTTTTCTACGGTTTATCAACTTAGTGCAGGTTATCTAAAGCCAGAAAATGTTTTATACTGTAAGATTTTTTTTCTAGCAATAAAAATGTTTTAGTGATTCAAGTTTTACTAATTAACCCATAGGTGGAGAGGAAAAGTGGGTTCATTAATTTTCCCAATGGTATTTGCGAATTCGGTTCTCCGATTAATAATATCCATTACAGCAGCTGGTATTTCCAAGTGGCCACCCATCTTTGGTACTAAACAAGTTCGACGTTGCTTAACTTCGATGGTCGTACATGAAACGGTGTTTCAATATGAGGCAGCCGTAAGCCTGTGAAAGTGTTAATTGATATCTATATTAGAAAGCGACTGTCTGCAAAAATAAAGCAATGAAAAATTCATTTATCAGGAAAAAGAAGAAAACTGTTATAAAGAATATTCGAACAACCGGAACACACAAAAGAGGAAGAGGCACTATCTTGTTCCATACGATGAAAGACGATCTCTTGAAGAAATCCAAAACGAAAAACTGAGAAGCCGAAAGGTGCTTGTCGTGATGTAATAGAACACGCGTACTGAAACCGCGGTTGATCTTCTTGAAGTGAAATCGAACATTTCTTCTGACAATCCACCCACGCAAATATAAAAAATAAAAAAAAAATTGGCAATAGATAAGAGGCATATATCCGAATCTCAAAATTACTTTTGAAACAAGATATCTCTGTTATTGTCGATGTTAGCATTCTGGAATGATCTCTTGACTAGACATCTATTTAAATTACCCTTCAAGAACGTTGTAATAATTAACATTCTATAACAACTTAATGATAATGAATTAGTCTTTATAGAATATTAGAAACTAGCTTAAAAGCCGCCGTATCTGAGGGCTCTTCATTGGTCATTCATCACAATAGATAGGGAAGTGTAGATGCGATAGGCAACAATAAGAATAAATCAAAATTGATCGCTGCATTTATGTATTGCATTATTATTTAAGCTTACCTTTTAAAAGTTTAACGATAATTCTTCTGCCGCCAATTAATTTAAAGATATTTTATGACCGTAGGTCCTTACTTTCCGTACAAACAATTATTTTAATTTCATGATTGACATTCGCTGGATTTCGCAATTAATTTCGATTATTCCCAAATTTATTTGCAAGTTATAAAAATTGTTATTGTACAAAACAACTCGTCGCAAAAAATCAGGTAAAAAAATCGTCGAAAACAATCGCAGTAACGAAAACTTGGGAATCTAAAATTTCAGGATTGCATGTCTGGGTTCGGCATGTAATGTTTTTAATTTTCTCACAGAGTCGACCTGATTCTAAAATGGTATCATATGCTGAGATACGGCCTCTAGGAGTAAAGTTGAAAAAGTGTGACACAATGACACACTGACATTCGCATTTGTTATATAGATGAGAGACGACGTTGTTCCGGTCAAGTGACTTTGGATATGAAACTATGAGATGGAGCCGACATTGACCCTAAAATATTCGATTAAAAATCAAGTAATAATAAATAAAAATACCTTCTTCCTTTCATCCTTCTTCTTCTTCTTCTTCTTCTCCTTCTTCTTCTTCTTCCTCCTCCTCCTCCTCCTCCTCCTCCTCCTCCTCCTCTTCTTCTTCTTCTTCTTCTTCTTCTTCTTCTTCCTCCTCTTCTTCTTCTTCTTCATGGCTGTCCACAATTTCCTGTACTTTGTCACTGTTTATATTATATAGGTTCCGCCACTCACTTGCCCAATCTCGCTCGGTGGGTTATGCGTTGTTTTACTCTGTCCCTCTTGTCTTCAATCTATCCCGGGAGTATAAAATTTCCCAAGCCTTTTTTCATCATTATCTGCCCTAAGTATGTCAACTGTTTATTCCTGATGTGAAGTAGAAGTGTCCTTTTTGTTTCCATTTTCTTTAAAACTTCTTCGTTGCTCACATGGTCCGTCTATGTTATTCTCTGAATCCTTCTCAGAGAAATTCTTTATCTAATTTCTAAATTTATCTTTACCAAAAGTGATCTCAGTTTTTAAAGAAATCGTCGCAATGTTTAACCTTTATACTCGCAAAAACAACAGATATTGCCTTGACAGTTATTACTTTGACGCTTATCATATTGACTACATCGACAATATTTTGCAAGATAATACGAATATATGAACCAATTACAATGCGATTTTTACTATTTACCTTTTATAAAGATTTATTATTTAACATTTTATAAAACAAGTTTTTTTTTTTTATTCGGTCGGATAAATTAATAGTTTAACATCCTTGTTGTCAGTTCTCAAGAATAAAGAAATTGTATATATCCACTTTCATGTGTTTGGATTTTATTATGATTCTAATCGTTGCTTTTTAAACCAATAAACATTGCGAAAGGAGCCATACGTATACACAATAATATCGTTGTCAAGGAAATAACAGTTCTTTTAGCATATCGTGTTTTTGCAGGTACGAAGGTTAACCTTTTTCAAAGTCGTTTAGCTGTCATGGTCAAATGTAATGCATCTGTATGCAGCATTGAAATGTATAAAGCGACCGAAAACAATAATTGTTTTTCATTATTGATAAAAAAAATATGACTGACAATTTGAAAATATGACAACTATCAAGTGGAATTTGGGTGAGCGAACGTCATAATTTAGCCTTCGTTTTGTAAGGAAGTGTCCGATCTGTTCTTGGCAAAATTGGATGTAAACGGATATTTTTATAGCGTTACCATCTACACTACTTTCACAAAAAGTAGAGAATCTTATATTTTTTTCTCTTCTTAGTTTTGCGATGCAAGATAGCACAACACATAGTCTTCTATTTAAATAATAAAAAGTGTCACCAAAAAGTAATAGATTTTTAAGCATAGAGATGAACAAAAAATAACTTAACGTTATGAATGGAATGTGAGTGTTAGATAATTGGTGAGGACGGAGAGAAAGAGTGTCAGGAGATTGGACCACACAGCATCTCCATACGGATAAGCTTAAATATAAGTAATATTTCAGTTGACATTTTTAGAACAATCTTAAGTGCTTTTAAAAGCTGCTGGGTATTTTTTCGTTCTTTTAAAATCTTTCTTTCCCTATTTCATTTTTATCGATATTAGACATTTTTTTTCTTTAATCTTCTGTTGTTTTTCTTTTTCGTTTTTCTTTTTCGTTTAATGACTTTTTTGTTGAATTCATTTCTTGTTTCCTTGTCGTCATTCAATTTTCGTGGCTTTCTTCTCTCTGTTCTTATTGGCTCTTTAACCCTTTGAACCCTGACCACCGCTTTAGCCGTAGTAGAGAAAAATGACGTAATGCCCAGCCACCGGTTGAACAGTGGTAACGAAAAATGACTTAATGCACAGACACCGGTTGAACGGTGTGCAAACATTTGTAATTATTTTTTATATCTAGCGTGAAATAATACATAGCAATTATTTGGGAATTTTGATTCAGTAGCTCAAGCAGAAGGCTTAAAATTGTTCAGGAACTCAAGGCTCAAAGGGTTAATGTTCTTAAACATTTGAGCCCTGACAACCGCTTAACCAGTATTAGAGAAAATGATATAATGCCAGGCCACCGGTTGAACAGTGATAAAGAAAAATGACTTAATGCCCAGTCATCAGTTGAACGGTGGGTAAACATTTGTAACTATTTTTATATCGACCGTGAAACATTACATACCAATTATTTGCGATTTTTGACTCAATAGCTCAGGCAGAAAGGTTCAAATTGTTCAGGAACGCAGGCCTTAAAGTGTTAAAGTATAAATGAATCAAAATTAAAAGCAGTTTTTATTCGTTTACATTTGCTACATACATTGATTCTTCTCAAGCTTGTTTCGCTAGATCAATTACAACTTAGTAGGTATTCGATTTTCACTGGGTGCTCCATAATGTTGGCCTTGTGCCACATCTAAGCTACGCTTAGAAAATCATTTGCGCACATCAACATGGTGTAATAGTAAGCTTGTCTCGCTAGATGTATTACAACTTAGTAGGTATTCGATTCTCACTGGATGCTCCATAGTTTTGGCCTTGTGCCACATCTAAGCTACGCTTAGAAAATCATTTGGGCACTTCAACATGGTGTAATAGTAAGCTTGTCTCGCTGGACGAATTACAACTTAGTAGGTATTCGATTCTCACTGGGTGCTCCATAATTTTGGCCTTGTGCAACATCTAAGCTATGCTTAGAAAATCGCCATACAATTATTCGTTTTTTTTTATTTCTTCTAATATTTTGGGGTGATATGATAAATTTCGTTCACATAGGATTTTTTAATTTCTTTCTTTCTCTGTGTGTCGTATCCATTCAGGACGTTGGCTATCATGGCTCTCCACCATTTCCTGTCCTTTGTAACTCTTAATAAATTTTGTCTTTTGGCTATCTCAGAATTTTCTCCGCCATACATTCACTGAAGCTTGCCAGGTAGATTGTGCATTGTTTGTCCTCTGCCCATCTTGCTTTCAATCTGTCCTGTTTGTATCAATTTTTCCAAGCCCTCTTTCCTCATTATGTTCCTTAGATATTTCAACCGTCTCTTCCTGATGTTAAGCATAAGTTCTTTTCGTTTAAATTTTCTCTCAATCTTCGTCGTTACTCACATATGGTTCATAGTATTCTCAGTATCCTTCTGTAGAACCATGTTTCTCATGCTTCATGTCACTTTTTCGTCGCCGAGGAGAATTGTTTCGTATTCACTAGATATAGGACGACTGATAGAAGTTCAGTACTCTTTTCTTTTTTTTGCTGATGTTTGTTTTCTTTCTAATATTATTTAAATTCAATTTTCCTTTTTTTATAGATTTTTTTCTTTGTAATTTATATTTCAATCAGTCTATACTTTCATTCTTCATTTTCATTCATAATTTCTTCGTTGGATTTCTTTACTTTTTGATGTTATTTTTTTTAATTAATTTTTTCTCTTCAGTCTTCAAATGATTTCCTTTATTCTTTCTCTGAAATATTTTTTCTATATCTTTTAAATTCCTTTCTACGATTATTTTTTTTCTTTTTCTCGTTCCTTATTCCATTGTATTTATTTATTTCTTACATTTTCTTTTATCGAACCACTTACTTTTATTGTTACTCTCAAAACCCATATTTTTATTTATTTATTTGTTTATTTATTTATTTATTTATTTATTTATTTATTCACCCTCTTTCTTTTTATTTTTCTTATTTTCCTTCTCAACATTTTCTTTCTAACAGTCTTTCTGTTTTCCAACATTTTGCTTTCCCTTTTTTTTCCAAATACGATTTCTCACTTCGTTCGAAAAAATTATTTGATTCTACTTAATTTTTTTTCTATTTTAATCTTTTATTCAAAAGTAGATACACTTGCCCTCCAAAACGACCCGCATTTCCTGAACGCTTAAGAATGACGTTTCTATTTAATATAATTTTAAACTATTTTTAAACTTTTGAAAATCGACAAAGACGACAGAAGCAATTTCGATGCGCAAATTACATGCGTATAAGTAAGAGACAGATAAATAACGGCTAATATGCAAATGATAAACACACACACACACACACACAGACATATATATACATATATATACATATACATATATATATATATATATATATATATATATATATATATATATATATATATATATATATATATATATATATATATATATATATATATATGTATCAGTGTCGGATGTTAGTCATTAATAGTTGTTGGGCCCCTAACAATCTTTAACAAAATATACTATATACTTAGATGCTAAATGATTCCTTTATTCTAAAATATATACTTTAAAAAATCCCTTTGCATGAATTAAAAAACAGATTTGGTATTTTGATATTAATTGTAATAATTCTATAAAAATAAACATTTATTTAAAAAAAAATATTCCAGGCATGTAAGAAAAATTACGTGTGCATCTATCTCGAGTGTTTGTATGTATGTCTATGCGTTAGTGTGTTTATGTATCTGTCTGTGAATTTTGAGCTTAATTTATTGTAGGTTTATGATCATCATGTTTCCTTAACACTACCCAAGTCACACTCCTTATCTCAAACACCCACCCAATCAACGACTTTCTTTGATTTTCGCTGAATTTAAGTCGGTTAAATTTCATTTGCCCAACTTTTCAATTGATACATTCCACTTAAAAACCTTACAATGTTCGGAATAAATAATTTAAAATGCACATTTGAAAAGAATAAGTTGAAATAAAAATGTATCCTTTAAAAAAGACAGGCTATACAAGTCATTAGAGATTTTTAATAGATTATTTATTAAATTAATGCACGAAATACATTGTCTATTAAGTATGTCTCCAGTTTCAAAAGACTCACATCTATACAGCCCAACCTAGCCACGTTAATCTTATTTGATTCTTTTTTTAAACTTTCTTTCTTTGTCTTTCTTTCTTTCTTTCTCATGAACAATATCAATGTATTTCGGTCAATATTTTGAGGCACGGAATTAAAACAGTTAATTTTGGATACAGCTAAAGTCAAGAATGAAAACGAAGCGCTACGAAAGATTTTTGTTGACTTGAAATATATATACTTGAATGTTGATTCAAATAGATACAATATGTCTATATTATTCAATGAAAAATTGCTATCTTTTCCTTTTGTTTCAAATAACTGTAACAAAAATTCCAACAATTAAATAAACTGTACCAGTTCCCTGGTTTTATATGCCCCCCTCCCCTGTAGTAGCATATACAAAAGGATCTTTAAAAATGTCGCTCATTTTAGATGAAATTGCTCGCATTACATTTATTAAATCTCAAGAAAAGAAAATATAACATGTACGTATATAAGAAAGATATTAAAAAATAAAAACAAAAAAAAAACAAAAAACTACCATTTCAGTTTTGATAAACTAGATTATCGACTACCAGCAAAATGGTGGAGAACTTTTGCATTCATTAAATCCAGAAAGGAAGACATTTGTACGTACACAAGAAATAATAAAAACATATGAAAAAGCATCTTGTCAGATTTGTTCATTAAAGACGCAGTTTTAATATATATATATATATATATATATATATATATATATATATATATATATATATATGTATGTATGTATGTGTGTGTGTGTGTGTGTGTGTGTGTGTGTGTGTTATGTTTTTATATGATTTTTTATGGTCCATTTATTTGTGTATAAACAATTAAGAAAACATTTGTAAAAAATAAATAAAAAGAACACAGTAATTATATTTTTAATTTTAATATAAAAAATATTCAGTATCTGTCTGTATTTCTGAAAAGAGGTATTATGTACACTATTTACATTATTCGGATTATTATCCTCATCTTTGTCGCCATATTTATTACAACGTTTCGGCTGTTGCATGCTCCGGCCTTCTTCAGCTGGTTGGAATGTCGAACTGAACCCTTTATTTCGCTCATTGGGGTAGACTGTTCTAATTCCACATACCATGTTTAATGGATGCCAGTTATCTCCTGTTAATTCCCCATCTCCAAGTTCTCCACTGCCTTCACCGGGTATTGAACACACACTCTTTTGGGTCTTGTCACTGGATCTAACCAACGCCATTATCTACTGTCCCATGTGTCCTTGAGGATAAAATTACTCCCAATTTTAAATGAAAATTAATATTTTTATTCATATAGTCCGTGTATTTTAATATATTTGTATAATAAGTACCATTAATCCTTCTTTATTTAAATATCAAATAAAATATTTACCACCGTTTATCTTATACATCTATATAAAAATTAAAAATCTCGACTCTTTTAAATGCTACATATATTTTTAGAATAAAGAACCGTAATTATTTACATTATTTACATAGTTTGGAGTGTTGTCCTTATCTTTATTGTCACGTTCACGACGTTTCAGCCGTTGTAAGATACGACCTTCTTCAGATGATTGGAATTTCGATCTGAACTTTTATTTCGTCCACCTAACAATGTAAATAATTACAATACTTCATCTCAGTAATACAGACAGAAAATAAAGAAGCGTAAACCCCTTTTATATAAATGGACTGAGCCAGCATTACGTTAACCAGATAGTTTTATTAAAATTTAATTATGTAAAGGTCAGACTCTATACAGAACCTGAAAATTGCGTTGTGCAAGATCGCCGAAGTTAACTAACGTTAAGAATGGTCAGTACCTTGATGAGTCACTTTTTCGCAATGCCAAGTGTGAGTGGTGTAATGCATGATGGCTCGGAATTTTTAATCAAAGAGCCGAGTTCCAATTTTAGTTGTGTTTATTATACGCGCAGATACCGTTGGAAAGATATCTATCCACCTCCTCTCCCCTAGTTAGAGGTTAATTAGTAACACTTGATTTGTATCACTGAATCCGTTATTATCTCAAAAGTACAATAAAATTGCTTACACAATATTTAGATTTCGGTATAAATATCCCATCACGGTTGATATGCCACGAAAGAAAAACAACCAACAGCCTTCTGCGCGTGTGTGATTATAGTTGGTGCTATTTTAGTCACTTGATCGAAGTTTGAGCTTGATCACGCCAGTTTTCACACTGCTGTTACAGTGTAATCATAGCCGCTCCGTTAGCAGTGTTCACCAAGGAGGAACAAAGGGAATATCGTGTTATGGGAGTTTGGTAGAATTAGCATATTGCGGTTATCCTTGTAGGTGAATGCCTGTTTATTCAGTAGTTCTTTCTTGCTTTCTTTTGTTCAATTTTTATTTCTTTCATTCATTCATTCTTTCTTGCTTTTTTTCTTGCGTTCACTTGTCATTTCTTTATTTCTTTCTTTCGTTCTTTTTACAATAACCAGTGTCTTTCTATATATAATTCTTTCCTTATACTTTTGTTAAATTAAAGTAAAAAATACGTTAAATTATATTTTGTACACTATTTAATTCGCGTTCACCTTAATTTCTTTGAATTTCTGTGATTGTGTTTTTCATTCTCTCTTCCTTTTTATTTGTTCTTTTTTCATATACACATTCCTTACTCTATCATCCTCTCTCCTTTCTTTGTGTTCTATCTTTCTTTTCCACTTTTCCTTTTTCTCTTCCTTATATTTCTCATCTTTTCCGTTTTTGCTTTTTGTCTCCTTCTATCGTTTCACGATTTCTTCCTCAATTTCATTTCTCATTCTTCGTCTCAAAGCTTTACTTTTTTATCTGACGCCACCATCTTTTTTTCTTTTGTGGTACCCGCTCAAACATGCCAATACTTCCCTATTTTCTTCCTTCCTACCCACAGACAATCCAGTGAATTAGATGCAAAACTATTTGGCCATTTTTCAAATGGAATAAAATCAGAAAGAAAACAACAATTACTGCACTAAAACCTCAACTACCACAAAAATCTCCATTATCCAATCTCAGTGAAATGATATATTTATGCAGCTAATAAAAATCCTTGTGAAGAAGGTCTGGGGACAGGGTTGAGGTCTGCTTGTGGATTTTCTCCTGACATAATTTATTTATTTTTCCGCTACCTTCTGCCCGACTCTTAACCTTATATGCTCTCAAAACTCACTTCCCGCTGAGCCTTTTTTTTTGGCAAACAGAGTGAAAAATAAGTTTGTACCAATGATTGAGATTTATTTCTTTATCAAGTGAATATTCCGAGATTTTCACTCGAACCATACAACAGCGCAATAATTCATTCCAATTGATCAAATCAGGGTTACTTGAATTTATCTGTTGAATCAAAGAAACTTTGCTGTTGTTGGCGGATCTAACATCGCAGGTATCTGTTGTTAGTAGCATCGATTTAATATTAATGACAGGCTCCATTTGTCATGACCCATATTGGATATTGTCGTCATTTGCTTGATGCTGAACAGGAAGATAATGAAGTCTCGAATTCCCGTCAATTCGTTGGGTTTGGCTTTACGATATATGAACTTCAATAGGGTATTTATGGCGAGAAGATTTTTAGAATAGGTTTGTCTGAATGTATTCTTTGCGAGAAATCAGTATGATAGATCAGGTTCCACTGACGTATTTGCAAAGAGGAAGTTTGTTTTTTTTCCTTTGGGAAAAATATATTGCTGATAATATTTATTTATTTTCAAAAATGAATTGCTCGCATTTTTACTATAATCATTAATCTATTTGTATATTTTCATAATGTTTTGTCCCCGGTTTGGGTTTAACTATTTTCCCATAGATGGGAGGCTAATATGTGCTACAAACCAGGGTCAGGGTGAACATGGAAACAACAACAATTAAGAGGTTATTCCATACTCCTCAAGACCTTCTGATCAGAGGCCTTGCTGCCGGATGCAGTTTATCGTCATACCCAGGACGGCCCGGAGTTGCTGTCTTTGATTTTCAATCGTAAGCAGTATAATAAATCGCATTTAATGTTGGAAAATAAATTTAAATTTAAGAGTTACAACTGATTACCCGGGACTGTTTAAAATTCTGATTCTCCTATGTGCCTAGGACGTGGACGATCATGGTCCTCCCCAATTTCCTGTCCTTTTTAACACTTAAAAATTTTTGTCTGATTTACCTCTCCTAAACCAGCCATTTGCTTAAGCTCGCTATGTAGCCCATGCATTGTTTTTCTCTCTCCCTCTTGCCTTCAATCTGTCCTGTGAGTATAACATTTTCCAAGTTTTCTTTCCTCATCATATGTCCTAGAAATATCAATTGTATCTTTTTGACGTTATTTATAAGTGTCCTTTTTGTTTCCATTTTCTCTAAAATTTCGTCGTTGCTCACCTGTTCTGTGCATGGTATTCTCAGCATCCTTCTGTAGAACCACATTTCTGTTGCTTTAAGTCTCTTCTTCGGCTTTGAGAATATCCCAGCATTCGCTGCCATATAGGTGGACTGATATTACACAACAGTTCAGTACTTTTTTTCTTCGTTTCTTAATACTTTGCTTAGTTTTCGGAAGTCCTCTTTTGCTATTCCATTGCTCCTTCGGATTTCAATGTCGCCCACGCACAGTAGTCTAAAACTGAAACAACCAATAAAGACTGAATTTTGTTCACTAACTCATCGTCTAGTAGACTAGATTGGTAAACATTAGTTTGCGCCGGTCTTTCAAAAACAATCACACAATCAGAGGCAGGAATACACACTTATTTATTTATTTATATATATATATATATATATATGTTGGGTGCAGTAGAAAACATCGCCGTTAAGAAGACGTGACAATGGCGTAAATTGCTCCAATTTTCAAAAAGTTCCTCTTGCCGGCAAGTATCATTAAATATCTCGAAAGTAATCGGCCTGTCTCGGTGTGGCTTGAAGAGAAATCGCTGAGATATATTCAAGCAAAGGCTGTTCAAAAGTTACCTTTTATGGTGCGCAGGCCGTAATTAAAGCCAATGGTCCGACACGATGAACAGATAAGGGGACATAAAGAGGTCGTTTGATCGAATGGTTTTATGATCGTGAAATAAGATGTTTGCGTGAATAATATTAGCAAGAAAGGGAAACACAAGAAATGAATTGCGAACGTCTTTCCGTATCTCCCAGTACGATTGAAGAGGCAATTTTACAGAGATTACGCTGAATGAGTTAGGGTTTTTATGTAAATCCGTATGTATACCAGCAGGTGCATCAGACAGGCCCTCCATATAATTTTCTGTTATAATCAGTAAACGTTGACGCAAATAGGAATGTATTATTGATTGCAAGAAAGAAAATATGTTTTTATGTGCTTAATGATCATCCCTTTGTCATTATGCTTATTTTAACTTCACTACCTTATATCTGTTTAACAGATTCATCAACAAACTACGCTCGTTGATAACATGATACCCTATTTTGTTTATAGAGCCGCTAGGTGTCGTCAGTAATGTCGGTACGGCCATTTTATCATATTTCTATCAAATGAAATATTCATTACGTTTTCTGTTAATAATGTTAGCAGATATGTTCTTAATGCTTGTCTTTTATTCGTCCTGAAAGACATTAGTGTTTCCATGACAACAAGAATATATTAATGGAGAAAGCAAAAAAAAAAAAAAAAAAAAAAAAACATGGTGTGTCGTAAATGCCCGATTTATTTCCTGATTCTAAATATAAGAGTTCTTTTTGTTTCCATTTATCCCTAAAGAAAACAAAAAAAGATACTCATTGTCAGTCACTTTTTAGTGCATGGTATTCTCAGCATCCTTCTGTAGAACCACATTTTTTTTTACATACATAATTTCAAAATCATTATTTTGTTCATGATTACTTTTTATTTCTTTGAGACGCATGCACGCACAGAAATAGATCTTAGAATGTCCGTCTATTATTCATGAAGTTTCGACCGTTATACGCTACAGCCTTCTTCAGTTGACGGTATTTGAAATTTCGAACCGAATCCTTTATTTAATCCCAACTAATATCACCTGAAAAAGGCCGGAGCGTACAATGGCTAGAACGTCGTTAATATTGCAATAGAGGATGAGGATAACAGTCCGAACAATATAAGTAGAGTAAGGAGTTACAATAATTCATCTCTGAAATATAGACAGATAAAAATGAATGTATCACATCTTAATCACATCAAGGTATCCTACAGTTAGTTCACTTTTGTATAAATCTAATAGCACTTTGCTGAAAGATAAGTAATTTTTAAATAATTAGATATAGTTATGGCAACATTTCAAAAACAGCTCCTGCTTTGGATAGAAAGATTTACTCTCCTTAATAAGTCGGGTTTTTTATCGCACCATCCATTATGGGCATATGTTTTCCCGTATATATTCGCTCACAGACCACCTTCTTCGTATTTCTGGTTTAGTCCCTCGGCGGGCCTCCTTTTCAACTGTCCCATTTCCGGATGTCTAGCGTCTAAGTGCCTGGCTTTTCTGCTGCCAGTCTTTCAGAATCATCCAATTCCAAAAGCCACTTTATTGTGTGCATCGTATAGCTCAGGAGCAAATCGATCAACGACCTGTACCTTGAACGAAAGCGCGTGAATGGACTTCCGTCTCGTTTGTAAGGGTTCGGTTAATAGTTTTAAGCGCAGTTTACCTACAATTTCTTGACTTTTTTTGTTAGCTAATAAAACGCTTTTATATACTTAAAGAACCGTGTGCAAATTTAGAAATATAAGACTGCTACTCATAATAATGATAAAAATAATAGTATTTCAAATTGAGTAAAAAATAAATCGAATATATAAATATTTTACAAGATTTGAAATAACGTAAAATTGACAGTTGG
>OZ038505.1:7879457-7889457 GCA_964036315.1 Acanthosepion esculentum | reverse complement strand
ATATATATATGGGGGAGGCTACGACAAACGCCGATTACGATTTTACGTCTAAAAAAATACGCAGATGCTTAGCTTTAAATTTTAGATTTGTCATCTAGTGTATCTAGATATTTTTTTTTAACTTTTCACCCCAAGCAAGGCGAGAGTGCCACTAGATCGCAAGGGGTTACAGGAAGTTGGTGGAAGAATAAAGAGGCTTGAAAGGGGAAAGAATGAAGAGAAGGACTGGTAATTAGATCAATACATCAAAAGATATCGATTGACATTACATTTGAATATTTGAAGACTATAACTGACAGGGAAGCAAGTAAGAGGAAGGGAGTTACACAGATGGGAAGTGCGAGACATGAAGCTATTGGATTAGAAGAAACGGCTACATTTAACGGTTTATTATTTAACCGACGGCATTCCATATTTTATATCCCTTTTGATTTTATTTTTATCACTATTGTTTTAATTTCCACATTGTGTAGCAAGCCCTAGTTATGTGAGAAGATGAGATATGTTGATCCTGGACGTGAATTTAACGTGATCTTTCCGAAATCAGTGCACATGCAATGCACTTTCGTCTTAATTGTTTATATTCTGTTTTTAATTTAAACTCATTTTTTCCGGTCGAATTAAATCCCAGTCCCGTTACAACAAATATCTAATATACCTAGTATATTGTTTTATAAAAATATATCTTTTGAAAATTCGCACACACGTGTGTGCGTGTTTTATGGACACTACTTCTGCAAAGGGTTAAACTGTAAAATCGCAAATCTATGAATGAAATGATTAAAATGTGGAAAAGAAAAAGCGTATGATTGAAGATGATCATCACTTCTGTTGTATTTGGCTTTTTTTTTTCTAACTGTATTGCAAATGGTCCCGTCTGTGATTGCACACACCTCTTCCTCGCCCTGGAAGTGAAGAATATTCAACATGAATTGACTAACAAATAAATACAAAGTAAGATACAGAAAGATAATAGACTTGTTGAGGTGAGACGGGAAGCCGTGGTTGTAGAAAGCGAAATACGAAAGTGAAAAGAAAACTAAAAGTAAAAAGACAGTATCCGGGAATAAACTGATGTTGAGCTTATTCAACATGTAAGTGTCTAAAAGCAATATCGAAGGAGGAAGGAGAAATTATAGAGACAGATGAACAAA
Source organism: Acanthosepion esculentum (assembly GCA_964036315.1). Classification (NCBI taxonomy): domain Eukaryota; kingdom Metazoa; phylum Mollusca; class Cephalopoda; order Sepiida; family Sepiidae; genus Acanthosepion; species Acanthosepion esculentum. Next base: position 7,888,303 of record OZ038505.1, on the reverse strand, counting down.
CAAACAAAAAAAGAATAGAACACACACGCTTGGAAGAATGAATAGATGCTAAACGAAAAGTATTCGACTGCGATAATTAGGCACGAGTAAAAACAAGAGAAAATTAAACGAACAAATGCTCAAGAAAATATCTAATGAATGGGCTTGATAAAAAGCGAAATAATGCTAGAAATAATACGCTTTAAAATTGTAATGATTACTTCATGTGTGCTTTTAAACGAAACAGAAAGAAAACAAAATCGAAATAAATAAAGGTACTAATGTCGTAATAGTAATATTAACCGTAGTCTTACAAGGAAACATTCAGCAATCACTAACCGTACAATCAGTACTGCTGCCGGTTGAAAATTATAGAACATTTATCTTTAAAACAATTTTGCAGGAAAATAGGTTTCTCAAGTCCAGTAGCTGTTATCGCTCTTTCCAGCATTGAAAGTGCTTCCTTTCTAACCTTTTATTTAAAGCCGTGTTGACAGCCAACATTTTGACGATGTCATTATTCTCTATTTCTTAGACACACTTTCGTAATTGTTGTTGTTGAAAGCCATCAACTGATGCGCTATCTGCCAATTCTTGGTTTGTGATACTCTAGCGTCAGATCACACGGTTCGACGTAGGGTGGCTTTCGCCACGCCCAAAACCTGCATTTGCATTATGCCAGAAAAGAGAACTAACGTGGTGTCTGTCAAAATCACTTTTGCCAAACTGTTATCTACAGACATTGTTTAAATTCATGAATTTCTTTTTTCGGTTTGAGACTGTGAACAAGATCTTATTGTACAGTACACAGCAAAAAGTCTGATTGTGTTAGGTCCGGAGATCTTGATGTCCACTCACTTGGACCCCGTTGTTCTAGCCACCCTAACTCATAACAGGGCGTTATTTTTACCCCATGCCCCAAGAGATGGACGAGTCTAATGGTGATTACGAATGCGTTTGGAGTGTTCACTTGTGATGGCGACGTTAAAACTCCATTTATCATCCCATAGTGTCTCAGTCACAACACGGCGGCCTACATGAATTGCCTTGAAGAGTTAGTGCCGCCCTGCGTCAAGAGGAAGGGACTTGCTGGAAGACCATATATCTGGCAACCCATTCATAGCTGTCAGACAATCTTTGCGACCACATTACCCCATACATCTGGTCACCTGACTACCAAGATTGCAAGCCCCTTTTTAGCATGTGTTGGGGCGCAGTTGAACCAAAGTTCAACAAGACTCCTTGTAACACCAAATATGAACTGAAGGCAAGGATTATGGCAGCATTCAACATCTTAAACAAGGAGACCGTTCCGAAATGATGCAGGAGATTACGAATTCGTCTGGAGGCCGTTGTTGAAGCCAGTGGCTATTATATTGAATAAATTTACCCTTTTGTATTTCAAGATATTTTCGTGTAATTTCGGTAAATATATCTGTTAAAATGAGATGTCAATGTCATTTTCATGTTTTCATAATTTAGACGATAGTTTATTCATCGCACGCCGTGTATATATATATATATATATATATATATATATATATATATATATATATATATATATATATAATGGACTCTCCCGTCGTTTTCGATGTATGAGTGTCTTTCAGTTCAGTTTTTATGTTTGGTATGAGTCAACAATCCTTCACGTGATTTGCTAACAAATCCAAACGAGGGACATTCTGAAGGGTTGACCGTCATATTGGCTGATGTATTGCCCGAAATTTAGTGTTGGTTCTTAATTTTCTCAGATGGTTGAGACGATTCTTTTCAAAGTTAGTTATACCTCAGTGGCAGGTGTTTCTCCAGTTTGCTAGGTTTTCTACAGCGAGTTCGAACTCCCCTATAGGGATTTTTGAAGCATTTAAATTGTATTTAAGTTTGTCCTTGAAGCGTAACCAAGGACGGCCTACATTACGCTTATCATAAAACATTATACATGACGATTTTCGGCATCCAATCATCACTCATTCTGACGACTTGACCAGCCCATCTGAATTGTGATTGCATATATATAATGGTGTGTGTGTGTCTGTTCGTACCTCTATATACCATTGTCCTTTTGATTATCAAAATGACGATCGCTAAACAGAAGTTTTCACTTAAGTGCATGTGAAAGGTGTGGTCAGTTAGGAATGTTTCTTTTCATATTAAAACCCCAGCCTTTTGCGTGCAACGTATCCACATTGCCATATGGAATCTGTTCACGTAAGGTTAAGATCGCTTTTCTGCTTGGGATTAGCCCGAAGTTAGTCACGAAGCTCCTGTCTTTTTCTCTTCAAAAATACTTTAAGTTTGTTCGACACGTGTTTCTTCACTCTTTGCAATCATCAGCTACGTCTACCCCGCACCAGGTTTTCAGATCGACGTCGTAACGCTTGATGTCATGCCTCAGCTTATTCTTGCAAGTTTAGCGCGGACGGCTTAAAGAACTTTTAATCTATCATCCTGTGTCTAAGGGAGACTGTTTTTTTTTAGTTGGCCGGGGGGGGGGGGCTGCATTCAAACTTTCTAACCAAATGACCTGGCCATCTCAAATGCATCGTAATACGGTAACTTTTGATGAAAGTTATACAAAACCTCTCCAATACATTACTGTTCTTCAGTCGGTGTACTTATTTTGTACCACAAACATACACAAACACACACACACACGCACACACATATATATGTATGTTTGTGTGTTATATACATATAATATATATATATATATATATATATATATATATATATATATATATATATATATATATATATAATATGGATAAAATAACTGAGAAAAAAATTGGGTGTTTTTTTTCCGAAAGTATTTATTTTTGTGTTTTTATATATATTTAATATTTCAGAGCACCTCGGTCCTTCCTCAGAAATTAATTCCTCAGATTTTAATTTCTGAGGAAGGACCTCATGCTAACCCATTAGTCTATGACGTTCAGTTATTTTTAGAGAAGTCGTTACCTGAAATTTAAATTACATTAGTGTTAAGATTATCATTAGCTCTCGATCTCGCTCTCTTTCTTACATACGTACACACATATATATATATATATATATATATATATATATATATATATATATATATATATATATATTCCCCAGCGGTAGCACGACTCAAAGTTTCATGCAATCATCAGGTTCTGAGTATAGACTGACCTTTATATAATTTCAATTTAAATATATCATATCTCGTTAACGCAATGCTGGAGCATACGGCGGATTACTGGTTTTTATTTTAATATATGCATATATTTTGTAATTAAAATGGACAGGATTTATATTGTATATTCAAATTAAACGAGGATTAATGAATTTAGCTCATATTTAAAATAGAGGGCGATTAATGGTAACTTTTTTACAAATATGTATAATATACACGAGCCTAAAACAATTCATATATATATACAGTCTGCGATGGTTAAATTGTCGCTGTTTTATATTTTTAATTTATATAATTATATATATATATATATGTGTATGTGTGTGTGTCCATGCAAGAACCAAACCATATATATTAGAGCCATAGTTATCTCCCGGATTCTATTTCTTCTTTTTCTTATATTTGCATACTTGTGGCTAAAACTTTTCCTTGGCTTTGTATATCGCCAGTTTAGTTTTCAGAACAGTTTTATAGCACTTTTTAACGTTTTCTTTATTTCTTTATTTATTTTTTTTACTAATGTTAGTTTAGGGAAATGATTGTTAATTAGTATTTTTTTCTTACGTTCTTCAGTTCGTTAAGAAATATAGTTTGTGTGAAGTATATTAAGTGTGGTCTTTTATTAAATTATTTATGTGGGTTATTTCGGATCTATGTACAATTTGACTGATGTAATTAAGCAGACGTGGGATTCAGTTAGTTACTTTTTGCTTTTTCATTAACAAACGGATGTCTTAAAGTATTCGCTATTCATTCAATTAGTACGTTTTATTCATACCTTTCGTGTATATTGATTTGGTTTTTTGGGGTTTTTTGGGGTTTTTTGTTGTTTTTTTAGATTTATCAACTTTTCTTTTTTTTTAAAGCTAAAAATATTTCTATATTGTAACATTTTTTTGGATTTACTGATAAAAGCACTTGTAATTAACCCATCGCTGTGTGGAAAACAGGTGGAGTCATACGTTTTCGAAGTGTATTTGCGCGTAAGGGAATATAACGAACCCGACTGGAATTGAAACTCGGCTCTAGGATACCGAGCCGTTACCACCCGCACATCCAAGCTTACAAAAACTGGCATTCCCACACAGTCACCCATCTAGGTACTGACAAGGGTTGACGTTCCGTAAATTTGGCGTATAACAGAAATTGAGTTTTATACACAAAAAAGCGATTTACAGAACACGGTATATCTGTTAGTTTAATAAATTTAATATGTGAATAAACTTCTTACAGTAATTCTTTTCTCTAGCGTTGTGTTGATTCTCTACAAAGGATTGGGCTACCCAGGAGGGACAGAAAAATAGAGTATAGCGTTACAAATAGATGATACGGCAAAGAGAACGAGAGACATGTACTATTTCACTGCAACTTAATTCTTTTTCTTTGCCGATTGCCTCTTTAATGTGCGTGGCTATGGAATGTAAGTAGAAAACAGATAGAAAGACGAGAAGTGAGAGACAACAAAAGAAAGGACTTCTGTAACGATAGAGAGAAAACCTGTTGAAATATAGTTTTCTAGTTCTCTTCTTTTTTCTTAAGTCAAGGAAAAAATTACGAAACGGTATCGTCCATCGGGAAACCAAGCAGTTAGATGATGTGGTTGGGTGTTGTTAAGTTCAGTGCCGGAACCTTGCAGAATCCCAGCACTGATAAAGTGGAGAGCAGAAAATTCGAAAATTAGGACAAAACAAAACGTTCTTTCTTCATCCAACGTGAGTCTCCGTCTCCTTGACGAGAGCGTGTAGCTGCACATATACGCAGGATGCTCAAACCTACACGTACCTACTTAATAATCACTGGGATTAGCGTGCAAGTATACATCTAAAATGTGGACATTTACAGTCTGTATTAGTTAATTGAGAGCAAAAGTTAATTCGCGATGAACATATTATTTAACAGAAAAAATTGTTCATTAATGCGTTATCATCCCCTTCTCAACTATTTGCCGGTTTTTTAAAGCCTGAAAATATTTTTTAATCTGGAAGAATTTGCGGTTGGGAGATAATGATTTAGTAATACAAGTCTTAATTAGCACACACACAAATATATATATATATATATATAAGTGAACATTGAACATTAAAGTCAACACTCAGAAGCGACAAACTGTTTCATGGTGGACACAATCGTCAGGCGACAACATAAGGCCCTGACGACTGCGTCCAGCATGAAACAGCTTGTCGCCTCTGAGTGTTGACTTCAATGTTCACTTTTATATTTATAGTTGCATACGCTCTGTCTCTGATATTGAGCACTTAAAAATATTTCTTGATATATATATATATATATATATATATATATATATATATACACAGACAAACAGAGGGTTGTCACCGTTCTATATTTTGAATTTCACGCAAGCTTGTGTATTATCTTGTCAACTGTACAGTATATTAGGGTCAGTTGGGCACCGTCTGGGAGGAAAAGAGTACTAGAACGCAATTCACTCCGGCAGTAATATGGAAACTGTATAATGTACTGCTTGGCATTCGCACCCACCGAAAGCTCTAATACGAACGTTTCTTAATGTTTTGGGCACAGTGTAGTGGACTTGGAAAGAGTTAGATGAGTCTAAAGGTGATTGCGAAGCTGTTTAGAGTGTTCACTAGAGATGGCGACGTTATACCTCCATTCATCTACCCACTGGCACTCAGACTCAAAATGGAGGCCTATATGAAGTGCTTTGAAGAAGTACTCTGAGTCAAGAGGGTAGCTGCTGGAAGGCCATATTGTTGGCAACAGGACTTTGCATGATGCCACACAAACAAGAGAACACATTCATAGTTGTCAGAGAATTTCTGCGATCACATTACCCCTTACATCAGGCCACTTAACTCCCCAGACTGCAAATACTTATTATGTGTGGGGCGCATTTGAATGAGAGACCACCAAAAGTCCTTGTAACACTAAAGATGATCTGAAGGCAAAGATTATGGCTGCATTTACCGACTTAACGAGATCGTCCAGCAGGGTTGAACGAGATTCCGAAGACGTCTGGAGTCCGTGGTTTAAGTCAATGGTGATTTTATGGAATAAATTTACTCTTTAGTATTTCAAGATATTTTTGTTTAATTTTGGTAAATATATATTTAAAATGTGATGTCAGTGTTATTTGAATTTTTTGTCGTAACAAATAAATTAAATGCTCACTTATCTGTCCAGACGAGGAATATTCGCCAGTTTTTGTAGAAATCTAAATACTATTTTATATACAGTGTAACCCGGATATAAGAGACCCGGATATGAGAAACCCGGATATAAGATAAACCCGGATATAAGAGAGATTTTCTCTGGTCCCAAATTAGAGCCTGTGTTAATGTATATATAATAGACCAAACCCGGATATAAGAGAAACCCGGATATAAGATACTTCTTCTCCGATCCCGACAACTCTCTTATATTCGGGTTACACTGTATTAACTTGCATCCAAAACAAAGGATATTTACGTTTTACTCCCTAAAATAATGAAAAGAGTACAAAAGCTTTGTAAATTGCAGTACTCACTGATTAAAAACGGCAGAATAATCTAAGATTGTTTTAAATAATATTTAGGCCGGTAGACGAAAAAAAAAATTCCGTTTTATAAATAGACGGTGCGCCGACAAAAAATAGTGTTTAAATTGATAAAAACACACATATGTGAATGTAATACCGTAATCTGAACTCGATTCGCCAGATTCCTTAATCCGAGCCGCTATCCTTTACTCCTTCATACCGCTGACCGAGTTTGTTGCGTCTTCTACGATCAGTTTTATTGATCTGAAATTACCCACTAGGCAATCTTCTTTCTTGTCAGATTTTTTTAAAGTTCGGTTCTAGTCAAAGGACACAGTGTACTAATCGTGAAATGCGCTATTTCTTAAGTTTCTTCACACAAGATTCTTTTTTCACATCTTTTTTCCCCATCATAGATTTGTAGAACTAAAGAATAAAAATCCATTAAAATTTATTCATAGTAGAATTCAGTCAACGTAAACTGGTGCTGAGTGAATTTTACCCCCTCAACATAAGGTAATAGCCACTTACTCTGGAAGACCATTACAACCGAGTAATGATTTCTACGATCCCGGCGTACTCCAATATTGTTATCTCATATCAAACTACTAGGGAAGTTGTTTTGTGTTGCAAAAGTTAATGTTTCTCGCCATCTTGCACATTTATAAGTCTACCATTCTTCCCTGCATTGAATGTTGCTGTCACATCTGGCTTGGTGCTTTTGCTACGTATTTTGAGATTCTTCAGAAAATGCAGTAAAAAATCTACTCTATTATCGGGCATCTCGGCTTCAGTAACATTTCCACTGCCGTAACATTCATGTCTTTCTATAAATATTCTCGTGGTAATTGTTCTGATGAGCTTTTTTTGTTAAATTATTCCCCAACCCCACAGAAAAACTGTAGATATACGGACTAGTTATGACTTTGGTTTTCATCGTGTCTATGTCGATTTGGGTAAATCTGACAGAAACAGCCAGTATGGTCAACTATGTGGACATCATAGTTAGGCCTAATACAGAAATAAATACGATATGGGACCAGCTAATGAATAAAAGCAGGGCTTCGACAGCAGTCACAGTACCTGTAACAAAAGAGAAGCTGCAGTGAGTACAGACTTTTATAGCGAAATGTTATGCTGGATAATCACCTGGTGAATTAAGGTGTTGAATTGTTAATTTGGCGATAGAGTAATTGTAAGTTCAATCAATGGGCCGAGCAGTGTGTATTTGGAATTAGTGGAAAATAGGCAAGCAATACTAAGTAGCACTAAAAGATATAGATGAGATATCCCTTAGCATGGACAGCAGGACAAGGATAGTCTACAAATGTAGATAAAATAAAGGGTCCACTCGGAATTCCTTGTAGTTTTTTTTTAATCAATACACCCAAAGCAAAGTGAAAATGCAGCTAAAATTAATGAGACTGTTGGTTTTGGAAGAGAATAACAAACCTTTAAAAAAAACTGGAAGCACAACCAGAAAACAAGGGATAAACCACTACTCCTGTTCAAAAGATTGGGAAGTACATTATGTACATTATTCCGACTATTGTCCTTATCTTTGTCGTCATATTTATTACAACGTTTCGGCCGTTGTACGCTCCGGCCTTCTTCGGGTGGGTGGAATGTCGAAATGAACCCTTTATTTCGCTCACTGGGGTAGACTGTTCTAGTTCCACGTGCCATGTTTAATGGATGTCAGTTATCAGTCATCTCCTGTTAATTTTCCCTCTGAAAGTTCTCCACTGCCTTAACTGGGTATTGAACTCACACTCATTGGGTCCTGTCACTGGATCTAACTAACGCCTTTATCCACTGTGCCATGTATCCTTGAAACGTTGTAATAAATATGGCGACAAAGATGAGGACAGTAGTCCGAATAATGTAAATAATGTACATAGTACCTCATCTCAGAAATATAGACAGATACTGAAATGCCGAAACGTTGTAATAAATATGGCGACTAAGATGAGGACAGTAGTCCGAATAATGTAAATAATGTACATAATACCTCATCTCAGAAATATAGACAGATACTGAAAGGCCGAAACGTTGTAATAAATATGGCGACAAAGATGAGGACAATACTCCGAATAATGTAAATAGTGCATATAATACCTCATCTCAGAAATATAGACAGATACTGAAAGGCCGAAACGTTGTAATAAATATGGCGACAAAGATGAGGACAATAGTCCGAATAATATAAATAGT
>OZ038505.1:7849457-7874457 GCA_964036315.1 Acanthosepion esculentum | reverse complement strand
TCTTTCTTTCTTTCTTTCTTTCCAAGCACATTTGTTTGGTTCTTTTTTTTTCTTTCTAATTTCATTTGTTTGTATAATTCTTTCTTAATTCACGTCACTTCATTTTTTCCCTCTTTTTTCCGTTATTCCGTCGCCTCAAGTCGTTTCCACTTAAGCCTTTCATAATCCTAAAACATTTATTTCATAATATTAATTATTATCCACAATACTACAAATTAATTTCGTACTGTTAAAAGCCATAAATATGAAAGACAGAACTTACGGCAACAAACGTTCATGCTGGGGAAGCTTAACCGACCTCCACGGAAAAGAAAAACAATATTCTATATACTTGGTCCCGACCCGAGCTCGAAAATTGGTCTCTGGCACCATTTCGCAAATACCTAATCATATCTTCAATTTTCTTTCTAGCAGACTTTCTTTCATTTCCGATTTCATTCTAATCATATTTTATTTTATCATACATATTTTCTTTCTTTCTTTCTTTCTTTCTTTTTTTTCATTCTTTCTTTCCGTGTTCTTTTTATTTTCTTTTTACTTATATCTTCTGTTTCGGTTGCGTTCTTCCTACATTCAATTTTCTTTCTTTTCTTTCTTTCTTTCTTTCTTTCTGTCTTCAGATCTTACATCACATTCTGTTATTTTATTTTTATTTCCCCAATTTTCTTCTTAAATTTAACATTAATTTCTTTCTTTTATCATTTCACCCCGTTGCAAGGCAATAAAGCCACTAAGACACAGGAGCCTACAGAATGTGAGGGAATTAGAGAAAGAAAATTATTATTAAGGAGAGAGCATAATAAAAGAAGACGAACCAATAAGGCAGTAGATAACGATTGACATTGCATTTATGTCTTTGAAGATCAAAGTGGGCCGGAAGGCAAGAACACGAAAGAGAGTTTCATAGGCGAGAAGCGCCAGAAATGAAACTTTTAGCAAATAACTTACAGTTACATCTAACGATTTCAACGGTAAAATGAAACCGAACTGCCAATCTAGTACTGCCCTTAAATTCATAATTTCTAGGTATCATAGAGCAAAGATCATCAAAAGAATTACTATGAAAGTATTTATAGAAAAGGCGCAGAAAAGCTACATTACGGCAGGGGGGAAGTGACTGAAGCCAAGATGTCAGCCCAGCACCAATAAAATTGCAGATTGTTATAACGTTCTTTGTACTGGTTAATGAAATACCAAAGAAAACACTGGAGTAAAAGATTAGTGAAGGAATTGATTGGATTAATAATGGACTAATAATGCAGTAGTAGCGAATATCATAGTGCGATACACTTTGCAACTAGTATGTCCCGCTTGCGACTAATTTCATATTCACTGGAAGTGTCTATGTTCAACACTTTAGTGTAACGATGGCCGGTCGTTTTTCTACTCAACACAGGTTCTTTGAAGTTAACAAGAATGCTTAACTATATTGCAGGAGCACTGGAACATATGCGTGTTGTAATATTCACAACCTCGGCGAAAGGCAGACTTGGCAATATGTTAAGATAGATTCTAGAGCGAAAAATTGTCTAGTACAACACATTGAACCAACATTCTAGGCAGCAGACCTAGCAATTGATTCAATATAATCTTTCCTTTTCATGTCAGCAGAGAACGTTAGCCCGAGATGTTTAAAATATTTCCGTCCTTGTTAAATTTGGCCTTAGTTGTCTGTTCTTTATTAATCGTTTTTTTTCCTTTATCCCCACGTTTCCCTTTCACTTCCTTGATTTCCTTCAACATAGAATGTTTCTCTATGCTTCTATTGCATTTTCTCCTGTGTCCTTAGACATGGGATATTGACCAGATATTGCCTTCAATATAGAATTCCTCTTCGATTTTCCTCTAAAATCAGTCTCATTTTCCGTCACATTTATCTGACAAAGGACATCAGCCCAAGCGAGGAAAAATAAAACAGACTGAAAATAATCCCACCAACTCTTCTCCTGTAATAACAAATAAGAAAAGAAAGACGGAAACAAAATTAGAAATAAGTACACAAAGAAAAATAAGAAAGAGAAAAGTAAAAACTCAGATCCAAACAGAAAAAAAAGAAGACGAGAAAGAAAAAAAGAGAAACGATGACATGCTGAAATAATTAAAATATGACGAAATAACAGACGTAAACCAAAGTTAAAAGATTACAGTGAATAAGAAAGAAGCAAGTAAAACAGAAAAGAAAAAAAAGAAAGACAAATATTTGAAAAGAAAACAAAAAAGTAGAAAAGAAAGAGAGAAGCAAGTAAAATAAGAAAAAAGAAAGAAAATTTAAAGAAAATACAGAAAATGTCGTAAAAAGAAAAAAGGGAAGAAAGAAAAAATATGAATAATGAGACAATAGGAAAATGAGTTGAAAAACGATAAAGAAAGAAGTAAGAGTGGGAAAAGAGAATGAAACCTGAAGATGTTGAAAAATATAATACAGTTTAAGAAGAAAAATATAATACAGTTTAAGAAGAAAAAAACAAGAAAGAAGCAAGTCATATAAGGAAAAGAAAGGGAGTTGAAGAAATAAAACAGACAAAATAATGTCGTAAAGAAAGGCAAGAAAGAAAGAAAGAGAAAAATATGTAAAAAATGAAAAAATGAAATGAATTGAAAAACGATAAAAAATGAAATAAATGGAAAGAAACAAACTTGAACATCGTCAAAACTATAATGGATTTTAAGAAGAAAAAAGAAAGTAAGAACGAACCAAAGAATATAGAATGAAAGAATATTTGAAGAAAATAAAACAGGAATAGAAAAAAAAAGCTGAATAAACATCAATAATCAAATAAACCAAAAAGAAAGAACGAAATGTAAAAAAGACAAATAAAATAAAAAAGTAGAAAACTTAAGAATAAAATAAAGCTAAAAGCAAAAAAGGGTTTCTAGATTAAAATTTCTAATTGATAGTAACAAGTAGCGGGGCTTGTTTTATGTGTGCCACTCCAAAACAAGCTTAATCTTATGTTTTATTTATTTATTTTATTTATAGAAGTGAACGAAATGAGATTTTTTTAATTTATTTATTATTCTTTTTTTTTTTTTTTTACTTTTCCCCCTCTGCATCATTTTTATGTATTTTGGGGGCATGGCGGGGGCAACGTCACTTTTAATACAACAGAATACGAACCAGAGATATCGACCACAATTTGGGAAGTGAGGATAATATACGAGGCCAAAAGTAAAAATATAAAAAAAGGGATTTGATTAAAAAAATACCCACATATATATATATATATATATATATATATATATATATATATATATATATATATATATATATATATATGTGTGTGTGTGTGTGCGTCTATGTGCGCGCGCGTGTATAGATATATATGTGTGTGCGTGCGTGAGCCCGCGCGTGTGTGTGTGTCTGTGTATATATATATATATATATATATATATATATATATATATATATATATATATATATATATATATATATTATGTGTGTGTGTGTGTGTGTGTGTGTGTGTGTGTGTGTGTGTGTGTGTGTGTACCGGGTGTAACAGCAAAATTGTCCAAATTATGTATCTGCATAATTGTCCATCCCACAAAATGTTTAATACCTCCCCCCCCCAAAAAAAAACCCCCACTAAACTAATTGAGTTTATTTTTTCCAGGTTTTCAAATAAGATATTTAGCCATTTTGCCACCATTTTTCGTGGGAATTACTGAGGAAGCCCTTTGAGTAATTCAGCTAGAAATAGGACAGGTTAAAATCGTTCTCTGCCAGCCCCACTATATTTTACAACTGAACAATGGTGAGAGGAAAAATCATTCTGGCCTTCAGTTATATTACCGATGTGCGTGTGTATGTGTGTGTGTGTGTACGTGTGTGTGAGAGAGAGAGAGTGTAGAATGGCAAGAAAAGTAAGACACAATTCTTCTTTTTATTTGCCGTGTCTCTTGGGCGCATCAGCGATCATGGCACTCCACAGCTTCTTGTCCCTTGTAACTCTGAATACACCCTGTGCTTCTGCTATCTTTCCGAAGCCCTGTTACGCCTTCCATTTAATCAAGCTTATCAAGCATATCATGCGTTGTCTTACTCTGTCCTCTTGGTTTCTATCTACCCCATGAGTATTAGATTTTCCAGACTTTCCTTCCTCATTATATGCCCTAGAAACATCAACTGTCTCTTTTTTATGTGGATTATAAGTTTCCGTTTTCTCCAAAACATTGTCCAGCACTCACATGGCCTAGCAATTTAGTTCTCTTTTCCTTTTTTCTAGCGAAAATGTTCCTATTAGGTCCCACCCATATACTGTTGAAATACTTAAATGTAAACGCTATTTCTAATCCAACAGCTTCACGCCCTTCCCACCTGTGGAACTCCCTTCCGTTTCCTTGCTTCCTGATAACTACAATCTTCAAAAGTTTAAATGCAACGTCAATCGCCATCTTCTATCTTACTGAACCCCATTTTATTCATTTCCTCGCCCATACCCCACTTCCCCAATACCCAGTCTTTTCTCATCTCCACTTTCTATAAATCCTTGCGTACTAGCGGCATTCCGTCCTTGCTTGGGATGAAATGATTTCTTCAAAAATTCTCAGTACGCTGCTTAGCTTTTGGAATGCTTCTTGGCTATCCCAATACGCCTTCGGATTTCAGTGTCGTTCTTTCCGTCATGTGTTAAAACACTTCACAGATATTTAAATTTACGCTCTTGCTTGATTTGGTACCCCCGATTTGCAAATTGCCCTTTGGACCCATCATTTTGCTAACAACCATGAATTTTGTCTCCTTGCAGTTGATGTTTGAAAGGCAATATTAGCGGGATTCTAAATAAAGATATATTAAAAGCAATAGTCAGTTATGTGCCATGCTTGATACGTGCTTAGTCGATCATCTATCTTTCGATACATTACTGACGAGGCAGATTTTTCCCGCAGTAGGTTGCCATTTCTTTTTGCGGTAAACCATTTGTCATCAAAGGCTATAGATCTAAGTCTATTTAGTCATAGATGGGAGGAGAAGAAGAGGATACATACTTCCCCCAATGGTATTATCACGTAAGTGAATGTAATGGATTTGACTGGAATTCAGACAGGGCTCTCCGATTCCTCGATTCAAGCCGCTATCCATTATTCTGCCGTGCCTGAAATAATAAATGACATATTAACAGGGATATCTTCTTCTTCTTCTTCTTCTTCTTCTTCTTCTTCTTCTTCTTCTTCTTCTTCTTCTTCTTCTTCTTCTTCTTCTTCTTCTTCTTCTCCTCCTCCTTCTTCTTCTTCTTCTTCTTCTTCTTCTTCTTCTTCTTCTTCTTCTTCTTCTTTGTGCTGTGTCCTTTCAGAACGTTGGTGATCATGGTTCTCCGCAACTTCTTGTCTTTTGTAGCTTTCAATATATTCTGTAATTTTGTATCTCTCATTAACATTGTTCCACCGTCGATTTACTCAAGCTCACTTGGTAGATTAGGCGTTCTTTTCATCTGTCCATATTCGCTATATATATATATATATATATATATATATATATATATATATATATATATATATATATATATATATATATACACACACACACACACAACACACATATATATATATATAAATATAAATATATATATATATATATACACACACACACACAACACATATATATATAAATATAAATATATATAAATATAAATATAAATATATATATATATATACACACACACACACACACACACACACACACATACATATATATATATATATATATATATATATATATATATATATATATATATATATATATCGTCTCCTGCTGCTTTCTCATATACATTCTACACTTCATGTCTATATTGAGCAATCTTGACCAAATCCCGAAGGCATCAGTGCGAAATCAAATGCAAATGACGATGTCAACATTTGAATATATGTACGTATTGTACCGCTGATTAAATATATTTTAGCCACGAAATCTCTTCTTACTGGTTCTTATTTACTAAATTAGCTTAGTTTTGCACAATGCCATAATAATGGGTCCCGATTGAGAATCGAAGCAGACAGGTTCGTTAACCATCACCCCATGGTCAGGCGCCTAACTTTTTATCTTGTTTGCTCAAAATCAAAATTTATCAGTAGAATCGATTGAAGAAACATTTTTTCATTTGAATTTTCCCTTGTCTTTCTAAATAACTCACAAATATTTGTAAATTTCTTGGACTTTGTAAACACTTATATACATATATTTTATATTTATAATTATATATATATGTCTGTGTGTGTATGTGTGTGTGTCTGTGATAGATATGATTACGCCTATTTATATGATTGCATAACCCTGAGTATATTAATAAAAAAGAAGCGTAGATATCGATATATACTCATTTTAACGTATCACACGCACACACAGAGACACAGACACAGAGACAGACACAGACAGAGACACACACACACACACACACACATATATATATATATATATATATATATATATATATATATATATATATATATATACGTTAGTAGGTCTGTTTACATTGATGTTGGTATGTGTTTACTTTTGCGAAATGAACTTGGAACGATTCCACATCGTGAAAGAGAGAGAGAGGGGTGAGTGAGAGAGAGTGTGTGAGAGAGGGGGAGTGAGAGAGAATGAGTGAGAGAGAGGGAGTGAGAGAGAGGGAGTGAGAGAGATAAACAGTGCTTCTGATTCTTCCAGAATGGTAAACAGTCTGCCTTGCCCTGATTACTTTGTTTCTTGAATAACATTGGATTTCATTTGGTCTCCCTGGCAGAGGCCAATGTCAGACGTTATAAACTATTACCGACGGGTGGGTCGTCAAAAATAGTAGATGAAACCAAATATATTAAAGTAAATAAATTTGTAGATAAATAATCTTTGGAAAAAAAAAATGGCGTGCCACATTTTCGGATTTTAATTAATGCATAAATTCACGTCTATTTGTCTTTTTTATTTATTCGTTTTCATATTTGATAACTCTTGATGTGTCTAACAACTAAGATTATTACCTGCATTATGATTATCTAATTCATAGATGTGTTTGTTTCCCACCATAACGCAACAAAACTGGACATTGTAGCGCGATATTTATTAGCACAATACGGATAGTTTCGCCTATAGGAGTAGATAGGTTCGCTTATCGTCCTCTTCACACTCCTTCCCAGACATTTGAACAGAAGTAGACGTTCATTCCTTGTTTCCTGCTCTGGATTGGGTTTGCGGTTCTCCTAAAGTTTATTTCTACACTGTACCTCTAACATTTCAGTCTGAACTCTGAAATGTTATCCATTCATTAAATCTTGACCGCTTCAAGTTTAGAGTTAGCTGTTATCTTTCCTGCATGACCTCAAAAAATTCACTTCCTTCCCATTCTTACGCTAATATAATTCCCCACATTATCCCTCTTCCTTGAGTGACTCTTGCGCCTTGTATTGGATGAACATTATGTTAAAACAGAAACTTCTAATAAATTTTCTTAAAAAACTTTAACTACTACTGGTGGTCATGCTTTATATTAGAGATTTTTGATAAAAAAAACAAGAAAAATCTGCAATACTCTTGTTCCTGACCTGGCATCTCGGCTTCAGATATTTTCACACCGCCGTAATGTACCTTCTCTTGAGGGTTTTCTATAAATACTATCTTCATAATTGTGCTCATGGACATTCCTCCATTGGTGGTTCATTTTTCATGTTGTAATTTATATCCCCCGCCAGATAAATTTTATATGGGAACAAATTACGATTACGTAGAGACTCTGTGGTATTATGGTGGCTGTAGTAAGAATGGTAATGCATTGTTTTGGTGTAAGGAATACTGTGATATGTTTGGGTCAGTAACTGTGGCTAACTAGGTTTAAGATAAGACAGATTGAAAACCAATCCTCCGCTAACCCTGTTTTATACTTGCGCCACATTTTTGTATTATATCGAAATAAATATTACTTTCCTTCATAGTACCTGGACTTTACCAGTTTAAGCGTAGTACTAGATGTCAATCTTTATCTTCTGCCTTCTTAATGTTTGTTCTTTTATTGTCCTCTCTACTTAAAAGTGATTTTTCTCATATTCACTAACACTCAGTATACTCTTGCATCTTAGTGGCTTTATTGCCCTGCTTGAGGTGAAATAATAAAAAATGAATTCCAAAAAAAGCAAAGAGAAAACACAGGAAATGAGACAATGAAGAAGGGATTCATTTTTTTTAAATAGGAAAACGTAAATGCGGAATGAGCATTGGAAAAATGCTGGACATTGAATAACTATAAAATTATGAAGAAAATAAAAAATATCACTTCTACTATCGATCATTTGGAAGACTGGGAAAGGAAAGAGAATGAAGTCTTATTCTTCTTATTATTATTTTTAGGTTTTTCAGGTGTCTTTTTAAAAGAAAATGTCGATAAAAAATTTGTATAAATTTTGCTGTGTGTTTTACCGTCTGTTGCGCTAGCAAAACCCATACGAGAAGTTTATCTATTCTGGATTAAATACTCGAGGGCAGACTCTTTATTCGAATATGAATCATAGATTTTTCCCTCAATTTTCCTGTAGATTTTTTTTTTCAAAAGTTACCATTTATCTCTAGATTCCATGTTATCAATTTATTGCGCAGACATATTTAAACACATACACACGCACCTACATGAACACGCATACATATACACAAACATGCACACATATATAAAAGAGGGAAAAGAAATCAGATAGCTTGATAGAACGACTGATAGATAAAAGCAGATTAACGGAGAAAGCGGGATGCGAGCAGAAACAGAGGATTGATTGATATCTGCGTTCACTATTTTATCGAAGTTGTTATAGATACGAACATAGATAGACGTGGATTGGCTGAATTCGATAGAGTGATTGATTGGCTAATTATTGTTTGAATTCTGGTTCGAATTTTATGAGTTTCACTGGTTTGAAATATCCAATATGGCTACCCTATTGAATTATCACGTTTTAGTTCTTTGGGGAATTAATGACATATTTGCCAATTAGAGGCGAAAGTAGAGGTTGAAAATAGCATAGATATATGATTGGGATTTTAAACGATCTTTTTCATTTAAAAATTTATCTTCTGTTTTGTAAATAAAATTTAATGAATATCTGTCATCTGCGTAAAAAGATATTGATGTTCATTTTTATGGATTTATGTAAGGCCGAATGAAAAGCTGCAACAAAAATTGATCCTTTTGATATTCATAAATGTTTTACGCACACACACAAACGCAATCACACAAATACACACATGAAAATATATATATATATATATATATATATATATATATATATATATATATATATATATATATATATATATATACAAATTCCAAGAAAAAACTTCATATTTAAACCAGCACTAAACAGAACATAACCCCACACAAATAAACACACATGATATATAAAGAGTGGCAAAACGCAGTATTCGGACCACACACACATAGCATACAAAATGCATGTATTTACTACATAGATTACAATATATATATATATATATATATATATATATATATATATATATATATATATATATATATATATATATATACATATATATACACACATACACACACATATATATATATATATGTGTGTGTGTGTGTGTGTGTGTGTGTGTGTGTGTGTGTGTGTGTGTGTGTGTGAATGAAAGACTTTGCTGAAGAGAAAGGACAATAAAAACATTATTCAGGTAGACCAAAGATGGCGATGTGTGTTGCATTTAAAATTCTGAATATTGTAGGTGGATCTAGCCCCGTCTAATACGTTTTTAATTCTAAATTCACTGAATTTTAAACAGTTTGGTAGATTCTGAAATGTTCTCATATTAAGACGAAAGACTGGGACATTCATCCCACTGGAAATTATATAAACAAGTAATCCACTTGAACATTTCGTGATTTTATTTTATTTTGGGATAAACCGTAAGCCTTAAGTTAATTAATGGATAACCTCTTTACGAGTTTCACGACTATTAAATAACCGTGGAAATTGTTAAATATTTGAGCTTAACAAATGTTACAAAATATTACAATAACCTTCATAAGTATAAATGCAAGTTTAAAGAAGTATGAGGGTATAAATGTAACGCTTCAAAATTAATATTTGTTTTTAATTTCAAAGAAACAGACGATAAAAGCATCAACGTATTATCGCCTCCTCTATCTTCATTTTTTTCCTCGTTATTTTTCTTTCTGAAAGCAAACAGAGTTTCTGATATGTCTTTTTCGTGTTTTTCGCGATCAAAACAGAATAGTCCACTATTTACGAGGTATTTGCAAGACGTATCATACGTGCTTACTTATTTACTAAAAGCTGAACTAAAATAGCATCACAATTTTAATTTGATAACGATTTGGGAAAGAACAGAAATAGTCGTCCGATCAGAAAAACGTGAAATCTGGGATATGTGAGATTAGATGAATAATAATAATGAATGTCAAACGCAGATTCTTTTTACCTTTGTTACATAAAGCAATAAAATAAGAGAATATGGACAACAAGTAAACCAATTAGATTTGGGAACGATAGACTTATTACTTTATGCACATAGAGCTAATTTAGATGTATTGTGTGCGTTCTGATCAAAACTATGATCGGCTAAAGTTAAAACGAAAGCAAAAAACTACACTTAACAATTTCAGATCCATGAAAACATGTTGAATAATTATTAAAAATTAATAATTAACTTTATTAACTTAATTATTTCGCAATTGTATACGATGGAAACTTCTCCCGATGGACACTCCTACCAAAATTGATGAATTTTATCGAAGGTTTTAATGATCTGGTAGTGAAACTTAGAGAAATTTTTCAGCAATGTTTCCTCCTTTATTTAATATTTACTGACATTTTTGTCGTTTTTCCATTTTATTATCCTTTCCGCCATCTTTGCTCTTAAAATGCTTTCTGTTTTTTTCTTCGTAATTTCTCGTTTTTCTTTCATTTGTGGTGTGTAAAATCTTTCCCGCGCCCTCAAAATAAAGACGGATTTCCACGTTAAAATCATTTGCAACTACATTATATTTAGAATGAATCATCACGTATCTCTCTTTTGTTGATTCGATTTTTTGTTGATTTTTTTCTTTTTTTTTCCCCTGTCTGCTTTTCTTTATTTCATTTATTCGTAACTTTTCTTTTATTCATTCTAGTTTTCTTTCTTTCTTCTCCTATGTTTATATTCTTTATCCTCCTCTCAAATATTCGCCTTTACGTTTCTCTCTAATCTGTTGCTATAACAAAATAACGACCTTATTATTCTTTCTTTCCTTTTTCTCTTCTTGCTTTTGTATTCCTATCAGTTAAGCTACATATATCTATTTATTTGTGACAGTTTTTTAGCCAAAAGACTAAAGGAGGGAAACTATGACGGAATAATTACGATATTTATTCTACTTTTATTTGCTGTGTCCTATCAGGACGTTGACGATCATGTCCCTCCACATCTTCCTGCCCCTTGTAACACTTAATAAGTTTTGTCTTTTTGTTATTTCTCCCAAACCATGTTCTACCATTCATTTACTTGAGCTCATCATGTCGCACGCTGCTTCCCCTGTACCGCTTTCCTTCAATCTGTCCTGTGAGTATCAGATTCTCCAATCCATACTTCCTTATTATGCACGCCATACATTTCAATTGCTTCTTCCTGGTTTTAAATATAAATTTCCTTTGTGTTTTCATTTTCTCCAAAACGTGGTCACATGTTCTGTCCATGTTTCTCTTAGCATATTTCTATATCACCACATTTCTTTTGCTTCAAGTTTATTCTTCATCTTTGATGAGATCGTCCAGCATTTGCTTCCGTACAGAAGGACAGATATCATGTAACATTTCAGTACTCTTTTCTTTGTTTCTAACGAACATTTTCTGTTTCTTAATATTCTCTTTAGCTTTCGTAAAGCATCTTTACTTATCTTGTAGTAGTTTAAATAGGCAATCATAGTAGTCGGATAGACCTGACTTGTAGACCGATCCCCGGCAATAACGGAAATAAGTGTTTCCTGTATTGACGGGGATTACCTTCCTCATCTTTTGCTTGAACTAGCGTGAAATGTCAGCATATTTATTTTGTCATTATTTTGTCTTCGAATTAACAGGTATCACCCCATGCAAGGCAGTAAAGCCCCTAAGACACAAGGGGTTACAGAGTGCGGAAGAATTAACAACAGAAACATTAATAATGAGCAGGAAGAGAAAGGAGTCATCAGTGGGACAAGAGATAGCGATTGATATTGCATTTAGATTTTTGCAGATTAAAGTTGGCTGGAATGTTTGGAGCTGAAAGGGAGTTCCATTAGCGAGAAGTTTGAGAAAAGAAACTGTCAGCATAGAACTTCCGGTTACATCGAGCCACCTCAAATGTCGCCAGTCTAGTACTGCGCTTAAATTCAAAAAGGGAAGTCACCATAGAGAAGAGTACATCCAAACAATTACCTTGAAAATTTTAATTGTTGCTGTTGCTGGATGTCCTCAAGTGATGTGGTCTATGTTAATTTGTACAATTCTTTCTGATTCTGTAGCGCCAACCAAAGCGGTTCGAAGAGGTATAATCCTTCGTTAAGACCTACAACCAGATTTTGATTCTTCACTATTTCTTTTGACATTTTTTTTTAATAACAAAATTTACTAACTCTTTCTTTTTACTTATAATTCCTTCCTTCTCTGCTTCTTCTCTTTCCTGTCTTTCTCTCTAGTATATTTATT
Source organism: Acanthosepion esculentum (assembly GCA_964036315.1). Taxonomy (NCBI): domain Eukaryota; kingdom Metazoa; phylum Mollusca; class Cephalopoda; order Sepiida; family Sepiidae; genus Acanthosepion; species Acanthosepion esculentum. Next base: position 7,861,803 of record OZ038505.1, on the reverse strand, counting down.
TTCTTTCGTTCTGCTTCCTTTCTCGATCTTTCGCCATTTTTACACTTTATGCCTCTCAGTTCTCCTCGAATTTCCATCACCCTTCCCAAAAACTCACCTATTCGAATCAATGACGAGACTTGTGCAATATCGGACAATTCCCCCAAGAATGCCTGCTTTTGTTCGCGTGTGTTTTCAAATTCCAAGCAATGTGTGACGTTTCTCAAACGTCCTCATTACACACCATTGATCCGACAAGAGGTATTGGAATAAGTCGCTGTAACAACCAACTACAACTAGAACCACAGCAAAACTAGTAGCAGTAGCAAGTACAATAACAAGAACAAGTCACTGTTATATTCATAATGACAGGCCATAACAAAGAACTATATAGCGCATTATGTTAATAAAGATAACAGCATTACTTTATCCAAAGATAGACTCGTTTATTCGAAGTGGACAAGGGAAAACAGTCATCGATGTCCCCGGCGGGTCAAGAACCCGATTGAATACAGAAAAATATACGTGTCAGCAAGGTTACTCTATATTACCCGGAATATAATAACCGCATCAAATTTATGGTCTGAAAAATTCAATCAGTCAGTTATGTGCCATACGATATACAGGCTTAAGCGATCATTTATCTTTCGATACTTGACTGACGAGGCAGACTTTTTTCCCCCACAGTAGGTTGTCATCCAAGGCTATAGAACCCGGTCTGTCCTGCTATTTACCCATAGCTGGGGTTGGGTAAGAAGAGGGGGATTCATACATTTCCCAAGGGTATTAGCACGTAAGGGAATGTAATTGATTCCACTTGAGTTCGAACGCGGCACTCCGATTCCTCAATCCGAGCCGCTATCAATTACTACACCCTGCCTGAAAAATGAAGTTTTATAATAACAGGGACATAATTTCTTCTTCTTCTTCTTCTTCTTCTTCTTCTTCTTCTTCTTCTTCTTCTTCTTCTTCTTCTTCTTCTATGTGTTTTGGTCCTTCAGGAAGTTGGTGATCATGGCTTTCCACAATTTCCTCTCTTTTGTAGCTTTCAATAAATTCAGTATTTTTTTATCACTCATTAACATTGTTCCGCCATCGATTTACTCAAGCTAACTTAGTAGGTTAGGCATCGTTTTCCTCTGTCCATCTTGCCATGCCAGTTTCCGTGCGATCACCGGTTAAGCAAATTCAAGCCTGGTTAGTACCTAGATGGGGGACTGCTTGGGAATACCAGGCGCTGTAACCTTGGATGTGCAGGTAGTGTAATTGATAATGACACGGGATTGTTAATCGGAGATCCGAGTTCCAATTCATGTTGGGTTCGTTATATTTACTTACATGAAAATAACCTTTCGAAAGGTAAGAATCCACCTCTTCTCCTCTAGCTATTAGTTAATTATTTAGATTTGTATCATTATTATCTCGAAAAATAAAATAACCTTGGGTTAAAAATGTTTAGATCTCGGCATTAAATAACCCATATAGGTGTTGATGTACAGCTAAACAAAAACAACCAACCGACTATCTATATCATCCACATCAATCGAACACGTCTGAACAGTTATTTCAAGTCATTTCTGGATTCCGTTTCTTTCTTTTTTTTTCTCATTCCAGTATCGGCTATGAATTGATCGAAGGTTGGATGATCTATTACTTTCTGGTCTATATACTTGACCATTGCCCATAATTTGGAAGCCACATTGTAAGCTGATGCACAACTACTTGTTTACGTCTCTAGCAATGGCCACGTTCCCTTGTCATGCATTTTTCTGCATTCTTTCTTAGATCTCCGTATATATCTTCGATAAGCGTAGCGATTTTCCAAGCGTAGCTCGGATGTGGGCACCCAGTGAGGATCGAACTCACTACTCAGTGGTAATTGTTCTAGCGAGACAAGCTTGCTAACCATTACACCGCCTTGAGGTGCCCTCGATGAGCGTATGTTATGTTCAGATGACGTTTAACGCTTCTCGAAATTGCTTAAATACCCTCTGTTTTTCCCTAATGATTTTCTTCATACCCAATTGCTTGATCCGAATAAGAGGGCGGTTTCCGAATTAATTTTAATAATGACAAGACAGAGAGACGAATCGAGTCGAGCCGATAGTAGTTCACTCCAAACCAGTCTGACAGTCATACTAACACCTTCCACATCTTGTATTATTATTCCGTGTAATATATCTTCGTTATTTCTACTCTTGTATTCGTGTTGTTCTTCTTTGGTCCTAACCTGGACCATAACAAATAAAATGTTTGAAATATAGATTTATAAAAATCCGGCATCAATTTTATACCTATAACCCATTAATTCGCAGGTTCCCAAAAATATCATCGCTAAAATTATCAAGAAGACGAGAAAGAAGGTTCAAGTATTCGGGTGTAGATAGATTTGCCTAGCGTCCTGTTTTGAAAAAGGGGTGGCGGTTTACCCCTTGTTTGCTGTTTAGGATTGGGTTCCTTCTAAAATCTACTTCAACCTTATATTTCTAACAACTTCACCTAAAAGACTGAACTTTTATTTACTATTTATTTATATTTTTCCGCAGTCGAAGTAGATGGGTTTGCCTATCCCCCGGCTCACTATACTGGCCGTTCTTTCGAACAGGAGAAGAGGTTTATCACTTGTTTTTTCTGATTATCTCCTTCTAAGGTTTACTTTAACTACTAGAGATCTTTCATTCTCTTTCACTTCCGGTGGTCTTGAGTCTTAGTAAGATGCACAACTCCAAGCAAGGAGATAATACTTGCTCGGGATGGTGCCACTTAATCTGTAACCTGCTATATCTGGCTTTTGAGCCCTGTACATTGTGAACAGCATTGTAAAAAAAAACAAAAAAAAACAAACAAACGGCTTCATGCTACTTGATCTCAAAAGAAAAACTATGCCTATTAGCCGTTTTCAAGATTCAACGTGTGAAAATAATCATTTTTCACTCAGTTCGATGACATTCCACTTGTCTCGCGTTTTTACCTCGGAATAAAACGCTCCTTTATGTTACTTGCATTTACTTGAGCCGAAACGTTTTGTTTTGTTTTCTTTCTCGTCGTTTCTATAATGCGTTACTTCTCAAAGACGAGCAACACGATAAAAATAAATTCTTGCATAATGTCTCTGCCGGGACCTTCTTAAACAATTGAATTGTATTCGCTCCTTTTTTTTTGTCCTCGAGTTTCTTGTCTTTATAACATCCACTCATCCACATGACTTAAGAGACAATTTATTTCTTCCTCCCAGAGGAACATGATTTTTGTTCCAGACCCTTTTTTTTTAGGTCTTTAAATCTCTTCACGGTTCCTTCTTTCTTGTCCTTCTCTTCCATCTTTGATTATTGCCTCTGTCACCATTTCTCTTTTGTCCTTTAAGTCTTGTTTTCGTTGTCAACATAATCTCTATCAAAGGACGAGTCCATAGAAATCAGTTTATAATCGGCGATGGTGGCAGAATGGAATACTGGATAGAGGTTCGGTTTGAAGAAACGGAGAGCCGAGTTCGAATAGCAATCGAATCCATTACATTCACTTACGTGCTATTATTCCTAGGAAAGGTATGAATCCTCTTCTTAAATTTGTTTTATTATTTATTTTTAGTAGTAGCATTTCCACGTTTTTTTTATGTGTCATATCCATTTAGGATGTCAAAGGATTATAGCTCTCCCCAACATCCTCTATTTTGTTCAGCGAATAAACTTTACACACTTAATCATTCTTATTTTTTCTTTATTCTTCCATCTAATCACACACACTTGTTAAGTAGGATAATCAATGTTTCAGCTCGTAACACTTGCCTTCTATATGCCCTTTGCGTTTTAATTACTCTAAGCACTTTTCCTTATTATATATATCCGCAATTTCTGTAGCTTTCAATTTCACACATGCAATAATAATAATAATAATAATAATAATAATATGTTTTATTATTAATGTTATTATAATAGTTAATTTCTTTCAGGATGTGTACGATTAATGGCTCTCCAAAACCGCCATTTACAGAAAGTCATTAGATTTGTTACTCGCTATTTCCACCTACATTTTCTCTCCTTTAATATATACTGTGCGTACTTTCAGCTTCATAATATCCGAAACAAGGTGATAATGCCCCTAAGTCGCAAGGGACTATTGGGAGTGAATGAGAATGAGAAGACTTTAGAACGGACTGGAAATACAATCCTAAACAAGAAACAAGGGAGAAACCTCAAAAAATTATTATTATTATTATTATTATTATTATTTTTATTATTATTATTATTATTATTATTATTATTATTATTATTATTATTATTCTCCCCCAGCTTCTTCCTCCTTTTCTTCCTCTTCCTCCTCTTCCCCTTCTTCTTCTTCTTCTTCTTGTCATTATCTGGCACAGAAGGTAACGGTTCTTGACTGTTCACAAAGATCTAAGTCCTTACATTGCACCCTCTTTAGGTTGATCTTTGCTCTCAACCCAAATGTCAGTAAATCGAGCTCGTTGTTTCTATTATTATTATTATTATTATTATTATTATTATTATTATTATTATTATTATTATTATAGTAGTATCAGTCGTGTTTGCATGGTCATATCAGGCCAATAGTGACTGTCCTTAGCAGAAAATATTCTTAAATCTCCGGCACCTAAAAACCTTCCGTCTGGACATTTTGAAACCTTTATTGATTCTATAGTTTCTCCTTTCCCGCCATTAGAATCAGTTGAATGGTTCCCATGGGACCACTTATGTGACGAACACTTTTCGATTCCAGTGCTTCAAACCAAAGCCAATGTAATGGTAAGTCCGACACAGTCATTATTGTGTCACTTGCCAGAGTGCCTTTTTTCCCTTCTATTGCCTTTGGGACAGCTTATAGCCTTTCCTTGTTATAGACTCTCATCTCTTTCTCATAAATTATTTAGTTCTCGACATGGTTTTACACTAAAAGCATCCATAACATTTTTTGTTTTACTGTTAATAAATTAAAGGTAATATTATATGTATTTCGCTGACAATTGTTGATTTTGCGAGCTTCTTTGTATTATTATTATTATTATTAATATTATTATTATTATTATTATTATTATTATTATTATTATTAGTGTTTCATTTCCTTTGATTTCTGGTGTCTACTCATTTCTTTCCGGGTCCTGACCAGAGACCTATGGTTAGATATGAAGTCATGACATTTTGCACTGAGCAACTGAAAAAAGTAACAAAAAAAACAAAACAAAAAAAAACAAATACACAACACACATATTTTACATAGATAAAGCCCTTCGTAAGGTGTAAGCTGTACTCGTGTGAATAATCTTTTTCCTTTTCTTCTTTTCCTTCTTCTTCCTCTTCTTCTTCTTCTCATTATTATTATTATTATTATTATTATTAGTAGTAGTAGTAGTAGTAGTAGTAGTAGTACTACTAGTATTACTGAGTGAGAGTACTCCGTGCCAAGTGTGTGATGACAGGTTCAAATCTACTAAGTCCAATATGCAATCACGCAGGTGTTACCTAATTAAAAATACCTTCAGGTGGTATCCATGTATCTAGAACTGACTCCCATGTTGCCTTATCTGACTCTTCCCTCTAACCTAAAAATGAACAACCCTCTCGACACTAGACTATTATTATTATTATTATTAAGCAAGGGTGCTTCAAATAGAGTACTAAACGAAAACCAGGTACGAACCCCCCCATATATATATATATATATATATATATATATATATATATATATATATATATATATATATATATTCTTGTCGAAGAATACCCATTTCTCATTGCATGTAATGATTCGATGGAAAACTGGTTTATTCTTCACATTTTGTACTCATACAGTAAGACGACTCGATATTGTTTCACTGTAATCATTTTCATTGGGCTTACGAGTAAAAATATATTGAATGAAAAATTGTCTGGAAAGAAAAAGATTCAGGAATAAGTCCAGATTTTTATTACTATACTCAGGGAGTTAGTTCGTTCGACGTCCGGATGAACAACCAACTAAAAAAATGTGTTATTTCATGCGTGACAACGTAATAGAATAAACAGTGCACTCGGATATATACAACATTTGGGAAGTATGAACACACACCCACACACAGAGGTACAAACATCCATTCATACACACACACACGCGCGCGCGCACACGCACAAACACACTCATATATATATATATATATATATATATATATATATATATATATATATATATGTGTGTGTGTGTGTGTGTGTGTGTGTGTGTGTGTGTGTGTGTGTGTCTGTGTGTCTGTGTGTGATAGTATCACTCAGGAAGTGTTCGTGGTCATGAAACAGGGATCAATGTATAATAGCAGAACGAAACGTTATATTAATAATAAATATACCTTTTGCTGTCTGTCTATATTTCTGAGATGAGGTATTATGTACAGTATTTACATTAGTCGGACTATTGTCCTCATCTTTGTCGCCATATTTGTCACAACGTTTCGGCCGTTGTACGCTCCTGCCTTCTTCAGGTGGTTGGAATTTCGAACCGAACCCTTTATTTCGATCACTGGGGTAGACTGTTCTAGTTCCACGTGCCATGTTTGATGGATGTCAGTTATCAGTTCGAAATTCCAACCACCTGAAGAAGGCCGGAGCGTACAACGGCCGAAACGTTGTGACAAATATGGCGACAAAGATGAGGAAAATAGCCCGACTAATGTAAATACTATACATTTTGCTTTTCACCGAAGCACAGCACTTCTAATCTGCCTTTGAGGTACAAATTATATATTTATTATTAGCAATATATATTTATGCTAAAAATATCGTCTTAAATTATGCCATATTTATGAGTAAAGGTACTGAGAGATATTGTGCATGGAAATGTAGACACTGCGATCAAAACGAAGCGGCGACTCTCTGTTACATGATTCAACGCAGAAGATTACGTTGAAGCATGAAACAGATTATTACCGCTTGGTATTGACCACCGTGTCCACTGCGTTGAATTATGTAATATATATATATATATATATATATATATATATATATATATATATATATATATATATGGTACATACATAATATTATTCCAGTAACGATGCCTTCTTCTTCTCCACTTTACCTCCCAATAGGCATCCAATGAAACCCTTTCTATTTCTTTCTCCAAATACATAGTACCCTACAAATCCATACCAGAAACAGTTTGAAAAATCGTGTGAATTTTAATATTAAACTTCGTAGGTGAAAATGGTCATTTACTAAAGGTATCGTAATTCCAGTTGTAAAGAAAATTTGCTCGGTTGTGAGTCAGTTTTAACATATATCAAATTCTATGTTGTGTTCATAGGACTCGCCTGGATTATACCAACAGATTACTACCCATATATATATATATATATATATATATATATATATATATATATATATATATATATATATATATATATATATATTGGCTTCTCAGTTCCTACCGTCCACCGAGTGAGCTTAATTAAGAATGACATTTGACGTTAAAGACAGACGACACAAGATCAGCTGTTTCATAGTTAGACAACCAAAGAAATCAAGCAACAGCCAAGATTCTCACTCACTATTACTGTTCATTTCATTATTTAAACTGATTATGATACGAAAAAATTGGTCACCTCTCCCCCAAATGCAGATGATGTCGATATTATTATTGTAGCTGATGTGTATAATATTGTTATAATAATAATAATAATAATAATAATAATAATAATAATAATAATAATAATAATCTGAATGTTTTCCGTAACCCTTTTAAGATTTTGCAACACTTAGAGAAGAAGGCGAATAGAAAAAAAAAAGACAATACACAATATTTAACAATATTTCGACAGTATTTTTGAAGAACATTTTAATGTCCACCTGAAAAAGTATCCGAAATCCACGGACCTTCCATTCCTTAAAAAGCATGTAGATGATTGCATATGCAAATGACTAACGTCCCACTCCAGGGAATGAACAAAAAGACAGGAGAGTTCCATAAAAGTTATACTAAGCTATTTGATTAAATGCCCTTTCTAACTAACCCCCATCATGTTATACACGTTCCAGTTGCATTCATACTGGATCCGTTTCATTCGCTTTGTCGCATTGACTATCAGTACAACCGTTGTTAAACACTGTGTCTTTACTTTTTCTTTTCTTGAACCGCACTATTCTCTAAGTGCTATAATAATAATAATAATAATAATAATAATAATAATAATAATAATAACAATAACAACAACAATAATAACAACAATAATAATAATAATAACAATAATAACAACAATAAGAATAATAAGAATAATAAGAATAACAATAATAATAATAATAATAATAATAATAATAATAATAATAACAATAATAATAATAATAATAATAATAATAATAATAATAATAATAATAATAATAATAATATTATACTTGGCGCAGAAGGAATACAAAATGACACATTGGATATTAAGCGGCAAATTGTAAATAAAATCAAGAAAATACATAAATGGACGTATATGTGAAGTGCTTTAGCAAAAGATTGAAAATATGACACTGAAATCCGAAGGTTCGTTGCAAAAGCGAATGATGCCTTTCAACAGACAGGCTATTAAGAGTAAGAAAGCAGTGAGCTGCTATGTGATATCAATCCTCCTATGTGGCCGTAAAAAAAACGAGAAACATCCTCGCAGATGTAGAGCCCACTATAGACAACATGGATGTCGTTCTACAGAAAGACGTTGTGAATAGCATTGATGTATCCTTTGCGCAACGAGGAAATTTTAATGAGAACGGGAACAAAAAGGACTCTTCTACATAGAATCAGAAAGAGACCGGGGAAGCATAATGAGGAAAGGGGGCTTTGAGAATTTAATACTCACAGGGCATATTGTAGCAAAAGGATGGAGATGGAAATGGAATATATATTAAAAAGTTTATATAAATGAATATAAGACGAAGGAATGGGAGCGATAATAAGGACGCAAATATTGTTAATAACTAAAAAGGCCAGGAAATTGTGGTGAGCAATAATCGGCCACGCCCTGATACACATGAAAGAAAACTTTTGTTCTAGTTTTCATTGATATCATTATTATTTAGCAGCTCTACTCCTATTATCATCGAAGTTAAGCAACGTTGAGCCTGGTCAGTACCTAGTTGTTTGACCGCTTCGGGATATCAGTTGCAGTAAATTCGGATATGTGTGTGGTGCAATAGATAATGTCTTGAAATTGTTAATCGGAGTTCCAATTCCAGTTGTGTTCGGTTTATTCACTTAAGCGCAAATACATATGGTAAAGGTGTCTTCTCCCTCCAGATATGGATTAATTAGTGAAACTTGTATCACTAAATCATTGTTATCTCAAAAACAAATTCTTAGAATCTAAAATTATTTTCTGGCTTTAAATAACCTGCAAGAGATTGATATACCGCAGTAAACGAATCAATCAATCTGTTCCTCTGAGTGAATAATAATAATAAAAATAATAATAATAATAATAATAATAATAATAATAATACCGTAAATACTCACGTATCATGCGACATTAGAGGACCTGATTTTGAAGCTAATTTGTCTACAGTAAATCGATATATAGTTTGCTTAACGGCGTAGTCAGGCCCAGCCGTACATAGGCTAATTTTACATCACGAGTATGCTAGTGTAGGAATCCTTCTATTCGGTTTTTCGCTGAATGTTAAAATTCGGAATGTCGGGATTCGATACAATAACAAAATATTGTTGCGACTTGCTTGTAATTCGGCCGTTTAGAATAATCCAACGATTTTCATTGAAAGAATAAAATTCAGTAGAAAAAGACAACGTAGTTTCAACAAATAAACATTAATTTAATATAACGATAAGAATACAATCAGTTTTTCATAGAATGGAAAGTAATGTCTCTTTATCTGGGTTAATAGAGTTCTGAAATAAAATATAAATTGTCTTTTGTATGTATGTGAGAAACAATGAAATGTTGTTATATGTGTTTTTGTGTGAAAAGTCAACACGTGTGTGCATGGTTCATAATAAACAGTTAGAAATTGTTTCTGACTATTGGCTTTATTGCCAGAGTCTGAAGTTTGTCAATGCTGTCACTTTTAGCATGAAGTCGTGAAGATCATCAGCGAGAGTGACGTGGAACTTGGTGACAACTGTGCCTATCCTGCTTGGGGCCGGATTTCTTGTGTTTTATACACTTTTTCGTAAGAAAATCGGCTCCAGAATTAAGTTATTTATTTCTTCCTAATTGGCCCTAATAAGCCACGTGGTATGTCTTCTACTACGTCTGCACGATATTTTGGCGGTATCTACCTTACTCATGATGACTAATACAACACACTTTCTGATTTGTATTCTATGATTTTATTGATGTGTTTTAAAATGTAAGTACTTTATTGAGTGCGATTGGTTTATAAATATTGTATTGATATTTTAGTGGACACGACAATACGACAACCTTAAAAATATCTTTAAATGTCGCATGAGACGTCAGTATATACAAAAATAATAATAATAATAATAATAATAATAATAATTAATCTTATTATTAGTATTATTATTATTACTAATAGTAGTAGTATTCACTTTGAGCGATTTAAAAAAAGAAAAAGTTAGTGTTTACCAATGTTTAACAATATTTAAAAAGTATATCTGTCTTCAGGTTACGTTTAAAAATTGCATACAAGTAATAAATGTAATATGTAATAAAATTAATAAAATTAACGTAAGTAATAAAATACAAGTAATAAAAGATGTCTTTTTTATACTTGTATACAATTTTTTAAAATAATATGAAGAAGACAGACCTATTGTTAAAATATTGCTTTTTCATTTCATAAATCGCGTTGTTCTCTCAGTGTATCAAAATATTAGAAGTTAATCAATCTGTTTAATAATAATAATAATAATAATAATAATAATCACATATATTACAGCTAGTACAGTACGCCATTTGAATTTGTATTCTTCTTTTTCCTCTCTTATATCCCTCCTCTTCTTTCTCTGTCGACCGTAAAGACAGAACACCTAGAAACCAGTTGTCATTTCCCCTGAGTTTTTCATAAGGAGTCCTCGCAACGTTCTGCTAGATTTAGCAATCTCCAGTACTTAGATCCACGTAATTTAGCACACGTTCTTAAATTTCATAACACACTGCCAGAAGAGGGGGGAAACAGCAAGTAACGTTAATAAGCAAACTGGATGACAGTAACGTTGGAAATGATGAGTGCTTATGGCGGGAAATGAAAGAGCAATTGAAGTAAGGCTGGAGAGAAAAAAACGTGTGTAGGTTTGGCGGGTGGGTTGCAAGCGTAGGTCTGGCACGGACGTCGTTGATATAAGCAGCCCTCTTGCTTGGATGTGGTGCAACGGTGTGTGACTAATTGAACGACGGCTTTCAGATTAGCAGTTTATACTGGGGTATTTACAAACGCATACACTTGCCCAGGCGGGTTTGATGGTCTGTAATACAAAAGTCTCGTAAATTCTCACTCAACTCTCGCGCGATGTTTTTCACTTAGAGGAAGAGAAAGAAAAGGATATTTTGCAGTAACCCCGCTTAAATTCTGTTCTTTCTTCAGCCTAAACACTCAAAATTCCCGGTTATCATTCTTCAAGGTGTTTACATAGCCATGTCCGGTGAAAAGGAAATGTTTGCATCTTCAAAATGTTTGATCGTCCAGTCGAATAAATTGACTAATTGTTAAACTACACTTCTTCCCCAAATTTGACTAAAATATTTTGTGTGTGCGTGTGTGCGTGTTTATTATCTTTCAAACTTTCGCTTAGTGAGATTATTCTCTTCAAATAACACATTTTTATACATTATTAAAAGATAAAGGCCGTTAACCTTATAAAAATAAAGCTACAGTGGAAGATCTCTGCTTTCGATTGCATAATGTCGGTACATAAATTATAATGATTGTAGTAATATTATCCTTTTCCTTATAAGGAAACATTCGACATTCATTTACCGAGCAGCCACTACTATTATCGCTTGGAATATATAAAGTCTTTCTCATCAAATAATTTTTCAGTGATAGAGGTTACTCAGGGGCAATAACTGTTATCGCTCTTTCCAATATTGATATAGGTTTCCTTCCTAAACTTTTAAACACTCTGGTCTGAATGATCTCTTTGTGGATCAGAAAATTTCATAAAAGTAAAATAAACACCCCCAATTCCAAGAGTAAATAAAAATAAACAGATTCCCTTTTACGAATTTCAATAATACAGTTTTTTTTCTTGACCAAAATGTAAAATGGAAAGTGAAATTAAAAAATAAAATAAAAATAAATTATCAAGCACTGGAAATGTGTTTGATGGTTGGTTTATTTGAAGTACTTTAAAATATCAACAGCTTTATTTTGTCTGTAGTATCAACAGCTTTATTTTGTCTGTAGCAAATTAGATAGACAAGTATATA
>OZ038505.1:7821957-7844457 GCA_964036315.1 Acanthosepion esculentum | reverse complement strand
CCTATTCGATGTTTAATTTCCTTATCAAAGGCTTCCAACACAGATATTCAGTCGCATTTCTTCTTTTGGACTAATATAGTTCGCTTTTAAAATACGGGTTCACAACAAAGAATAAATGATATTAATTTACTTTCATGTATGTAGATTCTTTGAAGAACTAATGTCGACCGTTACGTACGACGAGCTTTTGGGTAGCTTCAAGTACACTGACGGTATCTTGTTATATCCCGACATTATGTCAGAATTTATTATGCCAGCCATTTTTTCTCATTGTGAATAGAGAACGAATGAACAGGATCTAGAAAGAAAGAAGAGGAGAAATAGGAACAATGAATGAAGAAAAATGCCATTAAGAAATATAAGATAGGAAGAAGACAGAAGAATGAAAGAAAAGATAAATGGTTAGGTGAAACGGAAAATGTATTGGCTAACGAAGAAAGAGTAAGATCAATAGCAACAGAGACGTGTAATATCTTGCAGTAATTCCAAACTTATTCTACTGTGACCCAGTGATATGTGTTTATTTTTAATCATTTCACCCCAAGCAAGGCGATAATGCCACTAGGACCGAAGGAATTACTAAGAGTGAAAGAAAATGAGAAAACACGTTACTGAAAATAAAGCAAGAAACAAAGAAGAGAGTTCCACAGACGAGAAGGAAATATTAATATAGAACTTACGGTTATATCGTTATTTCCACAGTAAGACGATGAGAACTATTTGCCAATATAATAGTACGCTTGATTTCAGACAGTCGAGATCCAAAGGACGGGCGCTTCTTAGAACAGATGCCATGGAAATATTTGTAGAAAAGTCAGAGGAAGCTACGCGACGACGGTGGGAAAGTGACTGACATCCTGATGCCAGGTCAGGACCGATAACATTAGAGAGCGTTCTTTGGATTTTGGCAAGAATCTCGAGAGATATATCTAGAGCACCAGACCAGATATGTCAGCAGGATTCAATGCCCGGCCTGGCTGAATACAGAATTAACATATATATTATGTTATATATTGATAAACACGGCTTCTTTTAATAAAATTAAATATATTACCAATAATTATTATTGCAAATATTATTGAAAAAAAGAAGATGCAGTGAAACCTCCATTCTTGAAAGACTCACATGTCGAACAAATCGGTTTTCGAACACAGAATTCGAGATGAAAATACCTCGGTTATCGAGCAAAATGTTACTTTTCAAAAAACATTGCTGAACCGAGTTAACCCGCACGGAATAATTTCTGAGTCGATTGCCGTGTTGTATACATTCGTGTGTTGTGGCATCCTTTTCTTTTCCAATTTTATTCTACTCTGACTTGTTTTTCTCTATAATGATTCCTATTTTAAAAAAATAGTTCCGATTTACGAACATTTCGAGTTACGAACGGCCTTCAGGAACGAATTAAATTCGTGAACCGAGGTTCCACTATATATAAAATATATATTTTGCCATATAAATATATAATTATAAATTGATTCATTCATTCATTTTCTACCGCTTATCAACCCACTAAAGACAGAATTTTTTTTTTTAATTTTAAGAATTTTTTAAAAGATAATAATGGTTTAGTGACACACACCTTACTAATTAACCCATTTCTCAAGGGTATCTGCGCCTAAGTGAATATAACGAACCCAAAGGGAACAGGAATACGACTCTCCGATCAACGATCGAGGGCCATTATCCATTACAGGCACTTCCAAGTTTACAGATCCTGGTATTCCCAAGCAGTAACCCATCGAGTCCTGACCAAGCTTGACGTTGCTTAACTTCAGTGATTTTACACGAATCGGTGTTTCAACGTATGTGGCCGGGAGAAAATATAGCTTGTAATATAGTCTAATATAATAGATCTATATATGCTTGTTCTAAAAAATTTATCAGTACGATTCGTGTTAATTTTATTGAGAAATAATTGACACAAGCAACAAAATGTGTGAATCAGTCTGTTTATCTATCTATCTATAGGCATGTATGCACACAGCTATTCACTTACATATATGCGCGCTCACATACATTTATGCCGACATATATCTGCATCAGTGGCTGTTTGATTGTTCGTGCGTGTGAAGAGACGTTCGTGTCGTGTGTGTTTTGAAACTTAACTGAATTTCATGGCTTGCCGGCTATGCTATGTATTTGTAAGAGTAATTAAGCGGGTTTCTAAGATGTCACTAACGTACGACATGGAAACGAAAGGAATAGGCAGGAAGACAAATCGTTAAAAAAAAGTAACTGGGTGGTGGTTTAATAGGCGTACAAAAAATAACATCTACAAGTTTTGTGCACGGATGGAACACAGAGAAGTGATAAAGCCAGTGAAGATAGAAAGTGCTCTCAAGATTCCAAGCAGTTACCGCTTGCTTAAGTTTACACATGCGTTTATATTCGTGGACATTAATTTTTGAATAAAATCTTTTAAAGAATAAATGGATTTATTATTAGTCCGATATTTTTATCATTTCAAATGATATTTTATTGGTTACCTGTCTTTAAATTAGATGCGATGTTTTTTTTTTTGTTTTTTTTTTAAAGAATGTCTATTAGGTCTACCGACCTACGCTCTCGCGACAACTTAACAAAGAATATATGGTCTCCGTCAGAGTTAAAATCCACGTCTGAACGAAGGGATGTTTATACCTTAAAACAGTAAATAGGGTAAACTTTCTTGTCTCTGAAACTCTCTTTAGCCGAGAGGTCAAAAACATGACAGATGACGGTCTGGAAAAGAGGGTGGGGTGCAGATTTAACGTTTTAAAGAAAACTAAAAGGGAAACGTTTACAGAGATAGTTGAAATGTCTTGCACCAACAACGAATAAATGGAGCTTGGGGAATCTGACACCCACAGGAGATATTGATAGCAGTTGGGGCAGAGGGAAACAGTGAATAACCTGCCTGATGAGTTTGGATAAATGGGTTGTAAAAAGAAATACATGTAAGTATAATAAAAGGAAACATATTCCGCGAAAGGATAAGACGTAATATTATCGGAATCAAATACAGATCAAATATGGATCGGAATCTGGCGGAATGATAAGATAAAGAACAAATAAGAAATGTTTATCAATCTAACCTGTTTCACTTTTTATTAAAGCTTCGTCAGAGAATGCGATATGGGGAAAAAAGTATAAAACAAATTCTGAAATATTTGCATTGTTCGAACTATCATCCCCATCTTTGTTGTCATATTTATCACAGCGTTTCGGCTGTTGTACACTCCGGCTTTTTTTGTCTTTTTTTTTCTCGTCTCAATCATGGTGTCGAACTGAACCCTTTATTTCGTTCGATGGGGGAGAGTGCTCCAGTTCTACGTCCTCAAGGATACATGGCACAGTGGATAAAGGCGTTAGTTAGATCCAGTGACAGTACCCAAAAAGTCTGAGTTCAAAACCTGGTTAAAGCGGTGGAGAACTTGGAAAGGGGAATTAACAAGAGATAACTGATAATTGACATCCATTAGACATGACACGTGGAACTAGAAGAGTCTACCCTAGCGAGCTAAATAAAGGGTTCAGTTCGACATTCCAATCACCTGAAGAAGACCGGAGCGCACAACGGTCGAATCGTTGTGATAAATATGGCAACAAAGATGAGGACAATAGTCCGAATAATGTAATTCTGGTATTTTTACATTTTTGTCGTTCGGTTTTCATTGGTCAAGCATGTATCACGTACAGTGAACTCTTTTAAACCGACGTTAGTACAATTTGTGGCGTACAGAATTCAAAGTGAGATGACGCGTCCATCCGAGTTTTTAAAGAAATTAACAGATTCCAAACGTATCTGAAAACCGTAAATATTGCTATATGTACGTACGTGTATCAAAATGTACTTCTAAGCAGGAAGTAATGCAGAACCATTTTCGCCCACATCCTGAAGGGCCAAGGCTCATAGAAGCAAATATAACGTTGAAAGAGAAGACAAATATTGAAAAAGTTAATATCTCAAGATATATATATATATATATATAAACATATATAAACTGCTTTAAATCTGTGAAATTTAAATCTTTCTATCGAAATCTGCTGCGTCTTCTAGTTGTTAAATGTTTTTATGTACTAGGAAACCGGTTTTAAGTTTTAAACCACAATTAGGAGGCACGGTGGCGTAATGGATAGCGGCTAGGATTGACGAATCGGAGAGCCGAGTTCGAATCCCAGTCGAATCCATTACATTCACTTAGGTGCTAAAAGGTATGGATTGTCTTCTTCTCCTCCTAGCACACAGAATGTAGAACAGTTGCTTTGGATGGCAACCTACTGCGGGAAAAATCTACCTCGTCAATCACGTATCAAAGATACATGATCGCCTAAGCGTGTATCCCGCATGGCATATAACTGATTGCAAATTATAGCAAAAATAATAAAAGGGCTAATGTGGAATTGAACAATGTTCATTGAACAGCATGCATTTAGCCTGCTTCTATGTGCTGCGCCCTTTTAGGCAATCGGTGATCACGGTTCTCCACAACTTCCTGTTTTTGTAGCTCTTAATAAATTTTGTCTTTTTGCTATCTTTCCTAAAACTTATTCCACCATCACTTTACTCATGCTGGCCCTCTTTCCTCATATTGCGCCCAAGAAATCTCAACTGTTTCTTCTTGGTGTGAAATTTAATTGCTCTTTATGCTTCCATTTTCTCATAAAACTTCGTCATTGCTCACATGTTCGGTTTATAGTATCCTCAGCATCATTCTGTAGAACCACATTTCTGTTGCTTCACGTCTCTTTAAGGAGATTGTCCAGCATTCAGTGCCATAGAAGGCGACTGATATTACGTAAGAGTTATTTGTTTCTAACGGAATTGTTCTGTTTCTTAATAATCTGCTTAGCTTTTAGAAGCCATCTTTTATTACCCCAATTCAAATAATGTCATAAAATCATTTATCCATCCTGACGTTTGTTTCCGAACATGGTTCCCTGTTTGCCCCTACATATAAACAGACATATAAAAGTATTTAATAGCGCTAATATTTGAGAAGAACTGTAGAAACCGATTGAATAAATCCTATTTGCATTTTATTGTGTCTACGACAATAAACACTGCATTTGACATTTACGTATTATAAATGAGAAATTAATTCAACTTACAGCCTTTTCCTTTCAATCTTTATTAAAACTAGGACACTATATATTGATTTATGAAGCATAACTTATATGTGGCACAAAGCTAACTATTATGGAGCACTGAGTGAGGATCCAACTCACTATTCATTCGTAATTTGTCACGCAAAACAAGCTTGCTAACCACTACACCACATAGAGGTGCCCAATTAATTTTTTAAGCGTAGCTTAGATGTGACACAAATCTGAATGCATGTCGCACACAGTGAGGATCAAACTCAGTGCTCAGTCGTAATTGGTCTAGCGTGACAAGCTCACGAGCCATTACGTCATGTTGAAGTGTCCAATGATTTTTTAAGCGTAGCTTAGAAGCAGTACAAAGCCGAATGTTTAGAGCACCTAGTGAGAATCAGACCCGCTATTCAGTCGTAATTTATCTAGCTGGAGAACCCTGATAAACATTAAACCTCGGCGAAGTACCCAACAAGGATACTATACATGTAAGATTTATTATTTATGTTCAGAAGCATTCACTCTAATAATTGCGTATTTGGTAACAAAGGAAATGTAGACATGCATTCTTCATGTAATTCTTCACTTCATGTATATTCTTCAAAAAGAATTCCCTCTAATAAAAGAGTAATTTATCTACATCTGGAAAGGAATTGTAAATTATTTTCTGATAGTAATTTATTGAATTTTTTTAATACTGCCATTTTATATAACATTTTTATAAGTAGGTTAGATTTATAAAACCAATTATAAATTTCGTTGGTACAAAGCCAACTCTGGAAATAGCGAAAATAATACGGTGTTATGAAAAATGTTTGCGTAATGGACGACGATGTGGATTGAATAATCGGAGAGTCGAGTTCGAATTTCAGTCGAATTCGTTACATTCACTTACGTGCAAATCCGCGGGGAAAGATACCAATCCTTCTATTTCCATACTAGCCGTGGTAAATAGCGGGACAAACTAGGTTCTATAAACTTAGGTGGCAACCGGTCTATGAAAATGACAACTGTGAATTCAAAATCTCTAGCGATAGGTTAGCCTTATCACCCCACAGTTGGCTAAGTGTGGTGAGTACGGCTACACCCCCTGAAGACATGGTCAATCAGGGAGTGGTTCCTCCAGCAGGGATGAGATTGAAAATCCTGGATTTGTAATATGATGTTAAACTTTTTTCCGCCATTCGCCTTCGGAACAGGTAACCGCATCTGAAGAATTTTCGAAGTGAAACTGATCGGTGCGATAAGTGAAGTTGGCAGGGCGAGTTCAAATTCCGGCCGGGCCAGTTAATTTATTTTCCGCGCTTTTCTCTCCCCAAGCAGCCAATCCAGAAAGAGGACAACATCGAAACTGTTCAAACTATTCCCAAGTCAGATGCTTTCAGATAGCACTAATTCATTTGGGAAAGGCATATATTCAATGTTAAACTGGGCTCTTTAGCCTTGGTTGGCAGCCAGTCAAGTAGAGCTATATTGAATTCACATAGCAAACTGAACCTCCGCACTTAAATGTTGGAAAATAAAAATAAAATGATATTTGTGATTCGGTGTGCTTATTCCCTAATAATATTTTCAAAATATTGAAGAGTCATTATTTCATTGTGTGGGGCGTTTCTTCTATTATCCATTATTTATTCCCAGGACTAAAATAGACGGATACAACACACACACACACACACGCGCGCGCGCGCGCGCATTTTGAACAATGAAAAATAGTTATAAAAAAAAAAAAATTTTCAGATACTATGTTGTATATTAATATTTTTTGTTTTATTATTTCAATTAGTTTCCTCGACTAGTTTCGGCAAGCTTGGACATCATCAGAAGAAAAAATCCATGCTTATTAGTAGCCGCGAATTACAAGAGCGAATGACTGTTTCTGAAGAATGTAAACTTTATCAGTAGTTTTCATTTGTTTTTTTATCGTTAATCTCGATCTGTCCTTGTGTTGTTCAAACGGCCTCTTTCAAGTTGTTTTCAAGATAAATTATGGCAGATTTAAACTTGGAAACCGTTGAAAGTCAACTTTCGATCTTCTTCTTCTTCTTCTTCTTCTTCTTCTTCTTCTTCTTCTTCTATGTACCGTGTCCTTTCAGGGCATTGATGAACTTATCTCACCACAATTTTCTTTCTTTTGTAGCTCTTAAAAATTTTGTATATTTTTTATCTCTACGAAAACTTGTTCTGTTATCCATTTACTCAAACTCTCCACGTATGTTATATGTTGTTTATCTTTGTCTTTCTTGACCTCAATCTCTCCTGTGAGTATCAAATTTGCCAAGCCCTCTTTCCTCATTACATGCCCTAGCAATTTTAACTGTCTCTTTCTGATGTTAAGTATAAGTTTCTATTTTTACCCATTCTTTCCTAAAACTTAGTCGTTGCTCATATGTTTGGTCCATGATCTTCTCAGCATCCGTCTCTAGAACCAGATTTATTTTGCTTCAAGGCTCTTCTTCATCTGTGCGGATAATACCAAATATTTACTGCCATATAGGAGAATTGATATTGCTTAAAGGTTTTTTCTTTGTTTTTAACGATTTTTTTGTTTCCAGAACATTTCCAGGATTTTCAATCTCACCCGGACTAAAGGAACTACCCCCTGATTAACCATGTCTTCAGGGGTGTAGCCGAACTCACCGCACTTAACCAACAGTGGGGTGCTGGGTCTAACCCATAGCTGGAGGTTTTGAATTCACAGTTGTCATTTTCATAGACCGTTTGCCACCTAAGTTTATAGAACCTAGTTTGTCCTGCTATTTACCACAGCTAGTATGGAAAGAGAAGGATTGATATCTTTCCCCGGGGATTTGCCCGTAAGTGAATGTAACGAATTCGACTGAAATTCGAACTCGACTCTCCGATTATTCAATCCAAATCGTCGTCCATTACACCAACATTTTCCATAAAACCGTATTATTTTCCCTATTTCCAGAGTTGGCTTTGTACCAACAAAATTTATAATTGGTTTTATAAATCTAACCTACTTATACTTTGCTTAGATTTTGGAAGGCATATTTCGTTATCCCAATGCGCTTTCGGATTTCAGTGTCTCACTTTTCATCCGTTGTTAAAACGCATATCAGATATTTAAACTGTTGTATTTGCTTGAGTCTGGGGTCGCCAATTTGAAATTTGCACGTTGGGATCTACTTTATTGCTAGCATCTATACATTCTGTCTTCGTGCAAGTGAGGTTTCGTCTTTTCTTCTCGCTTTTATTCACTACCTTCTGTAGGAGTTCTTGTAGTTTATTTTCTGTGTTTAATAAAACACTTTGTCTTAACTTCTGTTGTTAAGACTGTGGCCACCAATAACATATCCATGGAAGAATTCTAATTCTCTCATAAGTTGGGTGAGCAGACACATCCTTGTCTTACACCCCATTCTATTTTTGTGTATAATTGATGAATTCATTTTCTATCCGTATTTTCTACCAGTATGTGTTCTGAATGAATCTAATATCCTTCGCAAATAGGTCAAGAGTTCCAGCGGTTCATTGTGACGTACCTTTATCAAAAATAGACGGGTACAGTAAATAAATGTTTATTTAAGCTTAAAGGCCGTCATATGATCAATAGTTTGAAATCCCATCGTTTTAACTAATGTTCCAGAAAGGGTGCAGGGGAGATAAATGGGCATTTCTGCAGAGCTAATGGATTTGTTTTTAATCCGACATTTATAAACTTCAAACGCTATTATAATAAATAGTATACGCGATGTATCCACTATAATAACGTTTGAACTAATAAAGAAAAATGTATTTTTGTTTGTGTAAGACGCACTCACTGACTTTACTTTTGTATGAAGCCAAAAGATAAAGATGCGAATTATCTATGAAATTAACCGAAAGGCATTTACAGCTTGAGACCTCCAGAGGGTATATACTGATAATTGTTTCTTTTTCGTCTTTTCTAGGTTTTTGCTTACGAGGCGTTGATTTTAAACGCCTGTGTGAACGAATTACCGGAGAATTCACTCTACACTCACTCATACGCGGTAAGTACCATGTCTTTATTTTTCTTTTCTTTTTTTTTTCTTTCATAGAATGCACGTCAAATAAACGCATGTTTCGGCCCCGAGATCCTAATCGCTTTTGCAAAGGGAAAAAAAAAGTGTAAGAACTTCCTGTTGCAAGGAATTCCTGTCCGCTGCATACTTTCCTCTTGACAAAACAAACGCATAGAAAATTAATAGCGTACACACGCGCATCACACACGCATGTCCTAACACAGACACACACACGCATGCACACTCGGGCGCACGCACATATACGTACATGCTGACCCACGTACACAGGCACACACTGTGCATGTATCTATGCGTGCGTGTGTATATGTGTGTGTTTGTGTGCGACAGTAACTCAATAATAATCACTTTTAGGTCAGGGAAACGTTAATGTAAGTTTAGTCTATGATCGACGATCCACATCTACTGTGTTATAGCAAGCTAAACTTAGTAAAAATTTAGTATATATATATATATATATTTATGTAACGTAAATCATTCAAACGAAAAACAAATACTCAGTATTTGTTTTTCGTTTGAATGATTTACGTTACATAAATTGAATATGCACTACAAAACCTATATTAATATATATATATATATATATATATATATATATATTCAGTTAAAATGAGAACAAATGAAGTAGAATTCCACTCTACGTATCATTTACTATAAAAGAGCGTAGAGCTAACTCGCCAGTAGCCTGTGGCGAAAAATGTGTAGTTTTGAAACGTAATTGGCATTATGTAGCGATTTTAACATGTTTTAATATCATAAAATAATATATATATATATATATATATATATATATATATATATATATATATATATATATATATATATATATATATATATATATACGTATGTATATATACATATGTATATAGCAACTGTAATAATCGGTTCAATCGCTATATATGCCTGACGATTTGGGAAAACATGAAATTATAATTGGCACTATAAACATAGGTATATGTGTATTTATTAATATATTTTTATCTCTCTGTATATATATATATATATATATATATATATATATATATATATATATATATAACAATTATATAAACATATATATATATATATATATATATATATATATATATATATATGCATATCTGCGTATTAATATATTTTTATCTTTTTGTATATATATAATAATCTTATAAAAAATATTTTTTGGTATTATATATATATATATTTATCGATAGATAGATAGGTAGATAGTATTAGTGGTCAATACATGCATATATATATATATATATATATATATATATATATATATATATATATATATATATATATATATATAGGTCTGATAAATTGGATCGGGATTAAGATTTCTATGTAATAAATTACAACCATGGAATATTAGGGTTTGATACTTCTATATTATATTCTTGCTCTGTTTTGTACATAGATCTCTACCTGGATTTTATATATATATATATATATATATATATATATATATATATATATATATATATATAATTTTTGATTTTTCTTGAATAATGAACCGATGAATATGTGTAAACTTTTTCGTTAACTTCGTCGATCAGAATTTTCTTCATCACAGACAGGAGAATCACAGGATGTATCTCAATCAAAATAAGGCTGTATATCTGAGCGTTATTTATATGCCTGAATCTTCCTCAAAGTGGACTGGCCATGGAGTTATTTTTTTTTTTAAATGATTTAAATATTTTCGAATCTGTGAAATGTTTTCAGATCGAGCGGAAAAGTGCAGTTTCCTTTCTCTTTTGGACTGCATGTAAAATTGCTTTGGACACTGGATGTTTGTAGATGTTTGGACGCGGTCAGTAGATAGGTTGCAGATAGCGGCCAGGAGAATTTTCACAACGCTCGTTGGTTGATGCTTCGTCGTACCTGTCAAGAATGATTACATTCAGATCCCAAATTTCGGTAACTTACATTTGATACGACTCGCCTCAGGAGGAAGTGCTGTATAAAAGAAAGGAAACACACAAACACCCACACACTCACTCACTCACTCACTCACTCACACACACTCACTCACACACACTCACTCACACAAGGGAGGGGATAGAACGAGTTAGGTTACGCCGAAAATTTAAAAATGAAAGAAAAATCATTAATGAAACAAGTATATAGTGAGATAGCAAAAAAGAAAGAATTATATATATATATATATATATATATATATATATATATATATATATATATATATATATATATATATATATATATATATATATATATATATATATATATATATAATAAAAAGACTTAAACACTAAGTCTTTTTATTATATCTTTACTCTGTCCTGGACAATGAGTTTTAACTGGATTCTATCCTCTTGGAATTATTTTTTATACATCTATGTATGTGTATGTATGTATTTATATATATTTATATATATGATTGCATATGTATGTGTATATTTACCACTAATATTATATATATATATATATATATATATATATATATATATATATATATATATATATATATATATATATATATATATATATATACTTCCTGTATATATATATATATATATATATATATATATATATATATATATATATATATATATATATATATATATATATATATATACATGAAGTAGAGAGATAGAGAGACAACAAAATATGACTATAGACAGAGAGTGTCATATGATATACAGTAAGGCAGAGAGAAAGGAAATAAAAATGAAGAGAATGATAAAAAATTCCTATGAAAGGCGCTGAAGTGAGAAACCAATTTTGAAGAGATAAATATATTAATAAAAGTTCACTATATATTATGTGGCGTAATAGCTTGCGACTCCGATTGAGGAATCGGAGAGCCGAGTTCGAATTCCAGTCAAATACATTACATTCACTGACGTGCTAATACTCTTGGGAAACGTATGAATTCTCTTCTTCTCCCCCACAAGCTATGGGTAAATAGTAGGACAGCCCGGGTTCTATAGCGTTGGCTGACAACTGGTTTACCGCAGAAGGAAATGCAGGAAAGCATCTCCCTTGTCGAAAGATACATGATCGCCTAAGCGTGTGTAACGCATGACATATAACTGACTGATATCTTATGAAATGGAATAAGCCCGACAATTATTTTAATATATTTATTGTTTACACGTTATTTTTATAGATACAAATATTTAAGTAAACGCCCTGTTTATAATAAACAGTATTAACAACATTTACCGGCATGAACACATATTTTCTATGAAATGTCTCGGACGATCAGGCCGTTAAATGTAGTTAATACTGTTTATTATAAACAGAGCATTTACTTAAGTATTTGTATCTATAAAAATAACGTATAAACAATAAATATAATAAAACATTTCACTGTGTACATTTACACGCGCAATTGACATAACTTTAATATTGTACCTTACATAATCATTATACAGAAACCAAAAATGCCATCATGTTTTGTTAAAAGCATTTAAAAATATTAAAATAAACAAAAATAACAAAAAAAAAAAACAGAAAGGACGAAAGAAAGGAATAATATCTATAGTTTTGCGATGTCTTTGAGACTGGCCAAAAGCAAGTTCGAAAGTGCTAAATCACAACTGTTTGTTCAATATTCCATATTCATTAAAAGTACTTCTTGCTCCCCGCCCAAAAAAAAGAAAAGAAATATTAATAAATTTTTTATTTTGTCTTTGCCAAATATTTAAGGACGGCTTGCTAAAAGCGTTCACACACACACACACACACACACACACACACACACACACACACACACACACACACACACACACACACATATATATATATATATATATATATAAAATCACTATAATTCGTATAAAAATATTCGTTTTTTTTTTTTGTCTTTCCTAACATCCACGCGCGCGTGCGAAAAAAAAAAAGCATGCAGAAATAGTGGAATAGTTAAAATGTGTAAATTGGACGAAAGAAACCGGGCCGGAAACAAGACAGACAGAAGTGTCAGGCATTTCTGATCCTAAACTTGACCTAAAGTATCACACTTTCTCTCTCTCTTTTCCCCTCTTCACTCTCTCTCTCACACACCTCTTCTTTCCCTCTCTCTCTTTCTCTCTCCTTACGTCCACAGCTACACACGGATGCACTGACAATACTTTTGAACACTTACAGTCACCCAGGGTGAGCAGAAGTTGCAACTCTTTTTCGGTAAGAGCGAATCACGCTGTGAAATACGTGGGCGTTATATTTACGGCTCCAGTGCCTGAATGGTCGTATATATTTGTTCATTTTTACTTGACTTCAGTTTAGTTTAACTAGGAACTTTCTAATTGGTTTTTTTTTTTTACAAATTTCCATTATTTTCGGAAATTCTTTTTCACTCCCCCATTTCCTAATTCAAGTGCACATCTAGTCGGATATTGAGGTTATCAGTGCAGCAAAAACCGTTGTCAGAAGGGCCCGAAAAGACAATTGATCTTCGTCAATTTTATAAAGTATAATTTTGTAAATATTTAAAATAAATTTTCTTCTTCTTCTTCTTCTTCTTCTTCTTCTTCTTCTTCTTATTATTATTATTATTATTATTATTATTATTATTATTATTATTATTATTATTATTATTATTATTATTATTATTATTATTATTATTTTTGTAATGTTTCCTGCTTTGTATCCTGTAGAGCCGTATCCAAACTATTGTCCTTAGACCCTATAGGAGAATTGTCATTTAATTTTAGAACTTTTTTAGTATATGGGATGTTTCTAGTAGTGCGATCTTATGGGTAACTTGTATGTTGATATTACCTGGGAGACTGTTAGAGAAATTGTTCATTCCTTTTCTCACGAGGCCAAAAAATCTGATTACTTTTGCTACAGACTTAGTCTACATTCCCCACATCCTGTTAATCTCGATCTCCAGGTCCAAATTCTCGATAATTTTTATATTGGTGCTCCTCGCAGATGCTTCTTCTTCTTCTTCTTCATTTTTTGGGCCAACCACTTGCCTATAGCTGGGACCCCAACAAGTGCTACCACCCCAGGTTAGGGTGAATCCTGGAACACCAGCAATCAAGAGGCGGCTCCAAGCACTTCAAAATCTCCTGATCAGAGGCCACGCTGTTGGACGTATTTTATCGTCTTAACCAGGAGGCGGATGTAGTTTATCGTCATACCCCGGAGGGGAAGAAGACGGGTTCACGACATTAGCACGAAGTGAATGAAGTAGGCAGGATCAGAATTTGAACGCGGCTCGTCGAGTTCCTTTCCGTGTCGATAATCGTTAAAGCAGCTGAGCCTTGATATTGATTATTCTGCTTAAAACGAGGCTCATTATACTCCTGCTTAACAATTTCGCTTCTCAAGTGAAAGCCAAAGAGAACGACGAAAATTTATTGAACTAACAAGGATTATCAAAGCTTTAAAAATACCTTATTTGTTTTATTTCAATCAGAACGAAACTAAAAAAAATATAATAGAAGTCGAATGTCAATAAAATCGCATCTGCCTTTCGAAGAGATCGAAACTGATTGATAATTTCTCGCCGTAATCTGATTCATTTGGCCTCCTAATCTGATTTTCAAACGGCGGCAGTTTTAAACACTTCCCTTGGAAAGGATTACGACGTGGTTTTGTCTAGAATTAAACTTGCGCTTTGTTAACGGAAAATAACAAATGCGTATTTGCCGCTTTTACGAAATGCCTTTAAATAACAAAACATAATCGAATTAGCGGGTAATCGCTTCTCAAATGATTCCCTTCTCTTCGAAGAAATTCAAGGGCGTCTTTCATTTTCATTGGGCTTACTTGATCATTATTTCGTATGGGAGACCTGCGTGCTTAATAATATATAATCCTCATGCCTGTCTGTTTATCTATCTATCTATCTATCTATCTATCTATCTATCTATCACCTTCTCTCCCAAGCTTCAATTCTTTCTTTCTTTCTTTCTTTCTTTCTTTCTTAATCTACCCATATCTTTCTTTCGAATGATTGAGCGTTCTCGTTTTTATAATATCTATCTATCTATCTATCTATCTATCTATCTATCTATCTATCTATCACCTTATCCCCCCTAACTTCAATTCTTTCTTTCTTTCTTTCTTTCTTTCTTCTCAATCTATCCATATCTTTCTTTCGAATGATTGAGCGTTCTCATTTTTATATCATATCATATCAATCTATCTATCTATCTATCTATCTATCTATCTATCTATCTATCTATCTATCTATCTATCTATCAGTCTTTCAATCTTCTGTTCATAACTTCATTTCTTTTAATCTAACTCATTTTTAACGATGTCATTCTACGAAGCCTCGCTGAAAGTTTCAAGACAAGAAAAAGTTGTCATTATCTGGGGTAAATGACCAAAGTATCACCTGATTTTGTTATTAACATATTTGATACGCACAGAACCCTTTGGTCGGAGAAAAAAATTATCCAATGAAAACCAGATTCACGATCTCGTGGAAGACCTTCTCACGTAAAAACCTGCGGAATTTTACCCAAAAATGTATGGAAAATCTGCCTTAAAAGTGGCACCTAGCCTTTGTAAATAATGAATGATATATAACGGAATAAGTTGCAATTGTGCTTTTTTGTTTGCAGAATAAAACTGATGTACAAAAACGGAAATTATTCATAAGTAAACTAATATTTTCCGAATTCTAACATAGCGCATTCTCCTTATTTAATTGACTTGATAGAGCTTCAGTCTTAACCCTCTCTGACCAAATTGATACGAGTGACGTTTGTGTCAAATTTAGGGTGTCAATTCATGTTTTACTCTTCCCAATACAATTAAATCCTACTGAGTTATAGAGTGGCAAACCCACACCAGTCTAGGTTTGCTGATAGGTTTTACGGTGTTATGTTGAAATCCTCACGCTCTACCGGATTTAATTCAGAGTGTTCCTTCTTTGAGACCAATTGCCGCCTGAAGACAATTTAATATATAGGTATAGGTAGAAGTGAGAAATTCATAACTTTCTTAACGGTGTCTGTGTGAAAGGTAACGCAATATCCGAGGACGGAATTTGAACCCGGCCCACTAATTACAATTTCCGCTGAGATAACTTCTCCGTTATGGATGCATTGCATCCACATTTTATGCTTTGTCGATATTTAAAATTCACTCTGTATTTTTTTATTTCTTTATCAGTTCACCCCAAGCAAGACGCCCAAGCTACTAAGATTTTCTTGATCTTGGTGAATTGTCACCAACTCTGAGTTAGTGTTAGAAATGCAATTAAACGAAAAGAAAAATAGTAGAAAAATGGCAGATTTTTAGAAAAAAAAATCCCGATTTAATCTTTCCTTTCTCAGAAAATTAGTGAGTTTCCAAAATCGGGGACGCTACTCATCGAAACGTGTATTAACAGAACGCCGTCATTGGTATGAAAAGGTAAACTACATCCGCAAGACGATAAACTACGTCCAACAGCAAGGCCTCTGATCAGGAGGTATTGAGGAGCGTGAAACCACCTCTTAATTACTGGTGTTTCCAGATACAACCTGACACGAGTTGGTAGTACCTGTTAGTAACACAGCTATGGGCAAATATTTAACCCCAAAACTACGATAAAAAACTGTGAAAGTGTAAATATAGGTTTTAATACCAGCAATACGTTTTTGAAAAAATCTATAGCCAGCAATAAATATTTGAAGAAAAAAAGAATTTTTTGAAGAAAAGAATATGACCAACAAGATGTTTAATAAAATAATAACCCTAACCCTAACCCTAGCCCAGACCCGGGGTAGTGGCAATCATATTGTTTTATATCTATTCTCAGATAATCATTTGTCTGATTAGGTCATTCACGCTTGTATAAAAGGTGATGTACCAAATTTCTTGCGACACATTCGTATGTCTCCATTCAGTTGCTGGAAGATACACACGTACGAAAGTGCTTGCACACACTTACACATAAAAACACACACAGAGACACAAATGAAATCGCATTGAAATTGATGACTGTTAAGCTAGTGTGAATCTATGAGGATATTATTAAATGTAGTACCATATTTATCTTGGTTGTAATGCGCAAAACATTTCGGCTATTGACCTCTACGATAAACTACATCCGCGTCCTGGGTAAGACAATAAACTACATCCAACAGAATGGCCAATTATCAGGAGGTTTTAAGGAGTGTGGAACCACATCTTAATTGCTGACCCGGGGTGGTAGCATCTTTTAAGGTCCCAGCTACGGGCAAATAGTTAACCCCCCAAACTGGGGTCAAAACTTGTAAAAATTGATTTTAATACCAATAAAATATTTTGGTTAAAAAATTATTACCAGTAATACATTTTTGAAAAAAAAAATATTACCAGGAATATATATTTGAAAAAAAAAATATTACCAGCTATAAATATTTGAAGAAAAAATATTACCAGAAATAGAATTTTGAAAAAAAAATATTACAATCAATAATAATTTTGTCGGCATTGAATGACCCATTAAGATTGATATGCCATAAAACAAAACAAACTAGACCAAACTGAACGATATTAATGGTGAGATCTTGAAACATACGACCGGTATGAAACATACGACCGGTATGAAACATACGACCGGTATGAAATTGCTCAAGCCAATGAATAGAGCGATATTCTAATTTTTTTAAAGGCACCTGCCGCCATGTAACATAGCACATAAGCGTGTCTCACTGTTATTGCCACTGCATCTCAAGATGCATCAGCGTGAGAGGACGATGGCATGTGGGTGCAGTTCTAGCAAAGGAAAATTCTCGTGTGCAATTGGATTCAAATTCCCTTGTTGTCGATGGACGATTCAGAAGCGAAGAGCACTTTAATATTCTTCGCCAGAGGCATAAGTACGCGCACATGCGTGTATGGAAGTTGTAAGGGTTTAATTTGAACGGCTGGGCGATAAAAGTAGGGGTATGGATTTTTGTCGGTAGCGCGATTCATTTTTACAGAGAATGTCGGCTCAGGATTTGGGTTTGAAGAAGAATGCACATCGCTATTTGGTTGATTATAATGTAAAGTTTCTGGATATAGAATTGGATTTATATCTGTACGTTTAAGAGTATTTTAAAATGTTTAAACGCAAAGATATGGGAATGACAAAATATTTAAAAAAATAATCTATAGAGACGCGTTTAGTTCCAAGGAAATTCTTCAGTCCAAAAGGAGTCGACCGCTGTTGGGATAATTGATTCAATGCGAACGATTCTTTCCTTAGATGCATAATCTGTGCGTCGCCAGAACTACATACACTTTTGAATTCAGAGGTTCCTTCTCCAAAGATATAGTACCAGGTCTGTCATGTTAATTCTCCATAGCTTGGGTGGGAGGAAGATAAAGTTTTCTTATTATTAGCATATAAGTGACCATAATGAACTTGATCAGAATTCGAACTAAGCCCTCCGATACCGCAATCCATTAATCTACTGTGCCTCCTTCAGAGTAATAACCCTTTTATTCAAGGAAACAATTTTATATATAAAAAGTGAGTGTAGAGAAAATGAAACAAACACAGACCACATTTTACATCGAAACGTTAAATCTAGAGGAAGGCTCATTTTTAAATTTAACTTATTGCGTAAAAAATATTTTTAATATCACCTATTTAAGGAAGATAAGGAAATTGAATATAGGATGGACTACGCAAGCGTTACTTTTGTTGAACTCGACCATAGATTCTATAAAACCAAAGTAATCGCCTAAGAAGTGATCTTAAATAGCCTCTTCAGATCCAGCATATAGTTTAACTCGTTCATAAATGTCAAAACTATTAAGAATAAATCACCATGTTTTCAGATCACTGACTGAAATGACTTCAAGCGAATCAACCGTGTAAATCTTAACAAAGACAATTCCATATAAGTTCGCTTTGACTGGCGGCACGGAACCACGAATCTACGATCTTTACCAAATAACAAACAACACATCACTTGAAAACTTCCAAAATCAGCAACAACTACAAAGAAAAACGGACATGACTAGAAGTAGAATTTATGACACGATGAAGATGTTTACTTCCGCACAAGATTAAACGATGGCTTGGGAAGGAAACCCCATCAAAAACACAAAGAGTAACAACAGTTATTTGCCTTGAGAAAACTATTTACCTAAAAAAAAAAAAAGAAACGTTTTATAAATTTCCACCGGCAGAAACGCTAATTTGTCGGTCAGTGAATGTCGATTATTTCCTGTTTGGAAACGGCCATTCTCAACAATAACAATAATGCTTCTGCAGATTAGCGATTTTTGGAATTAGTTAGACTTGATTAGTTGGAATGACGGTCTGAAGAAGATGGGTTGTAATTCGTAGATCATGGCAATTTCATTACAAGTTTGATTCATGCCGTCGGAAAGGAAATGAAGAGTTGTGGTTTGGCCTCTTCTGCATCGCAGGGAAAAGGATTGCGTCGTGTCTCAGTCATCTGAGAGACATGTTCAGTTGACTGCAATATATATATATATATATATATATATATGTATATATATATATAGATGTAAAGAGGTGAGGAAATGTTTAAATATCGATCAAGAAATAATCTTTAAATTTTAGGGGATGAGCCGTGAAACGAACATTTCAGAAATGCATTGAACAGATAGATAGATAGATAGATAGATAGATAGATAGATAGATAGATAAATAAATGGAAGCACACACACACGCACACCTGCGCGCGGGCACAAACACACACACATAAATATATATATATATATATATATATATATATATATATATATATATATATATATATATATATATATAGAGAGAGAGAGAGAGAGAGAGAGAGAGAGAAAACAATGATAAATGGAAACAAAGATAGATCGATAGATACATAGATTGAAACAAAGATAGATTAAAAAAAATAGAGCTAGATATAGATAGATGGATTGAAATATATATATATACATATATATATATATATATATATATATATATATATATATATATATATATATATAGAGAGAGAGAGAGAGAGAGAGAGAGAGAGATAGACTGACAGATTGAAAAAAGATTGAAACAGATGGAATCAATGATATATAGATGGAAACACATATATATATATATATATATATATATATATATATATAGATAGATAGATAGATAGATAGATAGATAGATAGATAGATAGAGAGATAAATAAAAAAGAAAGAATCATAAATGGAGATATAGACAGATAGAAAGAATTATATATATGTATATATATATATATGTATATATAGATAGATAGATAGATAGAAACACAAAGGGCTATATAAAAAGATAGAAACAATGATATATATATATATATATATATATATATATATATATATATATATATATATAGATAGATAGATAGATAGATAGATAGATAGATAGAAACACAAACACAAAGAGCTATATAAAAAGATAGAAACAATGTCATTTGTTTGAAAGTGTTATCATACAGTTGTTTGCATCTATAAATATTTGTATTGTCGGTTATATCTGCTGACAGATTTATTTAGTGATAAGAGAGTTCTTCGATTCCGTAATGCAAGCACTCTGTAAATACATTGCTGGAATATGATTATTATCTTTAGATTCCACTCATCCCAGAACTTTTATCACCTCTTAACCCTATCTCCGATTCTTGAAGCCACCATCGTTCTTTGCTACTTCCTTCCATGAAGCAATATCATCATTAGACTGTGCAGACAACAACTTGGGCTCAGCACACCAATGACGGTGGCCACGTAGGCGGTCGTTGAAAGAACAGCGACAGTTCGACGCAAATTTGGTCCTTCTCCGAAGACGACTGTCTTAGTGCTTCCACGTCAGGTTTTTCCCTTTTAACCGGCTTCACTCGATGAGATTGAGATCCTTTCGCTAAGCTTGGTTTCTCATAGCACAAGACACGGGGTGACTCACCTATCCTCCGGGCGCTGTTTCACTCGGTAGCACACCCTTTCCCACTACTCAACCCCTCCTACCTCGTGTCCTCTTACCTTGTCCCCATTTCCAATCGACACGCAGCGTGTTTTACTTCTTTCCCCTCTTATAGCATTGCTTTTCTGCATTAGTAATTTTGTTTGTTCTAATGTTCAATCTCTAGTCTTGTCCTTCGGGTTTCTGACATTCACTTTTTTTTTTGCTTGATCCTTATTGTACTTTAACTATCCGCCATTTTCAAAGATGGCGGTTACTTTTAAATTATCAGTGGTAGCTTTGGATTTTTGCAGTTTTTCTCAAACAATTTTAGAGTTTAGTCTTGTAACATATCTTTCTTCTTTCTTATTCTATTCTACACTTATTTTTGATATTAGATCTTATTTCGACACTGCTAAATATTCTGGATTGTATTAAGAGAGGTAACAAAAGAAAAAAAATATTAAGAGCTCCAAAGGATAGAATTGTTGAGAGTCATGATCGCCAACGTCCTGTAGAATATTCTTATTTTATTTTATCGCCAACGTCCTGAAGAATCTTTGTTGCCAAAGAATATTTTTTCGGTAAATGATGCAGCTCAGATAAGTAATATTGTCATAGATTGATGCCAAGTCTACTGCTAAGTTTTATAGAAGAGTGGTCAACCATATGTTGCTAACTATTTCCCTACTTCGGGTTTTAAAATCATTCATTGTGTCAACAGCAAGCGTATTTTTATACACGTCAAGGTTAATATACCTGTTCTACAATATATTTTATATAGTAATATATAGTATATTTTTGAATTGGACAAAGTCTTTAAATAATATATAGTATATATCCTTTAGTATATATTAAAAATGAAACAGGTAAATATCTTCTTTGGGTTGTAGTATCTATTGGCTCGGACTTTGTGATTTATTAGCGGCTGCGTGCCATTGGAAATTGCTAGGAGTATCATATTTAGCACGCGTGTTGTACGTTGCCGACTCCTGATGTAACATATGTCTTTTCGTCATTCTTATTTTATACTACATTTATGTTTTGCTATTAAATATTATTTCTACACTGCTAAATCTACAGTTGTACATGGTGATTAACGAGTAACTCCGTATATTTTTATAAGTAGCCAGCCAGAATTTCTGATTTAACACCCTGTGATTTTTTTCTTTTGGGTTTGTCAATGGAGCATGTTTTCTATACGAAACAGTGACTTTCGAAGAACTTGAAGGGCGAATACAAGGTTATGTCTTCTATACCACAAGAGTTCCTGATGCAATCAGTTCACACAATTCCTGGCCGGCTCCAGAAGCCGCTAGCGAAACCTTGTTCCCATATAGAATTTTAAATGCAACATCATGCTAAACGCTTTCCTCTCATGTCCATTTCTTGTACAAATTATCGTTAATACTTAAATGCAAATTATTGTAAAATGGGGAGTTACATTTCAATCACCCTGCAAATAATTCCATGTTGAAAGTATGAAACAAATAATTAAAGAACAAGACAAGAAACTTTTTTTTTCAATTAAACAATTTTCGCAATTTATATACATTGATCAGACAGAGTTGTTTCAATATTTACATTATTCCG